>OY747705.1:31872797-32292797 GCA_963556495.2 Valencia hispanica
GTGCTACACTCAAACCCATAGAATCCCTTTTTAAAAAAGCCATAAAAATCCTTGACAAGAAATCATTTAATTTCCACCACTGTTTTGTTTTAGATAAATATAAATTTCTTAATTTTAGTAATTTTGTCAATTTCAAGAATGCTTGCCTGGTTTTCAAGGTTTTGCATGGACTGGCCCCACCTCCCCTGAAAGATTTTATTAAAGTCCGGTCCATTAGTGGAATGACCACCAGGGCCACAGTTAGAAGAGACTGTGAAGTGCCATACAGGCGCACTGCTTTTGGAAAGACCACACTATCCGTTGATGGGACTAAATATTGGAACAGTTTACCACTCAACATAAGAAACTCAAAATCATCCAGTTCCTTCAAATTCCAACTTAAACACTGCTTTAGGGAAAACCAAACCTGTATCCACCAGTAGATTGTCCTCTCAGTGACGTGTTGTGTGTTTACTTTCTGATTAAATTTTATTTTTTTATTTCTTTTCTTTTCTATTGTTTTTATTACCCGCCTAGGAACTGCAGATGTAAATTAGCACTGGTGCTACAATCTGGCATATTTACTTTACAACTTGTTGTTAAAGTTCATTAATATGCACTGTCCCTATTAAATAAACAAATAAATAAAATTCCCAGTTCTAAGCGGAAGCTTACAGTCGACTGGGCCTTCTGTATTGGGGCCCCTAAGTTATGAAATGGCTTACCTTTGCACATTTGACAGCCCCACTTCACTGTCCACTTTTTAAACTCATCTAAAAATGTGTTTTTACTCAGCCTTCAAACCAACTGAGACTAGATTTTACACAGCTTTTACTGGAATTGATTTGATCTGTTTTACTGCATTGTTTTATTTATATATACACATATATATATATACACACATATATATATATATACACACATATATATATATATACACACACATATATATATATATATGTGTGTGTATATATATATATATATATATATATATATGTGTGTGTATATATATATATATATATATATATATATATATATATATATATATATATATGTATATATATATGTATATATATATATATATATATATATATATATATATATGTATATATATATGTATATATATATATATATATATATGTATATATATGTATATATATATATATATGTATATATATATATATATATATATATATATATATGTATATATATATATATATATATATATATATATATATATATATATATATAAAATTCCCCTCTCGCTCACTGTGGGCGTTTTTTTTTTTTTTTTTTTTCATCCATTCCAAGCTCGGGTCCTCTACCAGAGTTCTGGGAGCTTGAGGGTCCTGCGCAGTATCTTTGCTGTTCCAAGTACAGGAGATGTTTTTGATTTTCTAGATGTCCTAGTTAGCAAATTTAAATCTGTTTAAAAATCTGTGCATTGGCTCCCCATATGTTTCAAGATCAAATCAAATCAAGCTGTATTTATAAAGCGCTTTTCATACACAAGTTGCAGTTCAAAGTGCTTTACAAAATTTTAATGAACCCACATAAACCATATTCCCATCCCTTCCCCACAGATTTAAAAGCATGATCATAGTTATACCCCCCTCCCCTCAACCCAACCCTCATGCAAGCACACACTTAAAAGTAACAGTAAAAAGGACAATGGACTGAGTACAGATGAGCCAGGTAAGGAACCGCCATCAAAGGAGCCATCTGCACCGGCAGTAGCAGATCAACAGCAGCCGCCAAGGCACTGACCCAGGGCACCCAGAGGAGGCAAGGCCAAGACCACCACCTCCCACAAGCGCTACCTGGTGAGCACCCCCCCGCGAAAAAGAGGGCTCCCACAGAGGAAACACTGGAAGGAAGATTGAAATACCAGCTTAAAGTATAAAATAAACAGAGAATAAATATGGTAAGATAAAATAGTAAAAACGCTGATAAAATTTATGAAGTAAAACATGCAGAGCAATTAAGCGGACTATAATAAGTAGTAATCAGTTAAAGGCAAAGCTAAAAAGGTGAGTCTTGAGCCTGCAACAGCGTTCTAACAGGTCTGCCTAGAAAGTCAATTAAGACAGCTGCAGCTGATCCAGAACAATGCTGCCCGTGTCCTCACTAGAACCAGAAAAATAGAGCACCACAGTTCTAAAGTCCATACACTGGCTCCCTGTAGCTCAGAGAATAGACTTCAAAATACTTTTACTAGTTTATAAATCATTGAACGGCTTAGCACCAAAGTATGTTGAAGATGTGCTGTTACTATACCAACCCACCAGAAAAACTCAGGTCCTCTAATTCCAGTCAACTCAACATCCCTAGAATTAAAACCAAACATGGAGAAACAGCTTTCAGTTTCTATAACCCTTTAATCTAGAACAAACTTCTAGACAACTACAAAGCTGCTGAAACACTGAGTTCGTTTAAATCACAACTAAAAATGTATCTGTTTAGAGCTGCCTTTGAGTAATGCTTTGATGTATCATATGTTTTGTGCATGCTTCTTGCTTTATTGCTGTTTTTACTTTATATGCTTTGTCTGTGTTTTACTTTATTTTTGTTTTAACCCTTAATCATGTAAAGCACCTTGAATTACCTTGTTGTTGAAAGAGTGCTATACAAATAAAATTGCCTTGCCTTGCTCTTAAAAACACGAATGTTCTCTGCGGCCCTAAGGTCCTCTGGCAGCCTCTTCCTATAGGTGAGCGCTATAATAATAGAAAGACACCTCCCTATGAATGTGTGTCCTCATTTTAAGGATGACAAGGAGACGGCTGCCAGAGGAGCGCAGAGACCGCGAAGGTTCATATGGCAAAAGCTGTTCTGAAAGATAAGAAGACCCAAGACCATTAGGGCACTTAAAAACCATTAAAAGTACCTTAAAATCGATCCTAAAACATATGGAGAGCAAATGCAATGAATTTAAGACAGGTGTAATGTGTTCCCACCTCCTTCGTCAGGACATGTGCTGCTGAATTTTGTAGAAGTTGTAAACCGGATATACTCTTTTTCGGAAAACCAGAAAGCAGGGGATTACAGTAGTCAATTCCACTGGTGATAAAAGCATGCATCAGTGTCTCCGTGTTGGCCCAAGAGAGAATGGGGCGGACTCTGGCAATGTTCTTTAGATGATAAAAACCTATTTTAGTAATGTATTTAATGTGAGTGATAAAAGTTTGAGTCAAAAATCACGCTCAGATTTTTCACTTGTAAAAAGACAGTGATTGTAATTTTGTTAAAAGTTTCTCTCTCTGAGCCTCAGCACTGATGACTAAAACCTTCGTTTTTAATGAAGACAATATCTGAAACATAAGTATTAGAAGTAGCACTAAATTAAAAGCCAAATATGTGAAACATAAAAGCTGGCTCCTGCAGCTCCCAAATGGCTCTTCAGTTAGTATCACCTGGATTTTAGCTTAATTGAGCAATTATGAATTGTTTCTGTCTTTGTAAGTAATTTTAACTTTGGTGTATTTATTTTTTTTTTTTAGGTTTTGTGGCCACAGTGGCATTTATTTGACAGTGAATAGGATATAGAAAGGGGAGAGAAGTGGGGGATAGACACTCGGCAAATGTCCTCGGGCTGGAGTTGAACCCGGGACGACCGCATCGAGGGCTAAGGCCTCTGAACATGGGGCACCTGTCTTAGACAACTGTGCCAGGCAACGCCTCAACTTTGGTGTTTTTATAAAAGTTTTATTTTAATTCATGTTCTATTATAAAACTAAAGAATACATATTTACAAATGATTAACCTTTTAATCAACTAAACAACATAACCAGGTGTCTGTGCATTGATGACCCTGCTAATGAGCCTCTAGTGTCCATTGTTGAGAAGGTGTTTTCACTCTAATTTAAAGCCTATCTTAAAGGAACAGACACACATTTAATTTATGACCCTGGGCTCTCTGAGCTCTCATTTCACCTTCCCGAGTGCTTGTTCATTTCTGTAAAAAGGAGCAATAAGAACAACAAAAAACAATTATACATTTTACAGCGAGACATCGTTCACTGGACTCAGTTCTAGTAACTGAGCACAGCTTTATCTCAGCAAAAGGTTTTTATTGAAAGTGGAGTTTCCATGAAACTCCTCCCACATAGATCTTCGTTCATAGAATGGTCACAGCTTCTTCACACAAGGCACACATGATGTACCACATTCCTCTTGATTGTTCAGTTTCTAAATGTTTCCACATGCACTACAGAATTAAACCCTCATACAACATTAACAGAATTTTTATGTCTTCACCATCTAACAAATGAACACATTAATTAGGAACATAAGATTCAGACAGCATATAGCTACTTTTCTTCTATTTAAAGCACAGAATGTATTTGGAAAGCCTTATGTCTTCACCATCTAACAAATGAACACATTAATTAGGAACATAAGATTCAGACAGCATATACCTACTTTTCTTCTATTTAAAGCACAGAATGTATTTGGAAAGCCTTCATAAGAACTGTAACACAAAGTTCAGCTGCCCATCTATCCTATGCAGGGTTGTGTATCAGGCAAGTGGAGGGGTACCCACTGGACAGGTTGAAAGTCCATCACAGGGCAACACAGAGACACATGGGACAAACAACCATGCATACACACATAACACACTCATACCTAAGTGCAAATTAGAAAGACCAATTAACTTAACAGTCGTGTTTTTTGGACTGTGGGAGGAAGCTGGAGTACCCAGAGGGAACCCATGCATGCACAGGGAGAACATGCAAACACTCTGCAGAAAGACCACAGCCTGGGATTTGAACCCAGTACCTTCTTGCTGCAAGGCAACAGTGCTACCAACTGCACCACTGTAAACCTTTTTATTCCTACCTTACCACCATGACACACTACGCTACTGACCCTTAGCTGAGTTGGGTCGTTACACTAATTTAGGAAACATGCCCTTGCCAGCATTCTTGTTTTAATGAATGTATTCCTAAGTTTTTACTACAGTCGTAGGCTATGATTTCTGAGCAAATAAGATTTAACATTTTATATGACATGTGGCTTATAAAATGTCTGCCTTGTCATCAGTCTTGGTGGTAACACACACATGAGATAGTGACATTAGCATTCCACATTTGCAGTTCAGTTAATTATACTTCTATCTAATACCTACAATGATCATAAAACAAACAAAAACACATACATATGTTTATTGCATCAACTAAGTATTTGTTTTCAAGAATTAAATGAAACCACAAAATTTCTCTCCATCTTTTAAAAAATGCAGCAGATGATTTTGTCCCAAATTAATTACCCAGTAACTATACCTTTGACAAGTAATAAAAACCTTTTGGGTGAAAAACAAAACAACAAATGCATTTCTTCACAATGCTTTGGCAACCAAACAGATTTAAATTGAGTGATCTACCTGAAGGGCATTGCACATCAGTGGAAGACACATGTATAAAAATATGTTGCTATTTTTTTCTATCCAACAGCATATACCGGGTGGGACTCTCTGGGGTCCTCTACCCTGTGATGGAGACAAGGATCTTGTCTTTTCTTGGTGCACTTCAGCACGACACATCTAATGTGTGGTAAATGCTCCAACTGACACACATTAATTGATTCAATTGAGGCATTCCCATTGCAGGTTCCAGTGGGTCTGGAACCAAATGATTGAAAGCTACTCATACTCAGCTATGAATGTAATATTATCAAACTATGTAATACCTTTAGATGAATGCTAGTCTGATCACATGTTGCAAACACTCCTCTAGTTCTAAAACAATGTCATCAGTAAGACATACTATGAGTTTCATTAAGCTTTAAATGTTAGTACTAAGTGATACCATCATTAAATCCAAGAGCAAAATAATGGCTCTTCATCAAACCCTCAAGATGGTTTGAGATGTTCTGTGATAATACCCCAATCCCAACACGATATTGCCTGTTTATGTATGCCAGGATTATAGGAATATCTTGCAACAAAAGTTAACATTTTTCCCAGGGCAGGTAGAAGCTCTGAGTCAAGCCGAAACTCTTGCTGAGCAAGTGTGTAGGCCAGAATCCAAACTGCCAGACAGCATTGGTCACAAACCACGCTATTACTGTAATTAGTTGTCAAAACAAAGTACACTAGTTCATGATTTTTTTCATCGCCCTCATGTAATATTTGATACTTCCTTATTGAGAACATCCATGCATTTATCTTAAATAATCTCTTTATCCTTCCAGGGTTTGGCAGTGAAGGAGGGGTTGGGGTGCATATCTTCAGTTAATGAGTGAGATGTATGGTACACCCTGGACAAGTTGCCAGACTATCAGTTTAGTTTTAAACAAAGTCCAAAGAAATACATTGAAAAGTATTCAAACAGAGGCTGAAGAACTCATCCTTATGTTATAAGATTACAAGAAAGTAGCGATACTTGAAACAAATATGTAATCCAATCATACTGAGAAAGTGTTCTGTTGTCAGTGAAGCCTGTCGTACACCCCAAATGTTTAATGACACGCAATGGTTGTTTCTTAAATCAATACAAGTATGTAAATACTATCACATTATTATTGTAAAATCATAACTGAAAAAAGAGGAAATTGATTCATACCTTATCAAATGTGTATAAAAGTGCTATAGAAGTACGTGCCTTTTAAACATTTGATAAGGTATGAATCAATTTCATCTTTCCCTCCTGCCTCGTTCATGCAAACATATGGGGGGCTGAAGCCAGTGTTGCCAACTGTCTCCAACAGAAACTAGCTGAAGTTGCCCCAGAAAGTCGCTAGATGTCGCCAGGTGACGTCATATGCTAATTTGCATATTGATGATGTCATCACGTGATGACGATTGAAACAGAGGAGGAAAAAATTATATTTAGATTAGGATTTGATCATACAGGTTAAATAATACATTATTTAAACATTATTTAAACAATACATTATTTAAACTGGGGAAACATGCTACAGGGAAATGTGACTTCTGTCTTCAAGAAGAGACAGTTGAACATGTTCTATTATTTTGCCTGAAGTAAACTGTTGAGAAACCTGGTAGCCTAAAAAATTGACAAGATCTCAAATTGCAACTGGACATCAAAGACCTTTTAAAAAAAAGTAAGTTCTGAAACACATTTGCTGAGATATCTCAAGGAGATGAAATTAATAGAGAGAATATAGTTGTTTGTTTGTTTTTTAGTACTTTGTAAAAATAAGTAGGGCATATTTAGCATGCATCAACTGTTTCTTGCCAACCACCATTAAACAGAAGTTTATTGCTTATGGTATTATTTTCAGTGGGGTTTTTTTGTCGTAAGTTTTAAATGTCCTACGTTTTTGAACTCACCATAAATTTCGAACGTTCCTTGAATGCATCACAGGTGTGAGATGCAGCGTAGTACATACAAGCTTCTGCCTTAATTCCAGTTGAAAGATCGGTTTTATATACATGCAGATTTATTTTTTACTTTTGAATTAACATTAACTACAAAACAACTTTGTTTGTGAGTGGATGAAGTGAACCGATATAGGTTTAGATTGCTCAGTGGACATGCTCTGATCATGATGCAGTACACATGCGCAGATCATTCCCTTTCTGAGCGTCGGGAAGGAGCAAGCTGAGTCTCTAAAATGCAGATAATTTCGGCGACAAAGTTTCACAGAAAGTAGCTAAGGGTGGTCAGAAATGTCGCTAGATTTGTCGCTAGGCGCTTTTTGGAAAAATAAGTCGTTAAGGGGTCTGAAAAGTCGTTAGAAATAGCGACAAAGTCGATAAGTTGGTAACACTGGCTGAAGCCCCGCCCCTCATGCGCGTGCACACACAAGCGTCATAACAGTATCACCTGAATGAAGCTGGAAAAAATGATGGCATTGAAAAAAAGATTGGCATTGTAAAAAAAGATTGGCATTGTAAAAAAGGATTGGCATTGTAAAAAAAATTTAACTTTCAATACAAAAATTTTCACTAGATTTTTTTCCGATTCAAAATTAATATTTTCAGTTACAATAATATTTTTCAATGCCAATTTTTATTTTCAATGCCAATATTTATTTTCAGTTTCATTTCAAGGTGATACTGTTCTGATCCCATAGATGTTTACTGGAATAAAATAATGTTCCACTGTAGTATACCCATTTGTTAGATATCCAGATTTATAATCCTGCACATCCGCTGCAACTAAGGACAGGGATCTGTGTCAACATGACAAGAAATCATTTGAGAGTCAGCAAAAGATATCTATTGTGTCAGACTTTTACAGTCTGAAAAGAATGGGAGTTGGCTTAATGAATAGATTTTCATATTCATAATTGTCCATTCCCCGTATCCCTGTGTATTTTTCTTTGCACGCTTATCACAATAAAACAGAATGATAATCGTTAGTTATCTCAATCCGCAAAAGTCTCAGTTCAACAGAGGTTGTTAGAGTGAAATAACTAGCCTTATAGCCCCCCCATGATATTCCACACACACCTGCTCTCAGAGTGCATAATAAAAGGCCACTCATCTATTTAATAACCCAATTTATACATGATGATGATGAAAACATACCCACTTACCTTTTCATCAAAAAATGTTATGTTAAATTCAAGTAGTTAAGAATTATTTATATATAAAAAGGGTGTGAACATCAATACTGATAAAAGAAAAAAAAAAGAAGAAAAATCCCTCGGGCTGATATATCAACAGTGTCCTCTTGTGGTGGCATGGATGTACAGAAAGTCCTGAATGTCTGTCGAGTCCAACTGTCCCAGATTTGTGCTGCTCTGCCAGGATGCCTTGACATCTGCCAGACACAATGGTGCCTGTCTATTTCAAAAAGTGGCAGCAATGGGAGCCTGGTTGGCAAGGAGTGAGGCTGGTGATGTGGTAGAAGTAAATATGGTTTCCAGCAATTGAATGGTGCTCCATTAGGTCATATTTATTCTTCTGTTTATCAAGAATATAAGAGTGTTTGCATAAACTCTTTCGGGTTTATTGTAAAAAAACAAAAGGCTTCGCTATTCCCTGTGAGACAGTAGTTGGCATTTGTGGCATCCACAGGCAATTCAGTTCATGAATTTGGATTTGACCTCTCATTTATGAGTGATAAACAGCTACTAAAGAGTCAACAGCATCTATTTTTGCCAATTTTAAGCACTTTGCTCGAGTGATGTGTCAAGTAAAAGTCACGATCCTGCACATTTCATTTAAATATCTCCTCTCAGCATTAGCACAACAGTATAATCTCTTAACCGGTACTGTACTCAGCTCTCTCAAGAATTCATTCTCCTCCCTCTTTTGTGCCTTCTACAGTGATTTCTATGTGGGTGTGTGTGTGTGCGTGTTTTATGTGTGTGGGCTGCTACCCAAGTCATCCCAAATGACCTTGCATCCTCATTATTCTTTGCAGTCAGGCACTTCAAAGCAAGCTGTGGGATGGCAGAGCTGAAATGACGAAATGGTGTGTGATCTCACTCTGATTCCTGCTCAGACTGAAATGTATAAGCATGCTGTTCCCTCGTACTAATACAGTCAACAATTTTACAGGGGTAGGAAGAGGAGCGCCTTTAAAGTTTCCCTACGTAAATAATTCAGAACATCTTGCAACACATTTGCTAGAGTCACTCAGAAGTAACTTATCTGGCTCACCCTGTGAGTTACCCTCGATGGCTCACGCAGTCTCAAAAAAATTACTAAAACGAATGAGAAAGTAAGATTCCGATTCAAATTAGTATTCTGTTTGAATAAATGGAGTGAAATTTATTTTGCTGGATGTGGACTGTTGTAAAAGGGTTCATTACTTAAAGCCAGCTCTTGGTCTTAATTTGTGTAAAAAGATTTTAGCACAACCCTGATTTCCACATGCATTTCTGTCCCCTTGATCCCGTCTATTTGGCATTTCCCCATTGGCAGCCAACAGAGAAGACTTTACGAGGTGAGGTTTTTATGCAGCAGCAACACCAGAGATAAAACTTGCTGTACGTCACCACCAGTCTCCTTCAGACAGCACTGATGTGGAAGTCGTAATCCCCTCTTCTGTGTACTAGCTGGGTGTGGGCTGTACAACTGAGTGGCTGGGACATCCAAAGACTTTCTTTTGAGAATGATGCCGTTTGAATTGCATTCTTCAGCCTCCAGAGAGGCACACTGGGTTTTATCATCAAATGAGAGGGAAAACACAACATGCAACAGATCTTATAAAACTTTCAGCTAATGCAGATTAAAAAAGCCCTGTTCAAATATGGTATCTGTTCAGACTGATAAGATCTATGCTTAAAAACGGCCATTCATACATGGCATTCAAGTTCATTCTGAGCAATTGTATAAGAGTTGCTTTATATACAAATAAACACTTAAACATGTTACTCTGGTTGATGTCAAGAGAGCATTAAAGAGCCTTAACAGAGGAGGAGAACAAATAATTCATATATTTAAGAAGCCCAGCTTAATCCATAGAAAAGCAATGCAACACTGAGAGTTTGCTGACCCAAGTTTATACCCCATCATACTGTGGTAAATGTGCCTTTAGTTTCAATGACATTCCATTTGACTCTATAAAATACATAGCTTGAAACCCAAAGAAGCCAGACTTGCATACACATGTGTGCTACAACAGTAAAATCTACAAAACTGGCTTAAAATTGTAGCAATGACCCAATAAGAACTTTATCTAATCCTGTGCTAAGCAAAGGAAATGATTCCCTTATTCACTGTCTAAAAAAATGTGTTAATAATCACCAAACCACTTATGGGGCACTCATAGATCATCATGACTATAATCACAAAATTGTTAGTTGAATCGCTGATATGAAAAAATGTTACGGTGATGTCATGGAAAAGTAATGTACCCAGTCATAATACAGCAGAACACCATAAATTCCACACCACGGACTTTAGTATACTTGCACTAATTAGAGCAAGAGCTCATCAAAAGTACGGACATACTTCAAACAGATGACAGGACTTGCTGTTTTATAAAATCCTTTTCATTTAGACCCACACAAGATATATTTTCTAAAGCGGCAGCAGTGTGAAAGCTGGTCTACTCACAGTGCGAAAATGGACAGACATTTCATGTAAAGACAGATTTTGTGCTTTACATGATTTCTTTTAGAATTTAGTGACAGCAGCAGGTTAACTCAGTTTCAATAAAGATAATATTAAATCAGGCAAGGCAGAGAAAAATCACTTTTGAGTATAAGGTTACTTAGAGATATTTTGGGGATCAGAACCAAAATAAAGGAAACCACAATCTAATTTAAAGTTTTCAGATAATACACACCCAAATTGAATTGTACTTGGGATATGAAGTTTTTATGGCCTACTGTCACAAGAACTCATGAAAATATAATATAATATAATGTAATATAATATATAAAAACAAAACATTAATTTATACGCCTTGGATTAAGTACCTAGGTATTAGCTGGTTTGGAGTATGACTTGGTGAAAAGGTGAATTGATCTAGAGCCATTTAAACTTTTCCTTGCACAACCAATATCAAATTTGCTGATATTTTCATGATGCCTATTCAAATCAACGGGTTCATTGTTTTTTGATGCCATGTACATGCTGTGATCCCACCACAAAACCCTAAAGGACATTGGGGTAGGGCATACATATCTGGCTACTTGGTTACTGCAGTTGCTATGTTTAACCATAAAAGAAATCATGAGTGGTATTTTTTATGGACAAATGGGGCAATCTGCTCCCCAGTATTTTCTGCAGTTCTTATCAGGTAATTACCAATTCACTCTCGAAATACCAGCAGAGCACTGGTACACTGGTGATGGTGGAAAGGCGACATAGGTCATCTTGTAATTATAACTCCTTTCCCCTCCCTTTATTGTCTCTGCATAATCAGCTCCATCAGGGCTGAAATAATTGATTCTCCATTTATGCTAATGGTATGGATCTGGAGCATAGAGGAGCAAATACTCAGCCATGTTGTCTTTGGGGCCTGACATTTAGAACAAAATCAGGAAAGCGTTAGATTCCAGTCAGAGATTAGGGTGTTTTTACTCTGGCCTCAGTGTTAGCCTTGAGTATGTACACCAGGTTGCTCTTGTTCTCGCCAGACCAGATACTAGATAGGAACAAGGACTTCAGATGTTTTTCATCACTGCCTGTTAGAGATATTTTCTTTTGTGAAACAACTGGTGGAGGTAAATTAGATCCCACTCATGCATGCAGTGTCAAACCAATTAATCCCCCCTCCAACCAGACTGTGCAAGACTCCAAACTCACATAGACTGTGAAGCAGATCAAAACAGGCTTGGGCTCTCCCACAGAGACACATATGGGCAAATTCGAAGAGAGGCATATTTGCATACACACCTACTATCCAAAGAACCACATGCCAAAGCATGCACAGTCACACAAACTCCTAATATTCTTGACCGAGATCTCTCCATAATAAAATGCCATCCAGTGAGGATGACATGTGTTTGGACTCAGATAAATTGGAAAAAATGAATGTGTTAAGTTGGACAAATCAAGGCATGCCAGACAAACATACATTGTATACAATTCATTCAGAAGTTGTTTCTAATTTTAAACTAAAATGGCTGCAAAAATGTATTGTCAGAAAATGGCTGTGTGTAGTCAAAACAGATCTAAGTGTTTTAAAAGATTTTAAGTTGTGTGGAATAATTCTGAAATCTATGCTGTGTGGGTTGATCCGTGCAGTCAATCATCTTCATCTTACTGCCAGGCCATATCAGTGCCTGTTTTCAAACTCAGGGCTGGTTTTGTATTTGAATTGCCTGGTAGTTCATTGTATTCTTTTCAATATCTGAAATTAGGTAACATCGACAGTCTGACTTAATTGAATTCTGAAAATGATAAAGCTAGATGTGAGAATCTGTCAACATTTACCTTAATTTTCGGACTATAAGCCGCTACTTTTTTCAAATGCTTTGGACCCTGTGTCCAAAGAACCGAGCGGCAAATTTATAGAATTTTTTTACTGGCTAACGGCCTCCAGGGAGCACTATAGCAGGAAGCGCAAAAGTGAGACATATATTTGGGGAAAGACTATGCGCCAAAGAAGACACTACCGGTAGTTTGACTTTCTAATCAGGCATGTTACTGTCATGTTGTGTTGGTGCCCTAGGCTACTGCCGATTTTATGGTAGTTTGAAAAAAAAGCACGTCTTAAATTGACCCCTCCCTGGGCTGCCACCTTATCGCAGTGGAGGGGTTTGAGTGTCCCAATGATCCTAGGAACTATGTTGTCGGGGGCTTTTTGCTCTTGGTAGGGTCACCCATGGCAATTTGGTCCTAGATGAGGGATCAGACAAAGTGCCGCCCAAAGACCCCTATGATGAATACGACCAATGGATCTAGTGTTCCTCGACTAGACGCGGGTCACCGGGGGCCCCTCTGGACCCAGGCCTGGAGGTGAGGCATGTTGGCAAGCGGCTGGTGGCCGGGCCTTTACCCATGGGGCCCAGTCGGGCTCAGTCCGAAGAGGTAACATGGGTCCCCCTTCCCATGAGCTCACCACCTGTGGGAGGGGCCATAGGGGTCGGGTGCAATGCAGGATGGGCAGTGGCCGAAGGCGGGGACCTGGGCGATCCGATTATGATCAGAGCTTCAGAGTTATGAAGGCGTTGGAGTTTGTAGAGGGACTTATTGGGGAGACCAAATAGAAGAGAGGACCAATAGTTGATCCAGTAGGTGATGAAGCTATGGAAAAGGATGGCAGCAGCTCAGGGAATAAGGAAAGGACGAAGTAGGTTAGTGTAATGTAAGTGGAAGTATACAGACCAAGTTATATAACTGATATGAGACTGAAGTGAGAGTGTACTATAAAGTATGACACCCTGACCCTTTACTTGAGGGGAAAGATGAACGAAGGAGTTATCAATGTTAATGGAGAAACTGTGGAGTTTGGTTAAAGTAGAGGCTGTCCCAGCAAGTAACACCTCAGTTTTATTATATTACTGTTGAGTTTGAGAAAATTAGAGGAGAACCATAATCTAATCTCCATGAAATTAGATCATGGTCACCTAATAGGATTAACTAGAGTCTTCAAAATAAAATAATGGCCCAAAGAGTCTTCCACAATGCTTACAATTGGATATTGTTTGTTCTTCAGATAGTCATCTTCTGCTTCATGTCAAACTCAGTTGGACTGTTTGGTGGTGAAAAGTTCAATTTTACTCTGATCTGACCATAGCATACTTTGGGCATGTCTTCCAGGTTGTTTCAAGGTACTCTGGCTTCTTTCCTCAGTCCAAAAACAGGCCTAATGGGTTAGCTGGCTACTCTAAATTCTGAGAATTCTCTAAGGTATGAGTGTTTCTTTCCATGGTTGTGAGTCCTGTGTGTCCCTGCATTTCATTGGGATGAATTGGCGACCCGTCCAGGATGTTCCCTGTCTCTCACTCTCTGGAGATAGGCACCAGCCCCCCACCACCCTGCAAGGATAAGCAGTTATTGACAATGGATGGATCAAAAGATAGACATTTTAAAAATACTTCCAGTATATTTTACTTATAGCAGCTGTCAGGATGCATCCAAGAATACATCTAAAGTAGCAAGCAGGATGTGCTGCAGGCAACATGTTTCAGTCTCAACCCTAGATGTCATGTTAGAATCAATATTATTCAACAATATCTTTAGAATTGTAATAGCAGTAAAAATGGCAAGTCTATCAAAGGGACCGTTGAAACTGACAGGATAGTCATCAAGCTTGGGAGTTGAGTGTTTATAGAATGCATCATTATGAGTGGTGCCAACCAAAGGAACACAGTTCTTCAACATAGAAACTTGATATTTACTGTGATATAAGCTGGCACTAGCTAGGTTATGTATCCAATTGCCAGTCACAGTAAATATGTTGTAGTCCTTTGACCTCTAAATGCATCCCATTCTCTTCAGGATTAAACTCTCCAACACTGTGCGTCATACATCGTCATTTTTTACTTTTCTGAGAAATTCAATATTTCATTTTCAAAAACATTTCTTGTAAATATATATATATATTTTAATATTCTTAGTTCTTTGGCTGTAAAAAGGATTACCTACCCCCTTTTCATGCAATGACAATAGAAACATCTGACAAAGGCTTCAACAAAAAACACATCAGATCATTGCTTCACAACTAACTCTGAATCCCTTAGTACTTTAATGTCAGTCACCTGTCAGGTGGCGACTGATTGGCTGTCAGCAGCCCAGCAGGCTGCCTGCGGCAGAAAAAGGCAGAACTCGAGCATTGGAAATAAAGTTTCCAGGTATCCTTCATGACATGAGTAATTCAATTGTGTGTGCAAGGGTCCTCTCCACAGAGAGTCATAGTGAAAATGTAATAAATGCCACAAAAAGACCTTTTCATGTCACATTCTGTTTGAGGATTGTGTAACAGTCCAGGTCCTTTTTAGTGTGCATTAAATTTCATGAAATTTGATTCAGCAGCTAGCCACCAAAATCTCTCCATGCCAAATAGGCATTTACAACAGCCAGTTAACAAAACCTGGACATCAAGGAGCTCCTGCCATATTGTACTCTGGACAGAATTACCCCCAGATAAATCCCCTCAAACAAAGCCAACATGGTGGAGAGAAAGCCCATGATGGCTCTATCTCATTTCCCCATGCCACTCACACGGTACACACATCAATCACCGTCCATCAGCTTCTCTTCCAAGCAGAGCCTTGGATGCAATTTGTCACAGGTCCTTAGGCACTGACATGCCTCTTAAAGGCTTGACTAATCTGCCTAAGATAGCCTTAGTTTTTTTGGTGAAGGTTTATCAAAAGGATCTGCTCGGTGTTCAAGAAATGGTCACCGGTTACATTGAGGATTCATGCATGAATACATTTAAAGCTTTAGTGAAGTGATTTTTAATACATAATGCACATTACAGGGTAGGTAAAATGCTTCATCTGTGTCTGTGATGTTGCTGTTTAACATTTTAACTATACCTTTTTTTCGTCATTCTTGAATTCACCTTTAGCACCAACCCATCAGTCCTGTAAAAGATTATTCACAAATAAGAGGCTACAATATTCAGCGGTTGGTGCTACATTTACCAGCCAAATGATCCTGCCTGCACGGTGAGAGGATACTCCAGCAAGGAAGATACACGCAGCCCCTTCAAGAGCAATTGCCATTCTCGGTGAGCCCTCCATGGGAGCAAGCTGCTGAGAGGTGGGTGTGATGGGCCCAATTTAATGCTCCATTATGCAAATTGATCATCTCAATTGACCATCACTTGGGTAATGGGATGGGCTGGTTGGGAAAGGTGATGGTAAGGGGGAAGAGTCTTTAAAAGTTTTTTTCTTTTTAATCCTTACATCAGTTCAAGGTGCTAAAACTAAGACATGTGAGTGAAAAACAAAAAAAGAAAAGTTTTACAACCTTTACTAATGATCCATGACAAAGATTGACTGCCAAGATTGTCAGCAAGCACCTGGCTGCTTGGATGGCCTATCTAACAACCACATTTAAAACCACCAGTCTTGGATTCTATAGGGAGCCGTCCAGATATAGGAGAAAAACAAAGCATTTGCAAGATGAGCTCCAAGAAAGAGCCTTCCAAAAATAGCAATATCCTTGAACCTTTTCACATTTGAGCACCTAATAACTTCTGACTTCGATGTGTTGTGATAGGTCAACTAAAAGTGGAGTATAATTGTAAAGTAGAAGGAAAAAATGTACACGATTCTTTGTCTGAAAAGTACTATGTGGATATGTATTCAGCCATTTTTTGTAACCCTAAAAAATCCGCTGAAACCAGACGTCTTGGAAAGCCTATTTATTAGTTATTAATTATATCATATATTAGGGAAGGTAATCTTTAGGCATTTGATTCGATTATATTAAGAAGGCTACAATGTGATTATAAATTGATTATCGACCACCAAAAAAACTAAATAAATATCTCCAGCAAGAAAATTTTTTTATATTCTACAGAGTAGATTTAAAATTCAACATTACCAGCCATGAACATAAAGGCTGTGGACCTCAGCACAATCTGAACTAACAAACATCTGACCTTATTTACAAGTAATTAATGATATCAAGATCTCTAATTTAATCTGTAACTAAAACTGACTTCTTCTTGGAAATATGCTGTTTCTCGGCTACCTTCTGTCACAGCTTCTTTAAATTCAGATCAATGCAACTCTCATTTGCTGCTCTTGTTTGGAGCACACAACATATAAGCTGCTGCACATCAGAAAATGTGCAGTTACAGTAACATAACATTCTGTTCCAAAATGATATTCCAAGCTTTGAACCTCTAACAGGGCACTCTTCAATCCATCATCTGAAAACTGAAAGAGTATAGTATAAGTGCAAACCTACCAAGACACCTAAATGGAAAGGCCAAACAATAATATTATTCGGAGAATAAACATTGGACAAGATTTAGAGATCCACAGGTCAGGTGGGAGAATTTGCTTCAGAAACACGGCCTTTATAGAACAAAAGTAAGGTTGTTGTATTGCAGAAGAAAAATCATATCAAGTCCCATCTGCAGTTCTCAATCATCTCAATCATCATCAACACTCGTTATTTGATGATGGTCTGATGCTTTCACCAGATTATAACAACATTGTTTTTCACATGTAGGGTATTGTATGCAGACCAAAAAGTTCAAAGACTCTGAAAAACATTTACTGTAAAACATGGAGATAGCAGCATTCTGAAACGGTACTGCATTTCTTCAGCAGGAACAAGGAAGATGATCAGAGTTTATGTGAAGATGGATGAAGCTTAAAGCAAATTTTTCACATTATTGATTCAGAAGGATTGAATGTATATGCTTTCCAGGTTTTCAGAATATCATTTGTTAATGTAAAACTATGTACCATTTTCCCTCTTCTTCACAATTATTCACTGGTGTGTGTTGGTCTATCACATAAAATCCCAATAAAATAAATTATAGTCAGTGGTCGGAACATAACAAAATGTGAGCAGTAGTAGTCGAGCAATGCCTAGCATATACCATTTTCAGATATTAGATTTGGTGTTCTAATTTGATTTCTTGGCCTGCTCACCTTTTGGTGATTTAAAGTTTCAGATTCAGTTTGAAGAGCAAAGTTGGCAGTATTTTTTCTCTTGTAATTTTTGCTTAGATATGATATTTGACTAATTGAAGACAGTGAAAAAAGAGTTAGACATTCTTTATTTAATGAGGAGATTTTCAGTGGGATTATCCTCTTGCAAAACAGCAAGATCATACAACACACTTGAGGTTCCATCAGGATGGACAAAATGAAAGAAAGCTGAAGTATGGGCAAATTAATTTAGTCAGTGTCTAATTGCATTTATTGGCCATGCCTGGCACCTCCTAATCCTGGATTATGATGATGTATTAACTGCTGTGACTGCCTGTTTACAAGGAATTTATCTGGTGTCAAAATAACGAGACAAATTCCACCTATCACATTAATCACCTTACTGCCAGGACTATGTCCCTGCCAAGAGTAAACCAAAGTAATGCAAAAGCCAAGAAGGCACCTTCCATTTTCCTGCATTATAGCCATTGTTGTACGGCAATCAGATTACCTCCTCAGAAACTATCAACCCGGCAACCATGTGGTAACTTGACACTTGAAGTGAACAACGGACAATGGATAGAAGGGGTTACAGATAAGCAGCAGAACTGGGGGATCAAATGCACGGTTCAGTGAGACAAGCTCCAGAAACAATTTTCCACAAGTCAGGTCACTTAATTATAGTCTGAGTATTGTTTACTGTGAGACAATCTCTTCTTTCTTTTATTCTTTCTATTTGTTAACACACCCCCCCCCCCCCCCCCCCCCGCACTGCACACCAGCTCCCATTTTCATTGCCTTTCTCTCAATTTAAGAATATGCAACAAAAATAGAGCTAAATAGTTTAGGAAATTCTATCAAAACATCTAACGTGTTGAATCAAAGTATGTTCCAATACTGCCTTATCCAGTCTTAGACATCCTCTTAGTCAAGAAAAGCGCTTTTTAAATAAAATGCATTATTATTAATTATTATTATTATTATTATTATTATATCACCAAAACTATATGAATGGAATACATTTTTGCATTAAAAATAACTGCATATTGGACTCATACTTATTGTGAGCACGAATGTAATTCTAACTGTAGGATTTTAATAACTGATCCGAACATGGCAGATGCAACATATAAGTTCTGTAATTAACAAAAAACAAGAATGTGTATGCTGGTTTAAATTTATTTTGGGTTTTCTGTAATCCACATGGTGTCATAATATACATGGAGGCTCAAATATGTACGTTCTCCCCTTCAAATATTCACTTTAATATCCCTTAGTAACTTGCAGCAAAATGTTTTGAAGCCACAAACAAGCTTCTGACATAACTGGGGGTGAATATTTCCCCACTGTTGTCAACAGAAATTGTATAGTTAATTTAAATTTTTGGCTTCATGGAAAATACCAGGAACTTACATATAGGCCATACATTTTAAACAGGGTTTGAGGTCAGAGTTATTCCAGACACTGTAATGTAGCCTGATACATTCTTTTCAAAATGTATTAATGTATGTTAGGAATCATTGTCCTGTTGGAACGCTCAACTCTGTCCTAGTTTCAAGCCAGCTGTTGATTTGAGTGGAGGTTGATGCATTTTGAGATGGTGCTTCATCTTTATTAATATCAGTACCACTAGCAGTGAAACAGATCCTTAGCATGATGCTGCCCCAACCTTGGTTGGCAGCTGGTGCTTTTTTCTTAGTTTTGAAGTCTGGCCTTGACTCAATCCTCTTGTCATTTTACCCAGCTAGCTTAAACTTTTTTTTTCATAAGACCATGAAGCATTTCTTTGGAAAGCTGGTCCACATTTGATGAGTTGAAGACGTCCCGTTTGGTATCGGGCTTTTTCTATGTGAGGTCATTCTCCGACAAAATTGTTGTTAAACCTGTTTCACTGAAGAAAGTAGCATTGGTATTCCAGCAGCTTCCATTTCATAATAGTCTTGAAGCTCTGTGGTTCCTGTGTTGATCCTAAACATCGTAATCAATTTCCTTTCTTCTGAGGGTAATGTTTTGTGTCAGATGGTTGAAAGTTGGGAACAACTGTATATTCCAACATAACAATAGTCCCAAACACAGATTAAAAGCAGACTAACAATAATCTTCTAAAACAGCCCAAATCTTTCAGACTATGCTTGACAGCTAAGTCAGTGCCAGGATGCCAAACTTGTTCAAACAACCTCTAAATTTCTGATGAGTGGTCAAATATCCAGTCAGAGTTAAAGCAGGAGTTTGTTGATAAATACAAAAAACTGAGGTCTCTCTACAACTTGCTCTGTGAGATTTTTCAAATATTAGTAGTATGTGTACAGAATGTGTGGAGTGTGTGAAAGGTGGCAGTGTTGGTTGGTACTCTGTGACGGGGTACGCCGTATTGCGTCATTTCCTGTTGTCACTGTTGTGCTCCGTGGAGATGTTGTTCAGACTCTCTTGAATTTATCTTGTTTTCTCTGTGCTGAGGCCTCTCTAAGTTATTTTAACACACAAGCACACTAAAACACACGTTTTGGGAACTCCTTGTGTTTCACACAGCTTTTCTTGGGGTGGTAAGGTCTCGCTAGCTCAGTTAGCTTAGCTTCATTGCGGCTATGGCTACTCTTCTTTCTCCTGTCTCTAACTCTTCTCTTCTGTCTTGCTCTCTCTGTCAGATGTTTAGTTTCTTCCCTGCCTCCTTTAGTGATAATGGTAACTGTAATAAATGTAATATTTTTTTTGCTTTGGAGGCGAGGGTATCCGAATTAGAAGCACGTCTCCGCGCTGTTGAAAAAACCAGCAGATAGCCGAAGCCCATTAGCCAGCGCGGAGCCAACAAGGATAGAACCCCCTAGCTGTCCTCCGGTAGAGCCCGCCCAGCCAGGACCCCAGGCCGGCTGGGTGACGGTACGTAGGAAGCATAGTTCCAGGACCCAGCCCACGGGCCACCACCAACCGGTCCGCTTTTCTAACAGATTTTCCCCGCTCAGCGACAAACCCGCTGAGAAGCCGACCCTGGTAATTGGCAGCTCCATAGAAATGTGGCATTAGAGACACCATTGACCATAGTCAAATGCTTGCCAGGGGCCAGAACGGGCAACATCAAATCCTACCTGAAACTGCTGACTAAAGATAAGCGTAAATACAGTAAGATTGTTATTCACGCTGGCGGTAATGACACCTGGTTACGCCAATCGGAGGTCGCTAAAATTAGTGTTGCTTCGGTGTGTAAGTTTGCTAAAACAATGTCAGACTCGATAATCTTTTCTGGTCCCCTGCCTGATCGGACTAGTGACAACATGTTTAGCCGCATGCTGTCATTCCATCAATGGTTGTCTAGGTGGTGTCTTGCAAACGATGTGGGCTACATTGATAACTGGCAAACTTTTTGGGGAAAACCTGGTCTGATCCGGAGAGACGGCATCCATCCCACTTTGGATGGAGCAGCTCTTCTTTCTAGGAATATGGCCGAATTTATTAGTCTTCCAAAACACTGACAACCCAGGGTCCAGACCAGGAAGCAGAGTCGTAGTTTAACCCACCTCTCTGCTGCTTCTGTACTGGTACCCACCCATTACCCTATAGAAACAGTGTCTTGCCCACGGCCAAAATTAAATGGATTAAAAGTTAAGCCAACAAAAGAAAATTATGGAAATCTCATAAAGATAAATACGACTTTGAACAGAAAAATAAATCTATTAAATGTGGTTTATTAAACATAAGATCTCTCTCCTCAAAGACTTTGTTAGTAAATGACTTGATTGGTGATAATCACATTGATTTGCTTTGTCTCACAGAAACCTGGTTGCAGCAGGAGGATTATGTCAGTATAAATGAGTCAACTCCTTCCAGTCATTTAAATTTTCACATTCCTAGAAATACTGGGCGAGGAGGAGGAGTTGCAACCATTTTTCGTTCTGATTTACTAATTAGTCCCAGACCAATTGATAGCTACAGTTCTTTTGAACATCTAACCCTTAATTTTCCTCATCCAAGTTGCAAAACATTAAGACCATTTTTGTTTGTGGTTTTGTATTGTCCACCAGGCCCTTACTCTCAATTCTTGGATCTGATCTCACATTTTTTATCTGATTTAGTATTAAATACTGTTAGGGTCATTATAGTGGGGGACTTCAATATTCATGTGGATACTGAAAGTAAAAGCCTAAATGCAGCCTTTAGTGCTATTTTAGAATCAATTGACTTTACTCAAAAAGTACAGGGATCGACCCACTCGGGTAAACACACTTTGGACCTTGTGCTGACATACGGTATTGAGTGTGAGGAAATAACAGTCCACCCACATAACCAGGTCCTGTCTGACCACTTCTTAATAACTTTTGAATTTACTTTAACTGACCATCTTAAATCTGAAAGAAAATTTCATTATATTAGAGCTTTATCAGACAATGCTGTAACAATTTTTAAAGAATCTGTTCCATTCTTACTTTCCTCAGTGTCTCAGAGTAACACAGTGGATGGCAGCAATTCTATCTCTAACCCTTCAGAAATTGATGGTCTGGTTTACAACGTTACGTCCTTCATTGCGTTTGGCATTAGATAGTGTAGCCCCCTTGAAAAAGAAAGTGGCTAACCATAGGAGGCTGACTCCTTGGTTTAACGCAGAGTTGCATACTTTAAAGCAGAATACTAGGAAGTTGGAGAGAAAATGGCGCTCTACACATCTAGAGGATTCCTATTTAACCTGAAATAACAGTCTACTGCTGTATAAAAAGACCCTTCGACAAGCTAGAACAGCATATTTTTCATCATTAATAGAGGCGAATAAAAACAATCCTAGGTTTCTTTTTAGTACAGTTGCCAAACTTACACAGATTCATAGCTCTGTTGAGCCAACTATTCCCCCAGCTCTTAGCAGTGATGATTTTATGGGATTCTTCATAAATAAAATTAATTCTATTAAAAATAAAATCATTGGGATCCTCCCAAACATGAGTAAATGAGGGAGCATCAGAAAGAACTGTAGAACCTCATTTGTGGTTAGGCTGTTTTGATTCAGTCGAGCTTTCGGAATTATCAAAAATATTAGCCTCATCTTAACCTTTAACTTGTATGTTGGACCCAACCCAACCAAATTATTTAAGGAAGTGTTCCATTTGGTTCCTGGCCCCATTTTGGATATGATGAATCTATCCTTAGTAAACGGATATGTGGCACAAGAATTTAAAATAGCTGTAATTAAACCTTTAGTCAAGAAACCTTCCCTTGATCAAGATGACTTAGTGAATTACAGACCTATATCTAACCTTCCTTTCCAATTCAAAATCCTTGAGAAAATTGTTGCTTATCAAGTCTGTGAGCATCTAAACAGTAACGAGCTGTTTGAAGAGTTTCAGTCAGGTTTTAGAGCTCATCATAGCACTGAAACAGCACTAGTGAAGGTTACTAATGATATTCTCATGGCCTCAGATAATGGACTTGTGTCTGTTCTGGTTTTGTTAGATCTCAGTGCTGCTTTTGACACAGTTGATCATAATATTCTCTTAGAAAGGCTTGAACATGTTGCAGGGATCAAAGGAACAGCACTAGGCTGGTTTAAATCATATTTGTCTGACAGATTCCAGTTTGTTAATCTAAATGATCAATCTTCTTCACTCTCAAGGGTTACTTGTGGAGTTCCACAGGGTTCTGTGCTTGGACCAATTCTTTTCACCATATATATGCTTCCAATTGGTAGAATCATTAGACAGCATGGGATAAATTTCCACAGCTATGCCGATGATACACAACTATATTTATCCATAAATCCTGATGAACCCAGTCAGTTAGGTAGATTACAGGCATGTGTGGAAGACATAAAAACATGGATGAATCTCAACTTTTTGCTTTTAAATTCTGACAAGACAGAAGTTGCTGTCTTTGGACCAGAAGTTCTAAAAAAGAAACTGATTAGTCAATCACTTCATCTGGATGGCATTAAATCGGCCCCCAGTAATAACGTAAAGAACCTTGGCGTTATTTTTGACCAAGACTTGAGATTTAAATCCCATATTAAACTGGTTTCCAGGATTTCCTTCTTTCACCTCCGGAATATTGCTAAAATTAGAAACCTCCTGTCCAGGAGTGATGCTGAGAAACTAGTCCATGCATTTGTTACCTCAAGGCTGGACTACTGTAATTCTTTACTATCAGGTAGTCCACAAAATGCCATTAAAAGCCTTCACTTGATCCAAAATGCGGTAGCAAGAGTTATGATGAATATTAAAAAGAGAGATCACATTTCTCCTGTTTTAGCTTCCCTTCATTGGCTCCCTGTTAAATCCAGAATAGAATTTAAGATCCCTCCTCTTACATACAAATCACATCAGAGATCTAATTGTTTCATATGTTCCCAACAGAGCACTTCGCTCTCAGACTGCAGGTTTACTTGTAGTTCTTAGGATTTCTAAAAGTAGAATGGGAGGCAGATCTTTTAGTTATCAGGCTCCTCTCCTGTGGAACCAGCTCCCAGTTTTAGTCCGTGAGGTGGACACTCTGTTTACTTTTAAGGCCAGGCTTAAAACTTTCCTTTTTGATAAAGCTTATAGTTAGAGTGGCTTAGGTCCTCCTGAGCTAGCTCTGTAGTTATGCTGCTATAGGCTTAGACTGCTGGAGGACAGACTTACCAATTTTCTTCCCTCTGCTACTTCCTTTTCTACTACTACTCTCCAGTTGTATTACAGTACATTCTGTTATTTCAACTGTTAACTTTGTTTTCTCTCAGTGTTTTTCTCTCCATAGAAGATATACCTGGTCTGGTATCCTGTTTGGCTGGAATGCCCTGTTGGATGGGGGGCATCGACTGGGATGGTGCTCCCAGTGGCTGAACATCCACTGTGTCCTGTTATCAACTTTTTACTTTCTGTAACATAGAGAGTACTCTTATATCGGATCTTCTGTTCCTTCTGTCTCTGCTCTGTCTTCTCAAACCCCCAGACGGTCGTGGCAGATGGCCGCTCCTACTGAGCCTCGTTCTGTTGGAGGTTTCTTCCTGTTAAAGGGGAGTTTTTCCTCTCCACCGTCGCTACATGCTTGCTCAGTATGAGGGATTGCTGAAGAATTGCTGTGGTTGGAAAGTCTGCCCAACCTCACGCCAATGACTGACGCAATCTGCTGGGATTCCTTAAATAGGAAACTTTTTAACTGATTGGAATGTTTGTATAAATGTATTGAAATGACTTCTTGTTAAGTGCCTTGAGATGACATCTGTTGTGAATTGGCGCTATATAAATAAACTGAATTGAATTGAATTACATATTCGAGCTTGTTTATGTTTGTATTTGAAATCTGCTATAAATTTGAACTCGCGCACCAATAACTATTATATTATTTATTCTAATAATTATTTCAAGATTCACTGAAGTCGCCGTTATATAATTATTCCACCCTGGAGAAAGATTTTTCAGACAAGTCACTAAAAGACCAAAATCAATATGACATTTGTACAAATGATACACTTTTGACCTCTATTATAGATGGGACTTTATATTGAGTTGTCTTAGGTTGACAAAGTATTTAGACTGATTCTTTCCAAGTGGCCCCCAGAGTTGCATTCAGCTGCTCTAAACAACAATCTGTGTGACAGACCTGACCAAACTATTTGAGAAATGATACTGCAGAATGTCCTCCTGGCCTTTGGCTTAATAAAGGCAAGAGTAAAGATATTGCATTTTGTTCAGCCACACAGGAACCATCAAGAGAGATCACTTTTCACCCTGTAAACCTTTTTATCTGTGAAATTCACTGATTCCATCTAAAGAACAATGGATGTCCTCGTACTTTCTGCCAACATCAGTCCACAAACTGTCTGGCTTGTCATGATCTGCAAGAGCTGCTACTTTGATATTGTCAGTGAGGAGTGCTGAAGATGACCTCCATAGTATTTGGGTTCTCAGTGCACAAAACGATATCTGTCTAAAAAGAATAAGCTTGGATTCTAGTCCTTCTGAAAGTGAGATCATCAGCAAATGTTATGTTCAATTAATTTAATGAAAGTATATGAAAAAAGATATGGTTGGAAACAATAGCTAAAAAACTCTCAGTATTATTAGCTTCAAACTATCTGCCTCAATAGATAAATGATCAGCTTTAAGTGCTTTAATGCACTTACTCACTAAAAACTGATGATTCAGTAAAAGCTGCACCATCTTGCATTTCATTACTGCTAAACACTAGATTTATTGCTTTCACATTTTGCACATCATATCACAATTTGTGAACTGCATTAACAAGAAGTGTCGAGGCTGGATGGTAAACTGAACGCTCTCTGGCTCCCAAAATGAATGTGCTTGAGCGATAAGGGCCGGAGGAGGGGACAGAAGATACTGCACAATGCTGTGGCACATCTCCAAGCACAAGCTGCCTCTCTGTGCCTGTGTTATATAATTCTGATGGGGCTGTTTGGCTCCTAACACTTCACCTACCATAAGTGTGAACGCCACTCTTGCTGTGTAAGACTGTCCACTGACATATGTGCAGAAACAAACAAGTGTGCCGTACAAATGCTATCCAGTGAAAGAAAAACAATCCCAAAGCAGAGTTTTGTTTGGCATGTGGGAAATGTATGTCACATGGCCTGATTAACGCTGAATCACGATAATGGGGGATACAAAACAGTGAAGAAGTGTGCCAATGTTGAGCAGCCTCCACCCCGGCACCCTCACCATGCTTCTGTTCCATGGAACAGCTACGTGCCATCTGTCAGTACTGGAAAGACACAGTGACTTGCAGCGGGGGTTTTTCAAACCTGCCTTTCCCTTGTCAGAGACGCTACTGTGCATGAATCTCTCGGTCGTAAACAGCCACTGGGCTAGAAAACGATGTGAGTCGAGCCAAAGCCTCATTGACACCAATGAAGAATCTCTCCTTGTGGTAATATTGACCCCGGAAATAATGAGAGGTTGGCCATACTTGGCTTGAAAAAAACTCTGTAAAGTTGAGAAAGCATGACACAAGTTCAGCTTAATTAACTGCTGTTTACCAAAGTGTGAATTAATTGTCTGATTTATTTAGGATTATTTCAACAAGATGCTACAAATACTCTGTTGGAAAAGTATTAATGCCTCATGATCTTTGATACATGTAGTTTATAGATGTAATTTACTGTGATTGCATGAGCTAGAGCAACACAAAGTATTGTAATTTTGAAGTGGAAATAAAAATATTAATTGTGTTCAAGATTTTTTGCAAATAAACATCTTAACAGTGCACAGTCTCTTTATCTTCATGAATTTCAGAATCTTTCTGATTAGGAAAATTGGCTAAAATTGTGGAAATGTTTAAAATAGAATCAGGTTACAAAAAACCCACAAGCCAGGTAAGTACAATGTTAATCAAAGAAACTGCAAATATGTCCTCTCTGGAAGAGCTGAATACATCCAAAGCTCAGGTGGACTATTTTACAACAGAACAACTGTTAGGAGAAAGCCATAATAAATCCCATTTGCAATTTTCCACAAATCATGTAGGGGAGAGAGCAAACAATTGAAAAAAGACGATCTGGTGACAAAGAACCTACATTTATTATTTTTGTCTACATGACAAACACTATCTGTGGTGGAAAACTAATACTATACAATACCATGAACAGAACTTTGCCATGGTGACACATGGTGGTGACAGTATTATGCTGTGGGGCTGTTTTTGTTCAGCAGGGACAGAGAAGCTATTCAGAGTTGATGGAAAGGTGGATGGAAATAAATACAGGTAAGCTACAAAACACTTTAGACTGAGGTGGAGGGTCAACTTCTAGCAAGACAATGAGCTTGAACTGACAACCATAGCTACAATGGAATTGATTAAGGGGTCTCCAAATCCAGTCCTCAGGACCTACTATCTTGCAGTTTTTAGATGCATCTATGCTCCAACACACCAGAATGAAATAAATGGCTCATTTTCAGAGCTTTGCCAAACTTGATGGCATGCTAAAGAGGAAATTCAATCATTTGATTCATGTGTGTTTAAACAGTGATGTATCTAAAAAGTACAAGACAGCACTTCTAGAGGACAGGAGTTTAACACAGCTAGTTAGGTCAAAACATATTCATATCCTATAATGGCCCAGCCAAAGTCCAAACCTATATCCAACTGATCATATGTGGCTAGACTTAAAAATGTATACCAATCTGATTGAACTTAAGCTGTTTTGCAAAGAAGAAAGGGGAAGATTTTAATCTCTGGATCTCCAAAGATAGGTAGAGACATACCAAAAACTAATATGCAGCTGTAATTCCAGCTTCAGCACAGTATAAACTTATGGTGAACAATTACACAAAATACTTCTGAAAAGATTTAGAAAACCATGTATAGTTTTCCTCCTCTTCACAATTATGCACAAATTTGTATCGGTTCATCACATCCAGTAAAATGCATTGAAGTGAATAGCAGTAACATTAAAAGTCATGAAAAGTTACAGTGTCAAAGTACTTTTGCAAGTCACTGTAAACAGAATGATCCTCACAATGTTACTTTATTAGTTATCTATGGAGTTATCTATAGGTTCTTATCACCTCTTGTTATTTAAAATCCATATTGAAAGCTAAAAAACATAAACACTCAATTGGAATCAGCTGTGTGGCACTTGTTCTTAAAATATGAAAGTCATTGTCTCCATGTTTGTATTATGAATCATACTGATAAAGGTCTAAGAATAATTTCCTCTTGCAGCAAGATTAAAAATAAAAGACATGCCTCTCTCGCCCCTGAAAGCTTATCTTTGCTGGTCCTTAGTCCTGATAAATGTGTGTGGCCTTGGAAGATCAAGTGCATGTCTCTCTAACCAGATACATGATGATTAAAACAATGTATGATTAAAATAAACCTTGCTCAGTTCATGTCCAGAGTACGTAATAAAATAAACCTATCTTGTCCAAGACACAAGGGATGTGCCTCAGAGTGTCATTTCACCCACAGTCAAAACTGAGCAAAAGAAACTGAGAGCAAAGGAAAGAAAGTAAAAAAGAAACGCTCAAGCTGAAATATTGAAATGGCTGCTGGCATGTCTTCAGGGTCACTCACCAGCTGTGACAGCAACCTCCCAGGGTCTTTGATCTTGACCGAGAGGGTTGACAAAAGTGGTTCTGAAGCAGCTTGAGATCTAAACTGTAGCAGTTGTTAAATGTTATCTTGTAAGAGATGGCAACAATTTTAGCCCTTCTTTCACCCACATTGGCCACATTTCTCATTCAGCAACATATGCTGTGCAGCTTTCTGCATGTTAACTACCCTGATTAGTAATACTTTTACGATCAGCTGTTTTATGTTTTCATAGATTGTGCAAAACAAATGAATATCATTAGGGAATTTTTTTCTACAGAAAGGTTGAAAAAAAAACACTTCCAACCCTAAAGTCAGATAATTTTTCAGCTTGGTGATGGCATTTATATATATATATATGTTTTCCCTTAGGATGTTCATTGAAAGTAGCAAGCATACAATAGATCTATTTGATATCCTTTCGATGAACCCAAACTTCTTATCTGTGCTTTCTGTGGGCACCATTTGACAACCACACAAGGTCTTTCTTCCGTGCTCAATGCTTTAAGCTTATCTTTATACGACAGATACTATCAAGGAAATACTATCGAGCCACTAAACACGGTCACCACTTTGCTTAAAAGGCAATAATATGCACAGATCAGCTTCAACAACACAATGCCAAGTGACTTGAATATCACTGATGGTCCATCTACAAGGCAATTATGCATGTGGAAACATGCTCTAGCTGTCACCAGTGCCAAACCACAAGGACTACTAAAGAACAAGTCACGAGCAAAGCAAACAACCCACAGCAATGAAATGGCCTCCATATTTTTCCAGTACAGATTTAGAATTCCTTTACCTTGAGTCAGTTGTGTTTTAGTAGGACAAAGACGATGCTCAAAATGTTATAAAGGTGATTCTAATGTTGTGGTTGATCTATTTAACATACTTATTTAGTGCTTACAGCTTTATCTTTAAATCTAGTCCACTATAAATCACGTGACATACATATTTGAAGTCTTTGTGATTTTATGTCAGTGGGACTAATAATAGACAAGCTCTTGCATAACCCAAAAATAATTAACTCCTTCTTCATGTGGGAAAAGACTCACAGGGTTTGAATATATTGAATAATTATATGTGCAGATCAGACAAGCACTCATATCCACACAAAGTCAGATTAGTCTATTTGATGTAACTTTTTTCCAACTGTAACCTTTACACAGCCTTGATAACGATGAACAAGTCTTTTCATTAAGCAGTCAAAGCCAAACAAGAAAGGTGTCTCTGTAAATTATTGTTTTTGTCTTAGTTTAAGTTGCCATCTAGTGGCCACCCAAGGTATTGCAAAACTTTTTCAAAACTACATAAAAACAAAAACAGAATATAATTGAAACGCTTCATACAGTTTTTACAATTGTAAAGTTGTTCATCAACAGCAATTGTTGCTTAAAGCATATTATAATCTAATTATGTTTGAAATGACTGCTTTGAAATAACTGATTGGTGAGCACTCTGTGGGTCCCAGAAGACATTGATGGGCTCACAGAGGTTATTATCAATCAATTAAAATTTATTTATAAAGCACTTTTCATACAAACATCGCAGCTCAAAGTGCTTTACAGATTAAAATTAACCCACAAAAACCACATTCCCATCCCTGCCCCACAGATTTAAAAGCATGATCATAATCATAGATACAGATTAGATACAGTAGAACCAGTATTACTCACTACATTACATTTTGTACAGACTCCATCATCTCAACACAGACAGTGAGGTGTTACCCCAACAATAAACTGTTGGTAAAAAAGGACATCAAAGATCTCAACAGGAAGAAGAGGGCTTTCAGAGCTGGGGACCAAGATGAGGTGAAAATGAGTCAGAGGGAACTGAAACAAATCTATCAGGGAAAACCTTACTGGAATAAGCTGGAGAGGAAACTCCAGCCAAATAACTTAAGAGAGGTCTGGATTGGTAGTAGAACCATCACTGGTTTGAAGTCGAAAAGTGACGAGGGGGTTAAGGATGGTGTTGATCAGGCTAATGAGTTTAATTTATTCTTAAACAGATTTAACTCTATGGCTATTGATCTCCCCTCTGCTGCTATCAGCCTTCATTCACCTTAAAACACCTGCCACATTCAGAAGTTTTCTGATGACTCTGCAGTGGTTGGATGTATCAAAGAGGATGGTGCTGAAGAATACAGAACTGTGGTGTGCAACTTTGTCACATGGTGCGAGCAGAACCCTCTGCAGCTCAACGTGGCAAGAACCAAAGAGCTGGTTGCGAACATGAGTCAAAACCACTAATGACCCCTGTTTCCATCAGTGGTGTGAATGTGGACATAGTGGAGGACTATAAATGCTTGGTTTGAGTATTAATAATAAAGTAGACCTCCCCTTCTGCCATCTACAGGAAGGGACAGAGTCGTCTCTATCTTCACATGGCGGCTGAGGTCTTTCAACATCTGTAGGACGATGAGGATTGTTTTTGAGTCTGTGCTGGGAGGTGCCTTATTTATGCTGGGGCAGCAGACTGAAGGTGGCTGACACCAACAGACTCAATAAAATGATCCACAAAGTCAGTCATGTAGTTGGAGTGGAGCTGGACTCTCTGAAGGTGGTGTCAGAGAGGAGGATGCTGTCCAAGCTAAGAACCATACTGGACAGTGCTTCCCACCCTCTGGAGCATATACTGGATAACCTGAGGAGCATGTTCAGTGACAGACTTATTCCACCTCTTTGTTAGACAGAACAACACAGAAAATCCTTCCTTCCTGTGGCCATCAGACTTTACAACTCCACACTGAACAGAATGTCTAAGAAATAACTCTGTAACTCTGCAACCTCTGGTGATGTCTTGTTTATTATTATATTTATATTTGTGTTGTTCTATTTGTATGTTTCTTTTGATGTTTCACTTGATCACTTTGTCTTTTTTCTGTTTCTCTCACTCACTATATGTCATTGTTTTAAGGAATTTACTGCAATGTACGAATTTCCCTTTGGGATTAATAAAGTATACCTTTAAATGGCTGTCACCAGGTGACCCACAGATTTATTGTCAGGCTTATATCTTTGTAATTCTTCCATCTGAATATGAAAAACATATAAACTCAACACAGATAAAACGTTTCCGTGTCTGTTGAAATAGATACTAACAAATTAGATTTCCAGGTTTAACATAAGGTTGATGTTTTAACCTGATCTATATAAATGATGCAAATTTATAATTCCCCAAAGAAATAAAGCAACATCATACCATATGAATGAAATTAAAAGTAGGAAAACAAAAGTTTCATGGTAAGACGTTTCTTTTAATGATGATCTGTCCTTTGTGAATGTTACATTCCCGTGTATTCCGGAAAATAATATATTCAGAACATTTTTTGGATATAGGCTACTGGTTACCGAATGTGTATACAGCATTCACTGATATAAAAGGGTATTTTACAACAATACACTATAGAAAGAGGTGCATGTTGTTTGTCATGGAAAATGTGGCCACCACATCACGGTTTTTTCGAACTACCATTAGTGTAACTTGAGATTTACTAGTTACCGAAGGGCACATGAAGGCAGCGGTGGAGGGAGGCGTTGACTCTAGCTAAGCTAACCGCTCCTGCCGCCGCATGAACCTCCCGCGATCTCCGCACGCTGTTAATGAGCCAAAAGGCACAGAAATGTCGGGGAAGAGTTTCCGTGTCAGCGACGGGGACTGGATTTGTCCCGATAAAAAGTAAGGGTAGCGATAAAAAAGCAGACGTATTCTTTTGCGACTTGATTTCATAAGTAGATATTCATTTGTTTAGCAGCGTGGTTGTAATTAGCACAGGCCTACTAGCATGTAGCTAATGCTAACGCTAACAAATAAAACAAATATATTAATTATTGCTTTTTATGCGCGATTTTAATATAATAGACACAATCAATTAGTTGAGAGTTCAAACAGTGACAATTTGATGTTTTTATTCGCAAATATTACGGATCGGTGCGGGCTATTAAAATTAGCTTTAGTAGTTGTTAGCTTGCGTGGGTAGAAGGGTATTCACGCACTGTTGTGGGTGGTGTTTATATTATTGTCTTGAATTTGTCGTTTTCATGCGTTCTCAGGAGTATTGTGTTTTCAGTAAACTCTGTTTAAATATGATAAATAGCTGCTGATGTCAGAGCTGGACCTTTTGGCCCACTGTTTCTAAACGACGACTGCTAGCTTTGCCTGCAGGGAGACATGAACGATCTTGTGCTGTTGTTTGGCGTGGCAGTTTGTAGCTCATGCATGAAAAATGTATGTATTCATTTTTTTGTTTTTTCAGATGTGGCAATGTGAACTTCGCTAGAAGAACAAGTTGCAACAGATGTGGCAGAGGTAAATTTTTATTCTGCTCTATTATTTCATGTCGATCTGATTTAGTAAGTGGATTTTAGTACAGCTGATGTTTTGTCAACAGAGAAAACCACAGAGGCCAAGATGATGAAAGCAGGAGGAACAGAAATTGGGAAAACTCTGGCTGAGAAGAGCAGAGGCCTCTTCAGTGCTAATGATTGGCAGTGTAAAACGTATGTGCAGAATGTGAGCTTTTTTGTGTTATAATTGCTTCTATTTCGATTGCTAAATACATTGTTGTTTTTGTTCTCCTTTTGCTTAAAGATGTGGCAACGTGAACTGGGCGAGACGATCAGAGTGCAACATGTGCAACACTCCGAAGTATGCCAAGCTGGAAGAAAGAACAGGTTCTGCTGGAATTTATAGAATTGTAACGTTAGTTCTATACAGTCCATTTCAAAAGTATTCATATCCACTGGAGTTTTGCATTTTGTCATGTTATAACACGTTGTAATCTACTTTATTGAGAGTTTATGTGATAGAAGACCACAAAGTAGTGCATGGTTTTGAAGTGAAAGGAAAGGGATACATAATTTTGAAACATATATTTTTTACTAATAAAATGTTAATAGAATTGCATTACTTGGTTGAGCCACATTTTGCTGTAATTACAGCTACAAGTTTTTGGGGATATTTTTCTGTCAGCTTTACAGATCTAGAGTGTACATTTTAAACCCATCCTTTGCAATTTAACTCAAGCGTCTGAATGGATGGGAAGCATATGTGAACGTCGGTTTTCAAGCCCTTATTAAAAATACAGCAAATGATGTAATTTCCCCTCTACTTTGTGTTTTTTTTTTTTTTGTTGGTCAGTCACAGAAAAATCCAATAGCTTGCATTGGAGATGCATTGATTGCAATGTGACAAAATAGGCAAAAGTCCAGTTGCTTTGAATACTTTTGCACGGCCTGTATGTTATTGACTAATATTCACTTGCACATTCTGTTTAATTTAATGGCAGGTTATGGTGGAGGGTTCAATGAAAGGGAAAATGTGGAGTACATAGAACGAGAGGAATCTGATGGTGAATATGATGAGGTGAGCACTAACTTGAGCCTGGAGATTGTCATGTTGGTTTTAGATAAGGTTCTTGTCTTATTTAAAATGAATTTATGAAAATATTGTTGATTTAGGGCTATTTTCAAGAGAAATGTATTTCTATTTCCTGCAGTTTGGTAGAAAGAAGAAAAAATATCGTGGGAAGAGCAACAGCTCAAGTTCAGCAAAAGAAGTTGAAAAGAAAGAAGTGCCAAAAGAGGATGAGGCAGAGGAAGAAGATGACGAAGAAGAAGATGGTGACCTGTCAAAATACAAACTGGATGTAAGATCGATGATTAGAAATTCTGATACCTTCTTATATATAGTGATAGCAATGCTAATTTATAACAAATGTTTATTTACAGGATGATGAGGACGATGAAGATGGGGATCTGTCAAAGTATGATCTCAATGCCAGTGATGAGGATGAAAAGCCAGCCAAGAAAAGTGACAGTAGATCTGGTTCCTCGCGCTCTTCTAGCTCCAGCTCTCGGTCGAGGTCCAGGTAAAAGGGTACAGGTCAAGGGTAACTCCAGGCAAAATGTCAGTATCAGCGCAACCTTTCTTTTGATTTAATGATCAGTATCAAAGAATGTCCCAGAATGCCAACATGTTGTTACCCTCTTTTCTCATCCCCTTCCCATCTGCAGCCAAAAAGCCTTATGTGCATAGGCAGCTCTCTTTGTTGCCGTTTCCAAATGCTTGGTACTAATAGAAAGAAAATGTTGCAGTCTTGCACTTAGAAGTTCAGGGGCTTTCTATAGATTTTTCTGCTCCATTAAAGGGAAATTAAAATTTATGGTATTGCTGTTTTTTCTATTTGGAGGATATATTTTTTTTGTGTTTAATGATATTAAGTCACATTGAAGTATGGCTGTGTTCCTGTGTTCAAAAAATATTGGAAAGGTTTTGTTGTTTTGTCTGTGTTTCAGGTCCCGTTCTGGAAGTTCTTCCAGTTCCAGATCTGGATCTCGTTCGAGATCTCACTCCAGGTGAATGAGGTGACATGCACTCTCTCCCTTTTAGAGAGAGAGCGTATGTATGGGGCAGAATGTCCCCTAGTAGTGTTACTCCTAATGACAAATTTCTTCTTTTACCTGATGTAGTTAGACCCAAGACTATACATTTTATGTTGTCTGGTTTGGTTGTTTTTTATGACTCCTGTGGCCCGTTTGTCCACGTCAACGTGGGGTATTTATCACACCTCTCTCTAGAGTGATGCCTACTTGACTTACACGTTTAATGAGACAAATATTTAGAAGAGGGTACATTTTTCCTGAAAGTAAAGCTACCTCAGGAACATGTAATAAGGCATCTTGGGTCAAATACCAACAGCACTTTTAGTTAATTGGTAATTGCCTTGCAAAAGTATTTATAACTCCTAAACTTTTCCACATTTTATCAAATTACAACTACAAACCTAAATGTATTTTATTGGGATTTAGGGGGGAGGGACATCTTTAAAGTATGCTGTGTGTTTGTATCTAGCCTCTCTACTGTAATGCCCCACAAAACATCAAATTCAAACAATTCCCCTTTTTAAAATATTATATTAAAAATTAGTAAGTGGAGTCCACCAACTATCTTGGATTTAATCAAATCTACCAAGACATGGCTGTCCACCTAAACTGACTTATCAGAGAAGAAACCAAAAGGCCCATGGCAACAGTGGAGGAGCTGCAGAAATCCACAGCTTTGAAAGAATCTGTCAACAGGACAGCTATAAATCATGCACTCCAAAAAAAATAGAAAATCAGTAAAATCAACACCCAATTTGAAAGAAAGCCGTAAGAAATCCCATGTGCAGTTTGGATATCTGGCCTATAAGCAAAACGTGGTTTAGACAAAAACATAACACTGTAGAAAAATAATTAATCTAACTGAACACACACCATTACCATGGTGGAACATGGTGGTAGCATGATGCTGTGGGGTTGCTATTTTCGGGTAGGGATTAAGAAACCTGGTTTGAGTTGATTAGGGTTTGGATGGAGGGAAAATAAGGAGAAATCCTGGAGGACATCCTTTTAGTCCGCAGATTTGTAACTCAGGCTAATCATATCCCTTCAGGACAATCATCCTAAACGCACTGCCAGTACTACAATAGATTTTTTTTTATATTTTAAAAGGGAAAAAATGGTTTGATAAAAGCTGATTTGTGCGTTTAGAATGGCCTAGTCAACATATAGACCCAAATCCAATTGAGAATTTCTTGCAAGACTTGAAAATTGGTGTTCACAGATGTTCTCTAGGCAATCTGGCTGAGGCTGAGCTTTTTTGCAAAGAAGAATGGACAAAAGCTTGACTGTCTAGATGTCCAAAACAAGTAAAGACCTACCCCAAAAGATTTGTAGCAAAATGTGGTTCTCCCAAGTACAGAATAGATTTATATGGTATGCTTCTCAGATTTTCATTTGTATAAAGTTTTAAAAACCATGAATCATTTTCATTTCAATTCACTTATGCATTACTTTGTGTTACTCTTTCACATAAAATACATTTACTTTTATGGTTGTAACAACAAAATATGGAAGGGTGCTGGTGGGATAAATACTGTTGTAAAGCATCATATGTACTCCTGAAGCAGAGAAGTCTGATAAATACTCACACTTGTGGGAGCTTGTTTCGGTTTTACTGATCTTCGTGCTTGGTGTATTCCTTCCAAAAGATCGAGCTCCAGGTCTGGGAAGGGCTCCTCTCCCCTGAAGAGGTCCCGTTCACCGTCCTCCTCACCCGAGAGGGGACAGAAGCGCAGTCGCTCCAGGTCTTCATCTGGAGGAAGAAAACGAAGACGCTCTAGATCACATTCGTCCGAAAGGTTTGGGTTTCTGTGGAATACCACGATGGCACTGATTATGTTTAGTCCTCTGTTGGATTGCTTATGGGAGATCAGATTTATAAACCTATGCTCACATTTTGCCATTGTGTAATCCTTTTTTGAAAATCAGTTTACCTTGCTTCATGTATACAAAATGTCCCAATGGCCAACTCTGCTGACCTTGTTGTTCTTCCCACGATGTTTGTGTGATTTCAGGGGCAGCAGCCATTCGTCTGGATCATCCCGCTCTGGCTCCAGTTCTAAAAAGAAATAGCTTTCTTACAGCCCCATAAACCAGTAAAGTCTAGTGGAAGTGCATGTCGTATTGCAAACACAACAATCATACATCTTCAGTATGCTCTTCAATGTCATAACCTCCCAAGTCTTAACTTCTAATCATCAAGAAAAGCAGGCAACTTGAAATCACCTTGTCATTACCCATGTGCTCCCTTTTCAAAAACACATCTGGAGTGTTTGTAACTATAGATGTCCAATAATAAAAAATAAAAAGTTTGATCCTAATGGGAAAAAAATAATTAAGTGTAAAGGGTGTATTCCCCCTAAAATCCATTCTGCCTAATATCTTTGAGAGCATTTAGCTCTGGTCATGTGTGGAGGAACTGGAGCATTTTTTTCTTTTTAAATATTCTTGACCATCAACTTAGGGTAGCTGAAATGTAGCCGTAACTTTATCTTTTGGGGGGGGGTTCAAGGTAAGTATCCTTTTCGATATTTTTTTGAGGAAGTTTTACATTCAGGGGTTGGGGTTTAGGTTTAACTTTCCTTTCCTTCACACAATTATTTTCGCTTCTTACAAAATGATTCATCTGCTTTTGTCATTTGAGAAACAGACTTTCATTTTTTGCTCCAGTTCAGTGTAGCACAAACTGCTAAAAGTTGTAATTGAAATGTGACATCACAGTCTTTTCAGTAGTAAAATGGCTAAAATGTACACATGTAAATAAAAACTTGTCAACCTTACCTCTTGATAATAGTATTTATTTGATGCCATTATTTTTAAGTCTGCTTTTGGGAAAAATTGCAAAAACACATTTAAGCAAACTTTGTATTAATAAGCATATGATTGTTAAAACCCTCCAAAGTTCATATTGATGTTATAGATCAATGTATTGCTATAAGCAATTGCATAATTGCACAACGATGAGTTGGGCTATAAATTCAATTCAGTTTATTTATATAGCGCCAATTCACAACAGATGTCATCTCAAGGCACTTAACAAGAAGTCATTTCAATACATTTATACAAACATTCCAATCAGTTAAAAAGTTTCCTATTTAAGGAATCCCAGCAGATTGCGTCAGTCATTGGCGTGAGGTTGGGCCCCGTAAATGATTTTGTAATGTTACAGCTAGGTTTTTCAGGCAAAATGTTTTCATGTAGCCGACATAGCTGTTAATTTTAAACCTTTCTTGTAGCAAACCTTACGTTTAAAAAGTAGTCCCCACTCCAGCCCTTTTGATTCAGATTGTTGAGTTGGCTCTTCAGCATGGCCTCATGTGGAAATCAGCAGCGTGGCAACACAAGCATTCAAGACAGTAGCCCCTAATAACCAAGGTTGGGGACCACTGAACTATGGTGGCCTGTTCTTGGCTCGTTTCATATAAAAGACGTGTGACTATTTGATTTCTTTCCCAAACTCTTGCTGTCTTCATCTAGTGATCATCCATTTTAAATGGAACTTTGCAGCATTAAAAAAAAATATATCCAAAATGATAGTTGTATAGCCTATTCATTGAAGTTAGTACACCAGCAGAAATGGGCCTCAGGAATTCATGGTAGCTAGTGTTGTAGATCCCATTATGATCAACAGTTGGCAGTGTTTCCTTTTGAGTTGAAAGGCACAGCTTTAAAAAGGTGCTCACTGAGAAAACTGAATAAAAGTTAGATTTTAAGAAATAAACGTAATTGTTAAACAGATGTATCTAAGTTAGAAAAAAACAAATTGAGCTTATTTCAGTTAACATATTTCAAATGTTTATAGATTGTATTGCTGATTAGTTGATCAGTAAACCTTGCTAGATATCTGGCTGTTTTATTAATGGAAAGTTAAGTGAAAGGAGAATGTTTGGATAACCACAACCCCGAGAAATTTCGTAAACAATGCCAGTGAAAGATTGTAGGATATTTACAAAGCATGGCCAACAACTGTACCATTCTTTGTGTTAAGTCTTGAATTAGAGATGTTTTCAAGAGTCTTAAGCTATGCAGAAAAACGACTGGATTGTGACTCCATAGTCAAAGATCTTTGTTTTCAAATGAAAGTAAGTTGTGCAAGTCATTTGGAAAATGAAGAGTGTGGAGGAATAGCTGAAAGGCACAGAACCCAAGCTGCTGGAGATCAAGGGTGAAGCTTTCAGTCAGTCACACATTTTAGAGCACTTAAAACGATCTGCACTGAAAAAAGAATGCAGCTCCAAATTAAATTCAGTTGATAAGTAATTGAATTAAGAATATCCAAGTGAATTTATTAAGTGTGTTTAACTTGACAATATAAAAAACTATCTTGGATAAACTAATTCAATAACTTGTTACCAATTGGAGCTGCTTTCTCTTTTTTTCAGTGTGAGGGACACAAATTGAGTATTCTGGGCTTATTTGACACCTAAACAGAGCCACAGCCTAAACCTCTCCACGCTACGCTATAATTCATGCAAAAGGAGCCCCAACTAATTATCGGGTGCACATACTATATACATATTTTTTTAAGTAGAGTGAAATTCCTGCTTTTTGAATTTATTTTAAAAAACAGAGTTTGGCTCAGTAAAAAGTAAATGAGCACTTGAAATATACTCCAGTGTGTCTAATAAAGCTATAAAATATGACTGCTTTCTGAAATAATTAACTATTTGAAGATTTCTAATATATTGAGAGGCTCCCGTATTTTATGTTTGGATATAGGCTACAGTGGGTAAAAAAGGGAAGATGGTTCCTTGAATGCAATAACTAAAGTCAGTTTTTACCACTGAAATGCGCACTGGATGTTTTTAATTCCTCTGTTCTTATCATGAGAACCTAAAGCCTACTTGTGGGCTCAAAAACGCGAGAATGCCATAGCCAGAACTTCAAAGAAGAGTTGATTTAAGTTTTAGTTATTTTTTTTTTTAGTTTCAGCTCCCTGCTCGTCCCTAACGATAAGTAGTCCCGCCTCCAGCGCATAAAGCCTTGATGCGCCTTTACGCGCCGCGCTCACTAGAGAACCTGGGAGCGCAAGATGCTGGGCGGCTTCAGGCGGGACACTCGCAGCATTTAAGATCAATATTCCTTCAAGAATTTCCATGGAGGCCAGGAAAATGACTACAAAAGGCACGGGGTGCACCAACGTCTCCATCTCAGTATGCGAAAACAGCACGAATGCCAATGGGAATGTATCTGTTGGATTTCCAATATCCATGATGGTTACTGGCGTTGTTGGCAACTCTTTAGCTCTTATTCTGGTGTATATATCATACAGAAAAAAGGAAAACAGGAGGAAAAAGTCTTTCTTACTTTTCATCGGATCTCTGGCGTTGACGGATCTGTTCGGGCAACTTTTGACGAGTCCAGTTGTTATATCAGTCTACCTGGCTGATCTAGACTGGTGCAAAATTGACGCCTCTGGGAAGCTGTGCAACTACTTCGGTGTCTGTATGACAACTTTCGGGCTGTGCTCACTTTTTTTGGCCAGCGCCATGGCCATAGAAAGGGCGATGGCGATAACAAATCCACATTGGTACTCTAATCACATGAAGACAAGTATGACAAAGCTGACATTGGCTGCCATATGGTGTCTTGGGTTTCTCTTTGCTCTGCTGCCTATTGCGGGGATCGGGGAGTATACGAACCAGTGGCCGGGCACCTGGTGCTTCATCAGCACAGGGAAGAGTACTGCTCCTGGCAATGTGTTTTTCGCCAACACTTTCGCTTTTCTTGGGATTTTCTCTCTACTTGTAACACTCTCTTGCAATGTGATGACTATCCGAGGTTTAATCATACGATGTAAAACAAAGACTGGTGCATCCCAGTCTTCAAAGCAGTGGGAGCGTCTCACCACGGAGACTGTCATTCAGCTGTTAGGAATCATGTGCGTCCTGATTATTTGCTGGTCTCCTCTGCTGGTAGGTTTACTTTGGTCTGCAGCCTTTTCTTTATTCAGTTAATATACCGAGGGGAGTGTTGTATCACGTAGACACAACATGACAGACAAGGGTTTTAATAGCCTTTTTATTTTAATTCTGTTGTTTTGTAGACTCAAGTCCCTTGATGTGTGTCTCGTTTTTTGTAATCAAGTGCCTTTTAGGAACAGATTAAGAGCTTTGCATCTCTGGAGATGCTCCAACTTCTCTGCAGAACAGCTAAAAGAGTAAAAGCAGACTCTTGCTCTTGCTACAACATCCTTTGGACATTTCTTTTTTACATTTATGTTGCTACGACAAAATTAAATGCATTTAAGCAGAATGCTATGTAAACGATTAGCAAAATATCCTGTGTAATCATGTGGAAAGTAAATTTACCAACAAATAATCTGAAGTGTTTTGCTTGTGTGTATTCAGCCTCTTTTAGTCTGATGCCTCTAAATCCAGCACAGCCATTTGCCTTTGAAACCTACTCTACTAAGGCTAAATAAAGCCTATAACTCTATAACTGAGTATAATTTATTCTTAGTATAAATGCAACTGATCTGTGAAGGCTTTAGCAGAGGACAATCAGCACTGTGAAGACCAATAAACACAAGAAAGCTCAGGGATAAAGTTGCGGAGAAGTTTAAAGCAGAGTTGGGTTGTAAAACAAATTCCAAAGCTCTTAAACATCTAATTGAGCATTGTTTGATTCATTATCTAAAAAAGTACAGAATGTGACACAACTGCAAACATACAATGACATTGCTATTTACCTAAATTCTCAAACCAAGCAAGGGTTATTAATCAGAGAACCAGCCAAAAGGCATGTTATAACTGGAGGTGATGCAGAGACCTTGATGTGAGAATGGATAAAACTAAATTCTTCAAGATTAGGGGCAGCACAGTGGTGCAACTGCTAAGATTGTTGCCTTTTCAAGAAGACCCGGGTTCAAATCCTGGCCAAATCCTTTCTGCATGGAGTTTGCATGTTCTCCCTGTGCATGCTTGGGTACTTTGTCTCCCACAGTACAAAAACATGACTATTAGGTTAGATAGATTTAAATTGGCCTTAGGTATGAGTTGTTTGTCCTGTATGGCCTGCATATGGCAACTTGGCCAGGGTGTGCCCCATGACTGCTGGAGAAAGGCACAGCCCCCCGTAACCCTACAGAGGATGGGCAGGTATAGATGATGGATGGATCTTCAAGATTTGAAACCCTAAGCAGAAAGTCAGAATTTAGAACAATGCATATTAATATGAAAAAATCACTCAGTCAAAAACAAGACTTGAAAACTGATATTCAACGGATGTAAGCTATATTGCAAAGCCCATGCAAACATGGTAAAAACACACAGATTTCCAGCAACACACAGGCTTTCAGCTGTTAAAGGAAAAGATGATTCTATAAGGTGTTGACTCAGGAGGCCTGAATACATACTTTTATTTGTGAGAAAATAAGGAAAGTAGGTCATAGTTTTGTTCCGCTTTATAATTGCACAAACTTGCGGTTTTAACATGATGATGTGAAAATATGTTTGATTACTTTTGCAAGGCACTGAATAGGTTTTTGTTTCACTTATCTGTCTAGTCAAACATCTTTCACCTAGTTTAAAAAAAAATCCAAACATAAAGTAAAATAAAATTGTTTCATGATTTAGAAAAATACATGTCAATTTGGATTCCTTTCAAATGTTAATACAATTATTTTGTAGTGAGTGGTAATCCATTTAGGATTGCTGTGAGGGGGTCTGGTCACTCTGTTATGAGGTCATGCATTGTCAGCCACATCAGGGATACTAATAAAAGCCAAAGCACTTAGCAGAAAAACTGAATTCACAGACTGTAGAAGTTGCAAACTTTTCTTGTTGTTAGGCATCAGTCGAAAAGGATTCAAGTTATACATTGCATCTATAATTTCCTTACAAAAAATTTATTATGAAAGTAAGTTTTAGCCAAACATAACTTCTCTCCTTCCACCGCTTTCTAGATACTTAAATCTGTCCTAATATATCTCCTCAGGTGTTGCTGCTGAGGATGATCTACAGCCAAGTATCCTCCAAAGAATGTAATTCAACATACACCAAACCCAGTACCCCCCAGGGAAAGCTAGACTGTGACTTCTTTTTGACCGCAATACGTTTGGCCTCCCTCAACCAAATTCTGGACCCGTGGGTTTATCTGCTCCTAAGGGAGATCCTTCTGCGAAAGTTCTGCATCATGGCCAATGCTGTCTCCAATTGCTCTATAGAAGATCAGAAGGGGACGCAGACAGCACTAGATGCTCTCAACAAACAGAATCAAGATGACAACATTTGTAAATCACCAAGTACCTAAGTCAGCTTTTGGCAGTAATTACCACCCTATGACCTTCATGTTAAAATGCTTTCAGAACTAAAGAAAAAAAAAATGAATGAATAATCTTCTACACACAGACTTTGTGCAGTTGGATGCAGCTGAGCCTCCTGTACAGGTAGACTTCTGTTTTGTTTGAACACATTTCATTGAAGGGTACCAAACCAGCATGGATGCATGACTCTGCCATCTCTTGAATTTGGCTGCTGTGCGGCTATCAGAACTTCCTTGTGGCCAAGGTTAAAATAAACGTCTGACAGATGCAACATCTGCATGAGGGTTACTTCTGTGAAAACTCATTTATATCATGAAGCCATGGGTTGAAAGATTGATGTAATTTTTGTTGAATGAAGGAAATGTGCTCCAAATATGTTGTAAATAACTTTGCTTTCTTATCTGTGATATATACCATTTTTCCTAAAACAAACAATCCATGCTTATTTAAAGAATATATATATATTATAAACTGGAGCCTACTGTTGAAAATCCTGTTATTTATTAGTGTCTGTAAGATTTTGTCCTGATTAAGCCACCTGCTGCATTCCAGTTGTTGAAAATGTATACCCTCCTGCACATCATGCTTCTTGACTACCAGCCATGACTAATGAATGTGAAGCTTTTCTGGCAGGTCTCGTCCCAAACATTAAATACATTGCAAATTTAGACCTTTTTCTGCAGTATTTGTTTAAAAAAAAACAAGAAACTCACTGGTAATAAAGTGTGAAGGAGTGTGGTAAAGAACTGTATACTTGTGGTAACTAACATTAAGAGATCATGGGGCAAAATGTTAAGGAACTGTCAGTGATTCCTACCAACTTCTTGTAGACCATATGGTAGTTTTACCAGCAAGTTAAGGGTTAATAGTTAACATGTTAGGGTTTTATAGAACATACATCAATAAAAGTACATTATATACGGTATGTTTAAAGGCGACTATCAGAGCACTAGAAATTATATGCATCATATTTAAACAGGTTTTTTATATGGATTTCTTAATTAAGGGCTTGCCTGCAGTGTATAACAGCTTAAGTACAAATCTATATTAGGTTGTCCTGGAGGTAACAGCTTGCTTGAAGAGGGCCTAGACCAAAGGAGCTTAAACTTTGAAACAGTCCAATCTTAAATATATCATAGCAGTTTATGCAAATGTTCTTATATATACTTTTAAATTATTGTCACATTTGCATTGGGTGGTTATTTGTACAACACCAGGTGCAATGATTATTTACACTAGAAAAGGAGCTTGGAGGGGGCACACCAGCAGTGATGTAGTACCTGTGTGAAACATACTGAGATCAGAATAAGTAAAGCAACTATTTGTAAAAGTAATGTGGTGTAAAAAACAAAAATATTTTTGTGGTATAGCTGAATTGTGTTATATATTTTTACTCTGCATTACTTTTCTATTAAGTTTGATAACCTTTACATGTGCCTTATAAACAACCATCACTTTCAATGTACATAAACGGCCATTTGAAACATGACAATGGTTTAAAAGGTTTTTAAAACATAGTTTGCATAAATAATTATGATACCTTTGAAAGTAGCAGTAAGATGATAGAAGTAAGTTCTATTTCTTCTTGGCTCCTCTTGGACTAGCCTAAGGGTCAATGACCTTCACAATCCAAATAGCCATTTTTGCCCTTAGTACCACTGAATAAAATACGTCTAAAGGCATAAAACTTTAAGTGACCCTTCAATTAAAAACGTTCTTACAAGTCTTTTTAGTCCTTAATTTTCTTAATGACTTAAAAAATGGATGAAAAACATTATTTTATGTATCATTAGTGTTGTCTTTCTAATGTTGAAATTCTATGCAGATGTATGAAAACACAGAGAAAAACTTAAGAAAACTATCTCCTTTCATTTTCTTTAAAATGAAAATCCCTGCTCACCCTTGTATAATTATTGCCAAAAGTTATTGACGGTCATGGAAGACATAAAGAGCCACAGGTTTTGAGCCCTGAATTAGCTGTTAGTTTAAATATTAATCCAGATCAACTAATCTGAATTTATGTGTAATTAAGACACTTAATCTACTGCTGGTAAGCTATTTACTGCTTATTATCTTTCAATAGAACCTCACATAAAAATCGTGAACTATGTAAGTTCCAATAATATGGACTACAAAATGTTAATACAGATGTTATGACCATATATAAAGCTTTAACCATGTAAGGTTATCATATTTTTTGGGAGCTTTGACTGAACTGTTTCAAACTTGTTTATATATTCATAGTCTGTGTTTTCAGTGTTTCTATGTGCTTTTTGTTATACTTGATGGTTGTCCTGCTGTTTAGGACTCTTAATGTACCTTAATTATGTAGAATGTCAAATGACAAAGCAAAAAAAAAACACCACAGAAAGAAGCTGAAATTATACTGTGAAATGTGCTGTATGTTACATTGTTGTTTATACAGTACAAGTAGACATTTGGTTGGATTTCTGGGCGTATCTTAGTGCACTGTATTTTCTCTCAGAGTCAGCAGAATTTAATCCGTTTAATCCCTGCGGCCCTGCTAAACAGAGTTATTTATTCACAGCCTTTACCACATAAAGTGCAATTTGTCAGAGGGCTCAGATGGAATCAATGTACCTTATAATGAGGCGACTTGATCTCCGTCCCAACTCTCTAAACGTAGATCTGAAAAAAATCAAGGGTAACTGTTGACTTTGAAAAATCTACCTATGTTTTGACAGTGGTGTTGCTCTAGAATTTGATCTAAAACATTCTCATGAGTGAGATCATTTGCACACTGTATATATTTCTTCATGGCTGGTAGAAAACAGGCCAATGCATGACACATTTGCTGTTATATGCTAACCTTTGGGTTGTCTGAATTTCTCTAGAAGTTAACCCACATCTCTGCCTCCTCAGCACATTAACCAATCAGATTAGGCTAATGTGCACCATCATCTGGTTCTGGTTTTGCCTTTGCCTTTTAACTGTGAGAAGACACACAGGCTCAGCGATAATGACCCTATCGGAAATTGTTATCTCTGAAAGCGATGGGAAAGATGGGGATTATTTTTCCTCCTGTTTCCAAGTAACTGTTCATTTGCTGAGAAACTGCCCTGGGTTTATGTTATGCTAGTTGTAAACGCTGTTGACTAAAACCTGTCAGATGAAAACAAATTAGGAGGTTAAGGGAAATCAAAACATTTTTCACCATTATAACCTATTAATAGCCATTATTACTGTAGATGTCATTGCATTATATAAATGCAGCTTTGAAGAGAAACTGAAAAAATAATGTATTCCTTATCAAGGACTCAATTTCACTGCATCTAATTGCCCTTGCTTTGGTGGAAGTGGTTTTCACTTGAATTAAAACTGAAACTGATTGAGCATGTGGCTGTGCATTAGCAGCATTTATTCTGAGCAAATGTCCACCTGCAATGGTTAATGTGAAACAGGCAGCTCTGTGCTTAGATGTTTCTGTCATGTTTTGAGGTTAAGGGAGGACCCAAATGCAGCAAAATCCAAAAGATGATTTAATAACAAAAACACAAGGAAGGGGAACTTACAAAACTCAGGAGGATCAAAAGGCAGCAAACGGGGAAACAGGAACCAGACGGGCAACAGGGAAGGCAGGAACCAGAGAGGGAAGAATGACGGCAGGGAAGCGAGGGACCGAACAGGAAAGGATGACGGACGAACCAGCGAGTTGTGACTGAAAGAGGACCGTATTTATACTGAGGGAGGAGAGTGAAGGGTGAAGCAGAGAAGGAGCAGGACCAATTAAGGGAAGCGGTTGCAGCTGAGAGGGAGTGAGCAGGTGGAAGTGATTAGCTGGGACAGGAGGTGACTGGCTAGGAGACAGAAGACTCTAAAGAAACTAAAAGGATACTTAAGAAACTAAGAGAACTCTAAGGGAAACGTAAGGACACACTGGAGAACAGAAGGAGGAATTAAATAAAGAGATAAAAGGAAACACAAATGGGAAGGTGAACATAGACAAAGGTGAAAACCATCTACAGAACCCAGGGAGTGCCAGAATACAAAAATATAATTACACTGAAGGAAAACTACTAACTTAAGACACAAACAGGAGGAGCAAAACAAGAGGGCACCTTGGGGTAAAGAAGGGGAAGAAAACCAAGTGGAAGGAAAAACTTAAACTTGCTGCACAAAAATCCAAAGACCATGACAGTTTCATGTTTAAAACGATGATTATTAATGCTGTTTTAGGATGCCGCTCAATCACACACTCTTGAAACTATGATGTGCAATAGTTTCACTTCTCCAAAGCTTCCTGATTACAGTGACGAATAAGACCTTAAAGCCCTCTGGCGCATAGAGGTCACTGTGGTGGACAGCTATTAAAAAAATATTTTTCTCTAAATACCAATGATTTTTTTACTGGAACTTCATATCAGCCGCTAGAGTGCTCTCTGCTGCCCCACTCTATTGAGGTCAACTCAGTGATCATTCATTGTACCAAGTAAATTTCCTCTGAATACAAATTGTTGATAATAAGCCACACCTGTTGACCACTCCAGGAATATCCTGTCAATCCTTCTATCCTAGAAGACCCCTAGAGCTAATAAAATATGATGGTATACAGTAACATCTAAGCAATCTTTTTTTTTTACTAGTTTAAAAAAATAAATTTTAAATAAGTAGTAATGGGGAATTAATCATGTGTCCACTGAAGTGGACGCCATGCGTCATCAAGTATGTTTATGATTCCAGTCATATGATTGTTTGATCTCATCTTGTGACTGTTTTGGTTTTAAAACCAGTGTATTTTGGGTATGTTCTATAGAGCATTTATTTAAAAATAGACAGTGTTGTGCAGATTAGTTGCAGATGATGTAACACTCTTTAATTTTGTCATATTTTGCAGACTGAGCACACCACAGAATAGGGAAACCAAAAGAAAAGTCCAGGATATTCCTTCCGGCTCGATTGATGACTATGTTAGCAACAGTGATCATAAGTGGCTTCCAGAGAACTGTAGAGACATAGATAGGAGATGAGGACGATGAAGGAAATGTAGTCATTCAGGATGCAGATAGGATGCAGAGGTCAGCATGATAAGTGAGCTTTGGAAGATGTGCACATTATACACATCTTATAGGTCCCTCATCAAGCTATGGAAGATGTCCACATGTACCAGGCCACACTCAAGCAAGCAAAAATGTCCGGAAATTCCAAAAGAATGGCTATGATCGAAACTTGGCCCATTTTCTTAGAGACTGGAATGTAAATGTCAAGGGAAGAGATCCAGTAGATCATTTTCCCAAAGATATTACTGATGACATAGTTCAGCACACCAATTTGTATGCTCATCCGAATGAGAAACAAAAGACAACAAAAAACAACAGAAGAAATTTAATAATTTTTTTAGATCAACATGGTCGGGTCCTCATCGACCATTGCTGCATGTCATCCCCACTTCTCTTCCCCTTTCAACGCTATCCGCTGTCAAATAAAGGTCACTATGGCCACAAAACCATTAAAAAATTTCCACTGCTTGTGTGCCCCAGCTTGCACATGTCATGTATACCATTCATGCGAACCATTGCAACAGAACTGACACAAATGTGACTTAGAAATGGCCTAATATTATTACTAAATCTCAGATATTGCTAAAGTGTCTGCACTGATTAAGATTTACTCACCTTGTCCTACTTGATACTTAAAGCTTAAAGTAAAACTGGTATGATATATTTTTACACTATTTAAGTTGATGTTTATTTGACCACTTAACTACTCACCTTGATCTTTAAATGTGTAAGAAAAACAAAACAGTGAAATCAAGGCCAAAAGTAACGTACCTGCTCATGATATAACAGGACACTGAAATCCACACCTGCAAAGATGTGAAAGGATTTGATATTTTGCAAAATTCCATTTCACTTCCTCAGGTTTCGACCTGTGTGCATTTTTCAATATGCCAGCATATGCAACAAGACACAAAAATCATTGTGTGAACGGTGATTATCATTGTTTAGGAGAACAGCAATAGTTAACTTTGTAAGAATTATTTAGTTTGGGTCTGTGATGTGATGAAACAATGTTTGTATTTGTTTGCTTTGAGAGCATGCCACTCCCTCAGGGGATTCACATAAACTCCGTACCAGGATCACTGCGAAGAGTGCAATTACATAATGACTTAATGAGGTGTACCAAATCCAGAAATGCCAGTTGGCTCACTCTCAGAAACTAATGCATGGAAGTGATTTACTGATTGCCTTATGACCTTGGTTTCTTGAGATTTTTTAGATAGGCAGAGAATGTCTGATAAGAGTGTGCTTGAATGACGTGCGGTTTGAAGACTATACATTTTTGTTTAATAACATTAACATGCTGAATACTAGCTTGATTAGGCCAATCCTAAAACTAATTACACAAGTATTGTGGTATTAATACCATTAAGTCAATATCTGAAAAAAAAAAAACTAAATCCATGCATGTATCTAATTCATTCTTTGCGCAAAGATCTTGTTCTCAAGTGCTGTTTCGAAAAAATAACTGTATTGGACATTTCCTGTTTTTGTTTTACATTTGTGCTACTATTGGTGATATTAATGTTGTGAACATTTTACTGATAATATGCATAATACACTGTGTTCAGAAACTTTGATGAATAAACTAATAACCAGAAAAGACAGAGGATTGTTAGGTTGAAACGACAGGAAAGTCGTTCCTTAAGTCTGTTTTCAAAAGCAAATATGGATTTCATGTGCTCACAAAAAACAAGTTTGTCCGGCCTATGTGACAGAATGCCTCAGATGTAGATCTTATCTTTCTGTTCACATGATGCCTCTGCCTTTTAACCTCGCCAATCAAAGTTCTCTAAATTCCCAAGAATCTTGAGATGTATTTTCAGAAGAGAGCTGCCTTCTTATGCTGCTGTTGTTTCTTTGTTTTATTTCTTATGTGTTAAGCTGAGCAATGCTATAAACTTGGGCAACCTTCTGTAATTTTTACCTTCAAAAGGCTTATGTAACATCTTGAAATGGAAACAGAAATATCTGTCTTCTCAGATAGGTGACTTCTAATGTCTGTTCTGTATTAGTCCATCATACAACACACTTTTTGGTCACATTGTGGCTAATGTGTGATGTGATTCAAGGAAAATAAAAAAAGGGACTGCACTTAGTTTCACCATTAAATATTGAAGTCTTCGTTCACATGGTAAATAATGACTGGCGTAGGTAGATTGTTCTGAAAGAAGATGGGGTGAACCAAGAAGTCAGTTGCAGAAACACATCTACAATATTTTTGATTTCAATCTGACTGTTGAATGCAATTTTCTCCTCTTCACTCTAACTGGAACAACAAAGTCAAATAAAATAGAAATTCTAATAATTACCATAACTGCTTAATTGTTCTGAAGTACAAAGTCTTCAAAACACAATAATCCAAACAACAAGATAATAGAAATCCATCAAGTTCTTTTAAAAAGTAAAAAGCAGAAGGCACCCTGTTGAACCTTTGTGTTTTTGTGTTAAGCTGATTATCAAATGACTCAGATGTAAATATCTTCTAAATATATTCAACATTGTGAATTTATCTTGCTGCTGTCCACTGAAAAGCATGCATAGGCTTCTTGTTGTTTGTTTACGCTTTGTGTTTCTAATGGGCCAATAAAAAGATCAATGTGGTATTAACACTGTGCACAGGGGGTTTACTTACATTAATTTCCTTTTTTGCTGCACTGACATTATCTTGTATAATGCAAAAGGTTAAAGCTCCACTTCACCAGTAACAAAAATCCCCTGAAAGTGAATCTATTTTGCTTTTTGTACATCAGAAATTACCATTTAGTTCATGGATGAAACACATCCTCTTTCAGTAACTGAGATAAATAATGCAAACATTAGAACAGGTTTAAGTGACCTGCTTTGTCTGCTCCATTATACTTGTTGCCATAATTAACACTAAACGGGTATTGAGAACTAATGGTAATTCATTTCCATTATGTAGGTGTGTCTAAATAATATTATATTATCAATACGTTTATTTATTTCAGTAGTTACATTTAAAAAGGATTGAAATCTCACAACTCTGTTTGGACAACAAAAAGCTGTTTTTTAATACAGAAAAGTTATGGATGGGATGTTATGGACCAGAAAATTAAAGACTGATAACTTGACAGTTGTCTAGCAGGCAGTCACTGACACCCAAGCAAGAATTTGCGCTGCATTCACAAGTGGTACATTCATCTGGCACATAGCATATATAACTGTAATGATTGTATATGATATACAAGTTTATCTTCTGGAACTTATATATCAGATACAATATATATCAGTTAATGAAAGACTAACTTTGGATGATGTTTTCATTTATAGAGATGTATGTGTATCTCCGAAACAAATGAATGCTATATGTTTAAATACAACAGACGTTGACCTGAGCTCATTATGTTAACACAACTGTCTGCTTGTGAGGACATAATCTAAGATGGATCAACCTTACAACTCGCACAAAGCACCAAAACATGATGCCGTTTTAAAGCCTGGACATATGCTCAGTTTCAGTAAATTGAAGAAGCATCTTTAATCAGTTAAAGACTTTAAACTCGCATCTCTAGTAAGTCATAAAGCAACAGCATTACAACCAGAGCTTGTGCTATTAGATTTGGGGCTGTTGACTGTGGAGCCCATTTAATTAGAGAAGCCCACTGTCATATTCTAGAAACCAATCTGCCGTGTTGTGCGTTTTCTGGTATGGCTGCTTATCTCATGGAAAGAATCATCTGAAAAATGTATTCATTGTAGTCTCTTTTTGAGATGTACCTTCCTTACCTTCATACATTTACTTCTCTACGATGGAGGTATGATTAAGGCAAGCATCACAAAGCACTTGAACACACCATCACAAAATCAGAGACTACCTTAAATATTAAGCTGACTAGATAAAGCCATGCTATTATGCTGTTTAAAGCAAATTCTGAGCTAAACATCTACATTTTGCTTAAAGAAGTAAAAACTCTTAAAACAAGGCGTGGCAGAAGATGTATTTCTGCTCTCTGGCCCATTTGCATCACTTAATGTTAGATTATCAGATGGGCAATTATAAGTGCACCCAAGATTAAAAAAATCACGGATCAATGGTTGCATTGTCACTAACATTGAGTGCTGTAGAACATCCCACACACAGACGGTGTGCAACAAGAGTATCAAGTGAGAAGCTTAGAATATCAGGAGAATTAGGAAATAAAGTGAGGAGAATGGCCAGTGATGTCTAGTTTGTGCTGTTTGAAGTGAAGAGACAAATAGAAAGAGTGGGAGAATTGAGAGCACCGAATCCTTTAAAGCTTACCATAACATCGGAGGGACACCATATACCCAAGGAATTTCAGGCAAAGTTTCTTTTTAACTGACCACTAAAGGTTGTTTGAAAAGATCAAGATCAAAAGGGCAATATAATATTTAAGTGCTCCTTACAGATTTTTCTGCTGTTTTTTTAAGCACACTGTATTAGATAAATACCAAATAAATATATACAGTAAATATATCAATGACTGAGGGGACCAGATTTACTCCCAAAGCTGAAGGAAGTGATGATGATTCCATTATGCATTTTTCTCAGGCGAAGTGTTGTCCACAACAGTGTTTTGGGAAGGAAAATAGGATGTGAGTCCTTCACTTTGTTGCTTTAGCGTTCACGTTTAAGCATGTTGCATATTACAGAAAGTATTTACTCCCCCTTCTCTTCACATTTACCACTTTTGTTTATACACTACACATTTATTCTAAAATTGGATATATTGTAGCTTTTTTTTGGAAATCTTTCAGAGAATATTTTTGAGAAGATGGTTAAATGCATTTGCTGTGTGCTGTTTATCAGTACATTAGCACTACCAAATCGAACAGGCATATTGAAGTAGCCTATACAATAATGGGTACGCTTTATTTTTCAAGGAGTATTTCTATTTGTGTTTGTGATTCTCTGACTGAGTGCAGTGATGAATTTATAGCTAATAAGACTGTGACTTCTATTACTGCAATAAATCCCACAGGATATTATGATTAAATTGTAGGATCCATTAAATTGTATCATCCATCCCGAGTATAGCTCTCCTGTGATACTGAGTACAAAACCTTTTCACCTAACTTTTTCACCCTCATGGTTTCACTCACATTACATTGAAAAGCTTTACTGTAGTATTTTATCATAAAATACAATCTTTTATAGGTCATCCTGCTTTGGGTCTTCTCCTGCTGCTTTTCCACATGGATCAGTGCTAGTATCTGAGCTGATTACTTGTTTTGTATTAATTCTGTGTTTTTGCTTCAGGTAAAAAGAAACAATAAACCTAAGCTAAAAGGAGTCATGACCTGTAATTTTCACTTGTCCACGAGAAAAAATGTCTGTTATGATTGCCTAAAGATTATACACAGGCCGGGAAGCCAATAGCGTTTGTTTGAAGCGTTTGTTTACCTTTGGGTTCGTCAAACCAGCCCATGTGCACGCACACTCAAATACGCGATGTTACATTTCTGGCCGACTCTTGAAGACCTCTCTTCTTCATCGTCCTTCTTTCTTCTCCTTAATTTTCCATCTCCGTGTCCATAACATCAGGAAATAAAAACCCCAACAATTCATAGTAAAGATTTTTCACACATATATCAAGTGGAGGACTATAGCAAAAGCTGTAATGCTCCGCTTGTGAAAGTAAATCTGTTGGGCTTCTACTTGGTACTCAGACACCAATTCTGAGCTCCACACTGCCAAACAGGACACGTAAAAAAAAAAAAAAAAAATTCTGGCCGACTTGACGTCAAGTCGGCGCAGGATCTACCATATATGGACATCACAGACCTATGCTGCAGGTCTGCCTGCTCCTCTCCCCCTCATATTCAGTCGAGCGCCGCCATTACTGAATTCCGATTCGAAGTACGAACTCGAGCTCCGTTTGGAAAAAGGGGCCATTCCAACAATCAGGGACTTGCCTGCAATTGAAACGGTAAGGCTGTGTTTTTATTGCTCTACTGTGTGTAACAAACAGCAGCTAACTGCTAATGCGGCTATTGTATGCTAGCGGGAGTAGTAGCTTCGAGGACAACTCGGGTAATGGCTGCTACTTTGCAAACAACAAATGATCTAGAATGCCACCAATCAACACGCCCCTCATTTGCATTATTACAATGACCGTCCACGACAGCCAAAATATCGCATCAGATCTCGCGAGACAATAATGCCTTCAGAAATAAGGGTCAGAACAGCTCTGTGTTTTTTTTTTTTCACTTTTCTTTTTAAGAAGTGTCTGAAAGACTATAATTGAGGGTGGGTATCCAAGGTAATACTAGGTTATGACTCCTTTAACGCTGCCTCTAGCTTTTGGACAATGACAAATCCTGCCTGATCAGGTCTGTGAACCTGAAGTGCTATTGTTCTGTATTGCTTTAGCTGAAAGCAGGAAAGCAGCTGTTGTTGTCCTTTTGAACTCATTCGCCTTTTTTGACCTGTGTTTTTTAGCTTTTTGACTCCTTCTTCTGCTTCATATTTTTGCACCAGATGAAAATTGTTTTCACTTTAACAAAGGCACTTTTTTATGTCAGAAACAGTTATAAATGGATATGTAATAACTACCAAAAAATATTTCCATGGGTAAAATTTCCATGGTTGCATTGTAGGTCAATAAAACATAAAGTTATCAATAGCCTGACCTGCCACTCTGCTGCCGGAAATGCAGTATTTTAATTTTTTTTAAATATTTTTCATAAGTTGGCTATTGGCTTCCAATTCAGTTGTCCTGGCGGTTTTTCGTTTTTCCAAAGTCAAGCATCTTGCATCAATTTAGTAATAGAGATGTCTTGCTTTTTGATCATAACAAGAAATACTAATAAAGTTAATTGCATGCACTCTCTACTTCTTACATCTGACACAAAAAAGCTGACAAATGGGATTCATGTGCTTGATTGGCCAGCAAACTCGCCTGACCTGAACCCCATAGAGAATCTATGGAGCATTGGCCTGTTGAAAGCATCCAAACCAAGTACAGATTACATATGCATGGTTATACTTTTCAGAGGTCTGACATTTATCTATTTAAGATCCTTGTTTTATTGATTTAATTTAATATTCTACTTTTCTGAGATTTTGAATTTGGGGTTTTCATAAGCTGTAAGCCATAATCATCAAAATTATAACAAATAATGCATGTAATGAGTCTATGTCATATATTAGTTTTGCCTTTTAAGTTGAATTACTAAATTAAATGAACTTTTGCATGATATTCAAATTTTTTGAGTTTCACCTGTATATCGAAATATTATATTTTCTTTCATGTCTGCATCTTTGGATTATTCATCCCTTTTTTGCTAACACAGCTTAGTGGCTGACAGTTTCCATTGAAGCACTTTATTTTTTCTGTTGTTCTTGTGGGGCCAAACATTTTTTTTAACTCTGGCAGAGCTAATGTGAGCAATAAGTATCCCAAAGAAAAAACTGATTTCTTGCAGAGGAGTATCGAGAAGCTTTGCTCTGTTCTGGAGCTCTCTGTGATTGGTGTGTGCTGCCAACTCAAAGACATTTGCTGCCACTGAACTAGCAAAAATATTGAACTGGACGACTGCCTGTAGGTACACTTTAACAAGCTCAGGGATCACAGGTGTAAACAAATTCTTATAACAGAAACAGTAACAAAAAATAAATCTATTCACTACATCTCATAATTTAGGATTAGATTTAGATGCTTTTATAATAAGAAGTCAGTTCAAGAACTATGGCTTTTAAAAGTCACATAAGAAACTACCTTTTAGTGGCTATTTGTAGCTACTTACTAGTCAGTATTCTGTATTGAGGATATACAGTTATTCCTTTACCAAAAAATATTTATTGTGTTTGCCACTATGACGATTATTGTAGAGGTATGAGGGAACCCTTTCTATTTCTTCTTCTACCTCCTTTATTCACCAAGTTTAGGTAAAGTAGGAACAGAATCATCCGGGAATTTTCTTTTTCTTTTTCTAAAATAATTTTTTTAGAGGGATTCCCCATAATAATCCTGGAGTCTTCATAAACAGGAAAGTGTAAACTAATTTTACATTCAATATGTAATTTTTTTCTCCTCTTACTAAGGGTTTTTAATATTGTCTTATTGCAGATATGTACAGAGCAGTTTACAATCAAACGGCAAAACTACTCTGCCCCAGTGCATAAACTGATCATTTAATTAATTTATTTTAACACGTGTCCTGTCTGGCAGTGTGGAGCTCAGAATTGTTGTCTGAGTACCAAGTAGAAGCCCGACAGATTTACTATGGAGCATTACGGCTTTTGGTATAGTACTCTGCTTGATATATATGTGTAAGAAATCTTTATTAGAAATTAGTGTGGGTTTGTTTTTTGTTTTTTCAATGCGCCAGGGACACGGAGACTAAAAATAAAGGAGAAGAAAGTAAGTAGATGAAGAGAGGTAGGAAAAAAAGGTAATGAGGGAGATGGTAAGGTGAAGATACAAAAAAGGAAGAACGAAGAAAACACAAGAAAACATCACCGTCTCCTTGCACACCAGCAGGACAGAAGGGAGAGGGAAAAAACAATGACAAAAAAAAAGACAAAACAAATCAAACAATAGAAACTGAGAACTACACAACCACAACCCACAAATTCAATATTTTCAATAAATTCAATAACGGCGTCACTGATAAGCTCATGGTACCGATTATTACAAGACTTAGTAATAGTAACCTAAGTCCAAGAATGTATCGTAAACATCGGAATCCCCAGACCTGTGTGCATGTGTGTGTGTGTGTACATGTATAGCCATCAATCCGCCTCCCAGGAATCGACGTAGACATGAAGGAGATCAGAGCCATAGAAACCCAAAGGACCCCCACAGCACAGGAGCCCCAGTTGGAGAGACGAAGGGCTGACCGCACCCCTAAGAGAGGAGCAGAGGAGAGCCCTGGGGGAGCTACAATGCAAGGGCCCGGGGGGCCGCAGCGACGAGCCCACAGGCTCCGCCGATGATGGGCTCCGCCGATGACTGGCTACGCCAGGGCGGATCCAGCCATGGGCCCGAAGGCCCGAGGGCGCCCCACCCCACAGCAGGGACCCGACCAGGGACCGCCAACGAGGGCTGCCAGGCCGAAGGGGCAATGGCCAGCCAATGGCCGGCATGCGGCGCCACCAGCCCAGGCCAATCCCCACAGCCGACACACCAATGCCCCCCCCCGCCTCCCGCCCCATGCCAATAGCCCCAGCAGACGGACGGCATCTCCAGGCCAAGACCAGCCAGCACCTGGACACCAAGCTCAACCAGCTCCTGAATCTCACTCGAGCACACCGCAGAGCACCAAGCATGCAACCAAGGTCAACCAAACCCACTAATGAACCGACCAAGCACAAAACATACAGAAAAGGAAAACCAAGTAGACGGTGGACCTGACCTCCGCTAAGCCACCCGATAGCTACCACCAAACAATGCCCAAACCGGCACCTCCCAAAGCGGGGCCAGTTCGGCGCAGCTGCTGACCATCCACCCAAGCCTGGCTAGGCAGGCACCAGGGATGAACCGGCATGCTACCTGAGCACCAAGCCCCGGACACATAGAGCCACCAATGCACCGGCGGCTGGAGCCATCAGTCACTGGTAGGATGGCATCTCCAGGCCAAGAGTAATGTAGTAATGATCCTGCATTCAGTTGTCCTTTGTGTGTGTTTTGATGATGCTTGTCCTTGTCAGTGGTGGTCTTGAATTTCATGTCATTGTGTTACTATGTTTCTATGTCTTATGTTTTTATGTTTTTACCCATCTGTAAAGCAAATTTCCCTCAGGGGACAATAAAAGTAAAGTTTCAAGTTTCAGTTTCACCCCAGTGACGTGCCTACACCCCAAGGACCTACATGAGTGGTAGAATGATGGAGCTGCAGACAGAGGTGTCCAGAAATGGGGAGGGAAGGACTGGAGGACAAAATGCCTTCCCAGGAAGCCAGCTCCCCCACTGACTCCAAAAGGCATCCCAATTCACCAAGATCCACCAAGGGAGGGAGGCCCTGGCACTTCCACCCCGAGGCCCATGGGTGCAGCAACACCAAGCCACTCCCTAGGGAGCCCAAGGCAGTCCTCCGGCCCCATCCCAGAAGAAGATCTATACCCACCCCGACATTTGGTCTACTATCAAAGCACAAAAAACATTATGCACCCCCTATGTGGAAAGCACATGCAGCTAGATAGTAACAGCCTCCCCACCAATAAAAGTGGCCCCAGGCACCACCCATGCATTGAAGGCCCCCTTGCCCAGGCAGGAACCCAGGGTATGCACCAGCCCAAACCCCTGGCGATATGCCCACCCGGACCAGGAACAGGCCGATAACCAGCCGACACACAGAGATCCACCACCCCCTATATCCGGCAGAGCGGTGACCGCCGTCCAACGTGGCATGCAGGCACCAGGAGTTACCACCCATGGCCACCAAAGCCCTACCCCAGGTGGGGGCCGTGAAACCCAGCATTCGATCCACCTAGCAATCCCACCTCCAAGGACCTCTCCCAGGAGCCCCTAACCCCAAAACCCCCCACATCAGCAACAATATCCCATACGACCAAACCAACGGCCACCCATCCCTACTAGGTGATGGAGCCAATCAAAGGACCAAAGAGATTGATCAGATGTGGAGGCAGAGGCTGTCTCAAGACCAATTTGATCCAACAAGAGATCTCGATACTGGTTTATATTAAGAGCATTTTTATTTTTCCAGTTCAGGAGGATAGTTTTCTTAGCAATGCATAAGGAAATGTAAACCATTTGAACTAACTTTGTTTTCATGGAGACACCATCTAAGTTTCTCAGTAAGCAAACGGAGGGAGAAGGTGGAATATTACATTTCAGACACTTTGATAAGTCCTCACATATCTGGCACCAGAAATTTTGAACACGTGGGCAGAACCAAAGCGCATGGATATAGTTATTCGGTATATTGCCTGTGCATTGTAAGCAGGTATTAGATGATGTAAAACCCATCCTGAACATCAGTTGACCTGTATAGTGTATTATATGAAGGATTTTGTATTGTATTAATTGTACATTGGGATTTTTTGTTATTTTAAAGGTTCTTAAACATATCTGAGACCAGAAGTTTTGGTCCAAGCTGACCCACTTCCCATTTTGAAATAGGAAGGGCTGTTGATTCATCTAATGTAGATAATGTTCAATATTTTTTAGACACCAATTTGGGGGAGTTGAGATTGAAAAAAATCTAGAACTCTTGCTGGCATTTGTAACTCAACTGTATTGAGCCTAAATTGAAATTTTATTATAGATTTAATTTGTTGATATTCTAAAAATGTATATTTGTCAATCCCATATTGTGTAATTAATGTATTAAATGTGATAAAGTCTGTTCCTTCAAATATATGTTCTAGGTATTCAATTCCTTTACACCTCCAGTCTGAAAAATGTATCATAATTTTTTTTGTAGGATGTCGGGGTTATTCCAGATAGGTGTACGTCTGGATGAGATTAGTGTGGACCCTGTCATTTTCAGAAATTCCCACCATGCTGTCAGTGAGGACATTTCTCAGCAATCCTAGCGATGACCACCAACACACTCCTATTGGTCCGTGGCCACCAATGGTGACATCAACAATAACATCACGGCCAAAGGGCTATAAGAGTGGTAGTGGTGGCCATTTTCAAACTGTTCTCAGCAGAGGATCTTAGCAGAAACTCCTCCCATACGGAGGACATCTAACCGGTGAAGATTCTCTTTTGTTCTGACCCGCTGTACCGGGAAGAACTCTCATTGCAACGCTTCAAAGTGCTCATCCTGTTTATGTATCCAGTTTGAGCGATATTAGGAATGTTCCAAGACAGTTCGGTACAACGTCGATCTGCAAGCCACCGGCCTGCAGTTGAGACACAGTCCTAAAATCCTGCGCAGGTCTCCTAACTCTTCCTTTTCTTGCTCAACTATGGACACATTTTGCTCTCCTCCTCATGTACAGGACTTCCCTCAACGCAAAGTAGGACTGAACCAGTTCATTTATGCTAATCTGGTGTCTGGACAGAGATAAGTAGAGAAAATAGAGTTTTTAATGCGTTAGATCTCGTTCATTGTTGGTTTAAAGTGTTTTTTTTAAGCGCTGAACCTGTGGCTCATTTGGCGTCGCCGCACGCATTAGTTTGAGCTGTATTTGCTGTTTTATCCTAAGCTGATCCCACTTTTTCTCTTTTTCTTTCTTTCTTTCTTTCTTTCTTTCTTTCTTTCTTTCTTTCTTTCTTTCTTTCTTTCTTTCTTTCTTTCTTTCTTTCTTTCTTTCTTTCTTTCTTTTCCTCGCTGTTTCTTGCTGTCTGATCACCTGGTTGGCATAGTCGAGCTCGGTCCGACCTGCTATAGCTGGTCTGTTAGCTGAAAGGTTAACCTCATTGTTTCTTAGTCTGTTAGCTAAGCTGATCCCACTTTTTCTCTTTTTCTTTCTTTCTTTCTTTCTTTCTTTCTTTCTTTCTTTCTTTCTTTCTTTCTTTCTTTCTTTCTTTCTTTCTTTCTTTCTTTCTTTCTTTCTTTCTTTCTTTCTTTCTTTCTTTTCCTCGCTGTTTCTTGCTGTCTGAGGACTTCCACATGGACGCTTCACCCCATGTGCTCTGTCCACTATAGCACAGAGCTAAGTTTTATGGCCCTATGTCTCCTTACACTCCATGTGCAGTTCTCCATCTTGGCACAGAACTAGTTTTATGAGCCTTTGTTTCCTTACACGATCTCTGACTTGAGTCCCCTGGAGTGAGGGCCACTTCACCTCCCCTCTCCTCCCCTGCGAAAGGGGGGAGCTGTCTTTTTCTGTGTGTTAATTGTGTTTAAGTCTCACATATTGTTTTCTAAGATCTGTAGTAGTTAGTTGCATGCTTTAGAATAGATGGGAATTATTGACAATGTTTTTTTTGCTGTAAGGTTGATCTATTTTCTTAATAAATTCCCCTTAGGTAAAAGAGAAGTTGTCTGGGATTACTTGGAGTAATGCGTACAATTAATGTCCACAGCGTAAGAACTTATTCCTTCATCTATTATATAATTATCTCAGCCTTATCAGGCAGGTAATCATAAACATAAACTGAGACTGAACAATTTGGCTATTGATATTCCTGGAATCCAAAGTTGATCATTTTTACATCAAATTAATTATGAATGATTGCCCTTGGCAATCATTCATAATTATTCATAGCCAAATCCTACCTATCTGTGGCACAACAGCATCTTGAGATGTATTGGAGCCTGTTGGCTAAGAAATAATGATGATGAAAGTTCGGTAGATCTAGACCTGCTTTATCTTTGATCTTCTGCAGTGTTTTCATGCCAATACACCACCACCACCACTGCCTAATCAATGCCTTGGTCACTTCCCGGCTTGATTACTGCAATGCGCTACTCTTTAGTTTACCACACAAATCACTTCATAACCTTCAACTGGTTCAGAACTCAGCAGCCCGTATCATCTCCAGAAAATCATCTTCACAACACATCACTCCTGTCCTCAAACAGCTGCACTGGCTTCCCATCCATTTCCGCATTGAGTTTAAAATCCTCCTGTTAACATTCAAAGCCCTCCATAACCTAGCTCCTCCTATTCTTATTTATCTCCTACACGTTTACAGACCGGCTCGCACTCTTCGTTCCACTTCTGACTGTCTTCTCTCTATGCCACATGCCCGTCTGTCCACCATGGGACTTAGGTCCTTCAGCTGCTCTGCACCCCGACTCTGGAACAAACTCCCAATGGATATTCGAATGGTATCATCACTTCAAACTTTCAAATCACTTCTTAAAACTTACCTGTTCAAACTAGCATACCCCATTTGATTCGCTCACATTTCACACTAAAATTATTTTATTTTATATGTTAATTTGCTTGTTCCACTTTTTAACCTTTGTTCTCTATATGTTGACTTGTTATTGATGTACAGCAACCTTATCTGTATTTTATATGTTGATTTGCTTGTACCATTTTTAACTCTTGTTCATTGTTTTTTAATGTTATTGATGTACACCAACCTTGAGAGTCTTGAAAGGCGCTTACAAATAAAATGTATTATTATTATCATAATACGTGGGGGTTTATCTTTCCAAAGAAATTTAGAGACTGAAGAGTTCAGAGAGCTAAACCAATCCAGTGATGGTTCGCTTGGGAACTTTGAGAAAAAGTAATTGATTCTCGGCAAAACCATTTTTTTAATTGATGGAACTCTTCCCATAAGTGATATGGGTAGGGATTTCCATCCAGCAAGATCATCTTCCACTTTTTTTAAAAGTGGAATGTAGTGTAGCTTTGTTAAATCTACCAGTCTTGGTGGGACATTGATACCTAAATAAGTAATATTCCCTGACTGCAGTTGTGTATTAATTGGATTCTGGAAAGAACAATTTATTGGAAGAGCTGAAGATTTTAACCAATTTATAGAATAATCTGAAACTCTTGAGTAGGAGTTTATCAACCCGATTACCTGAGAGAGGTTTGTGAATGCTAGAGAAAAAGTAATACATTATCTGCATAAAAACTGATTTTATGCTCTATGTCATTGCATTTTATGCCTTTAAAATTATTAGTTTGCCTGATTGTTGCTGTTATTGGTTCAATAAAAATAGCAAACAGGGAGGGAGGGAGTGGAGATCCCTCCCTGGTACCTCTCTGAAGATAAAATCTAGATGATGTTTGGATATTAGTCCTGATACATGCTGTTGGTGAACTGTATAATATTTTCAACCAGTTTATTAAAGAATTTTCAAAGCCAAATTCATATAAGGTTGCAAATAAGAACTTCCAGTTAACTTTATCAAATGCTTTTTTTGCATCTAAAGATAATATATTAGTTTCAATGTTTGTACAGTAAAAATGACCTATTAATTAATCTACGTGAATTTGTGGATGAATGTCTCCCTTTTATAAAACCAGTTTGGTCAGGATGTATTATAAGTGCAGTTACTTTCTCTAAACTTTTTGCGAGGGCTTTGCAGATTATTTTTAGATCAACATTAATGAGGGATATGGGACGATAGCTGGTAGGAATCACAGGGTCTTTATCTGATTTTAGTAGAAGACTAATGTAGGCAGAATTCATATTTGGCTGAAGTCGGCCATTTTCCTTGGTTTCCTTGTGTATGTTGGACCCAATCCCAACCAAATTATTTAAGGAAGTGTTCCATTTGGTTCCTGGCCCCATTTTGGATATGATGAATCTATCCTTAGTAAACGGATACGTACCACAGGAATTTAAAATAGCTGTAATTAAACCTTTACTCAAGAAACCTTCCCTTGATCAAGATGACTTAGTGAATTACAGACCTATATCTAACATTCCTTTCCAATCCAAAGTCCTTGAGAAAATTGTTGCTAATCAAGTCTGTGAGCATCTAAACAGTAACGAGCTGTTTAAAGAGTTTCAGTCAGGTTTTAGAGCTCATCATAGCACTGAAACAGCACTGGTGAAGGTTACTAGTGATATTCTCATGGCCTCAGATAATGGACTTGTGTCTGTTCTGGTTTTGTTAGATCTCAGTGCTGCTTTTGACACAGTCGATCATAATATTCTCTTAGAAAGGCTTGAACATGTTGCAGGGATCAAAGGAACAGCACTAGGCTGGTTTAAATCATATTTGTCTGATAGATTCCAGTTTGTTAATCTAAATGATCAATCTTCTTCACTCTCAAGGGTTACTTGCGAAGTTCCACAGGGTTCTGTGCTTGGACCAATTCTTTTCACCATTAATATGTTCCCAATTGGTAGAATCATTAGACAGCATGGGATAAATTTCCACAGCTATGCCGATGATATACAACTATATTTATCCATAAATCCTGATGAACCCAGTCAGTTAGGTAGATCACAGGAATGTCTGGAAGACATAAAACAATGGATGAATCTAAACTTTTTGCTTTTAAATTCTGACAAGACAGAAGTTGCTGTCTTTGGACCAGAAGTTCTAAAAAAGAAACTGATTAGTCAATCACTTCATCTGGATGGCATTAAATTGGCCCCCAATAATAACGTAAAGAACCTCTGCGTTATTTTTGACCAAGACTTGACATTTATATCCCATATTAAACAGGTTTCTAGGATTTCTTTCTTTCACCTCCGGAATATTGCTAAAATTAGAAACATCCTGTCCAGGAGTGATGCTGAGAAACTAGTCCATGGATTTGTTACCTCAAGGCTGGACTACTGTAATTCTTTACTATCAGGTAGTCCACAAAATGCCATTAAAAGCCTTCAGTTGATCCAAAATGCGGTAGCAAGAGTTCTGATGAATATTAAACAGAGAGATCACATTTCTCCAGTTTTAGCTTCCCTTCATTGGCTCCCTGTTGAATCCAGGGTAAGGTTTAAGATCCTTCTTCTTACATACAAACCCCCTAATAATCAAGCTCCATCATACATCAGAGATCTAATTGTTCCATAAGTTCCCAACAGAGCATTTCGCTCTCAGACTTCTGGTTTACTTTTAGTTCCTAGGATTTCTAAAAGTAGAATGGGAGGCAGATCTTTTAGTTATCAGGCTCCTCTCCTGTGGAACCAGCTCCCAACTTTAGTCCGTGAGGCAGACACTCTGTTTACTTTTAAGGCCAGGCTTAAAACTTTCCTTTTTGATCAAGCTTATAGTTAGAGTGGCTAAGGTCATCCCGAGCTAGCTCTGTAGTTATGCTGCTATAGGCTTAGGCTGCTGGAGGACAGACTTATCAATTTTCTTCACTCTGCTACTTCTGTTAACTTTGTGTTCTCTCAGTGTTTTTCTCTCCAAAGAAGCTACACCTTGTCTGGTATCCTGCTTGGCTGCAATGCCCTGTTGGACGGGGGGCATCGACTGGGATGATGCTCCCAGTAACTGAACATCCACTGTGTCCTGATATCAACTTTTTACTTTCTGTAACATAGAGAGTACTCTTATATCGGATCTTCTGTTCCTTCTGTGTCTCTGCTCTGTCTTCTCAAACTCCCAGACGGTCGTGGCAGATGGCTGCCGCTACTGAGCCTGGTTCTGTTGGAGGTTTCTTCCTGTTAAAGGGGAGTTTTTCCTCTCCACCGTTGCTACATGCTTGCTCAGTATGAGGGATTGCTGAAGGATTGCTGTGGTTGGAAAGTCTGCCCAACCTCACGCCAATGACTGATGCAATCTGCTGGGATTCCTTAAATAGGAAACTTTTTAACTGATTGGAATGTTTGTATAAATGTATTGAAACGACTTCTTGTTAAGTGCCTTGAGATGACATCTGTTGTGAATTGGCGCTATATAAATAAACTGAATTGAATTGAAATGCTGGTGCCAGAATATTCCAGAATTCCTTATAGAGCTCTGCTGGAAATCCATCTGGGCCTGGAGCCTTTTTATTGGGCATGCTTTGGAGGGCCTCGTGGAGTTCAGCTGCTGTTAGTGGTGAATCCAGGACCATCGCCTGACTATCCGATTTTTTTAGGAAGTTTTATTTTATCCAGAAATTGTTCTACTTCATCATCTGATGGGTTTATCTCCGTTGAGTATAAAGCCTTGTGGAAATCTTTAAAGGTGTTGTTTATTCTTTCAGGATCGTTTACTTTTTTCCCTTGTCTGGTCCCTAACAGCAGATATTGTTGTTTTGTCTTTATTTATTTTAAGCTGGTTAGCCAAAAAGCTACCTGATTTCTTACCCTGTTCAAAGTTTTCTATCCGAATACTTTGAATTAAGAACTGGGTCTGTTTATTAATAATTTCATTTAATTCTAGCTTTGCTTTACGGATTTTGCTTAGTCTCTCCTCATCCAGGGAGGCTTCTAATGATTTAACAGTTTCTTCTAACTCCTGAATATATTTGTTTTCTATTTTCTGTTGCATAAATTGATCTACAGTTTTTCCAGCACTTTAAAATTATCTGTGAAATGTTTAAATGACTCTCCAACATAATACATTTTGTATTCAGAAATGCTCTGACACACCAGAACTATCTTTCTACTGAGCCTAGATGAAAGCACCACTTTGCATAAAGACAACACACTTTGTCATTACATCAGGCTTCCACTAGGCCATTTCACACTTAAATACAGTCACTGTAAAAAAATAAAAATAAAACAAAAGGACAGCTACTGTCAGTTTTTGGTGCATACATGGTCTTTCTGATCAGTAGAAAATTAAACTCCACAGATACCACAATTTCATCATTTATTCAACAAATATTATCAAAACTTAAAACAAGTTAATGAAAATTAAGACCACTCCTAAAACCCTATAAATGTGCAAAAATACATGTATAGGTGGAAAGCTAAAATTTAATATGGGTTGTGGTTTCTTTTGGTCTGACTGTAAGCTTCCAACTTATGTGATGAAACTATTTGTGGACTTCAGTTCTGCACAATTATTGCACACAGTATGATTAGCAAGCCTCATTGGGGTATTGTCAAGCATTGTGAAAAGGAAAGCTTACAGAGCTGTGAGAATATGCAACTCCTCCTATGATAAAACAGGAACTGCTCAAGAACATGTTCTGGGGAAAGTCATCTTTGCAGACAGGCACCTCCATTTGCATCTCCAACACCATAAACATTTTAAAGAAACAAAAAGATAAGAGAAATATGGTGAAATGTTTGACTGTTAAAAATAGCCTTTAATGTCTCAAAAGCGTTAGGGTTACCCTTGAATTAAGTTTAGTCTTAAACTAATCATAATTAGTTTAAGCATAACTTAGCTTCATTTTCAAAACTCTTCAATACAAGCCTTGATATTTAAGCATACATATTGATACTGAACTGTGACATCACAATCAATTGATTAATTATTGTTTCTACTTCTTTGCATTTTTATTGTTTTACTTTGGTAGTTAGTTTTATAATAAATTCTTCTTTTACATAGTAGTTCTGTGTTACTAGCTTAGTGAGTTTGTTGATTAAACCATTTTGACTGGAAAGTTTAATTCTTTTTGCTAATAAACTCTTGTATTTTGGAAAGTCGTTGTTTGTTATCATCCCATAGACATATGTAGTAACTTGCTGTTCAAAGAACGCCAATAACTTATTCCTTCATCTATTGTTTAATTGCCTCAGCTTTAGGCAGGTAATCATAAATATTAACTGAGACTGAACTATTTGACTATTATTTTCCCGGATCCCATGATGGTGCCCCAAACTTGGTGATTTTGACATAAAATTATTAAAGTACTGGGATGCACAACCTAAATCGATCATTGAATTGTCCCCACCAATAATTTGATCTCCTTCGAGAAAAGAAAAACAAACCCGATAGAAAGCAAAAAAGAGAAAGAAAAATACCGATTTGTCAACGTCTCATTCACCTAGAGGTGCAGAAAGAGTTTAATTAAGCTCTCTACTGGAGTCCTACCTCCTGTAACATATATGGCCAATGTGATTGGCTGTGCCTTTCCCTGCTGTCAGGTGAGACTCTGCAGCTATGTTTGGTTGTTAGCAGTGCCAAAACTGCAAGGAGAACTTTCCAGTCTGCGAGAGGACTCAGGTGCAACATGGGTGACACATGAGTGTCAAAAGCGAGTAAGGATGGCAGCAAAAAAGAAGAATTTGGACAAGAGGAACTATTTTTCAATGAAACCTGTAAGTCACTTAAAGTCAAGTTCGCTAATGAAATGTGTCCGTCAAATGCTACGCTTTGGCGCACATCATACAGTCTAAAATTGTATGTAACTATGAATTACGTGGTTTGGAAACTAACTGTACAACAAGCTGCCCGCTATTAGTTATGTTAAACCATGCATCTAAGGATGGCGCAGGTCTGTGTGCGCTTCCCCCAGGAGCAAGCTGCGCATGCGTTGTGTGAGTTCTGTCATATTTCTAGCCCATTTCCCAGTCATGAAACAATTTTTGCGATCGGGTCCTCTTCAAAGTTCCATAAAAATTAAAATGTTTCCCCTATAGTTTCTGCTTCTATATCTAATTTCCCTCACATATCTTTTAAATACAAAATAATTGCAGTAAAAGTATACATTTTACTGTTGCAGAGTCCTGCACTGGTCCAATTTTACCAACCAACATGCATTAAGATGATTTTTTTAACCCGACCCTTTACCCACAGTTATCTCTAGATTAAATCCCGCCCCAACCCGCCCGTTGATTTAAAACCGCCATCAGTCTGTGTCTGCTGCAGCTATGCGCTCCGATCCCTCCGTTACTTTCTATGGTGCTGTCAGCTGAGCTCTCAGATAGCGATGCTTTGTGTACGTGTGCAGGTCTGAGATAATAATCTCAGATGCTCTCATAGAAATCTTTTTTTTATTGATACAGTTACCTTAACTCTGTGTGTAAAGTTGAAAATGTCTGCGCGTCTGCAACAAGTCATCAGAGATGTGAATTGTAAACTGCTTGTGTTTACACAGCCTAGTAACAAGATGGGTGGGTGTGGTCTGCAACCACTGATTTGCATAAAAGTGACAGAGCCCTTTAAACACCTCATTCTGAAAGGGACAAAAAAAATTTAAATTGAGCTGGTGAGATCGCTTTATGTGAGAGGGATTTTGTACAAAGAACTTAATTAACATGTTTTATACAGACCATAGACCTGTTATAGCTTGTTTAAGAAGTGGCATAATATATCCCTTTTAAGGTGAGTTGTTTGCTTGGCTGCATAATGCTTTGGGTATTGATTTAAATTCCAAGGTCAGTACAACCAATATCAAAGAAAACAAATAATTAGATGGCATCAGCAAATATGAAAAGGTATTCTGGGGTCAATAATTATATCATTCTATTCTCCTCATTCCTTCCTGTCTCTTTGTTTTCTCAGTGTTCTGAGACCTGTTGTTGATTTTTGTGTCAGGGAATACATTTATTTTAAAGCATTGTTCAGTGCTATTAACTTTAACCATATAGTGAAGTTATATTTGAGTGACATTGTTAAAATTAAAGTATGCGTGAATATTAATATGAACCAACAATACAGTCAGAAAACTAACAATCAAGTAGGAGCCTAATTCTCAAAGAATGAATTCGTGAGGCTTTTCTGATGTTCCTGTCTAAATAATGGTACAACTATGTCTTCTACTGCCTACCTGACCCCCAATCTCACAGCAGGTTGCTTGGCAAAACAATATGCAGAGAATATTTTGTGTTTACAATGCATGTTACTTGAAAAATTTCTGTAGAACACATTCAAAGCACAGAGATCTCACAGTGTGTAACTTTTATCACGATGATCCTCATCAAAAAGGTAACTGTGATGGAAATGTTAGTCCAGAAGGTCCTGTCCCCACTTTTTGTTGTGTGGGTATGTTCTTGGAGGATGTGGTTGGTAATGCTTTCCTACCACAGACCATTATACTAAAAGAGACAAATGTCTGTTTGTTCTAATAGACATAATTACTCTTCAGGGGCCTTTCCAGAAGAAGCAAAGGCATGACTATAACTGAATTATTTGGCATAATGATGGGTTCCTTTATCTTACCTTGTTTGTGCACTGACTGAGTTTGTTTTTCTCAGTGTTCAGCTGTGTTATGGGAAATAAGACAAGACTATCCTGCTGGGCTTTGTGTGGGGACAGAGAGACAGTGCTCAGGTAAACAACCACAATGAGTCAAAAGGTCATCCACTCACTGCAATGAGGATCCAGCAACATCCATGTCCCTTCACACAGTTACTCAAACTGCTGTGAAAAAGCTTTGGGTGTACTCCTCTGGCTACAAGTGGGTTTCAACATCAAATGTAGTTGTTTTTAGAATAGAATAGAATGGAAAACTTTATTTGTCTGACACCGAAAGGTTACAGAAATTTATTTTCAACAAGGCTCCACGTCATCTTTACACACATTGATACTTAAAAAGACCATTTGAAAAATAGGTATAGAAACTCCTTTCAAGTTAAGGGCTGTGATTGCAGTTAGAATTAATGATTTTCTATAGACTGTTTTTTTAGCCATTTAGTTAGTGCATTTATTATATCTATTGACAATGAGGTTTAATATTAAAATATGTCCAAATATTACAAGTTAAAAAGGTCAACGTTGTTTAGTGAATTTACATGACTCTTAACATATCCCTACTTAATATATCCACTTAAATTGTCCCAGTCACATCTTTGAAGTTACTGTATGTTAGGCAGTAATGCAAAGTTTTCAAATGGGATGCAAGACACAAGGACAAATGAAAGGATTTAGAAGCTTTAACCAAGTCCACATAATCCTAATTAGATAACTGAACCAAACTATCTCCGAATCAGTATGTCTGACAGGGTGCTAGCAGTTTGCATTGTGTAAAATCTACCAAAACTGGTGCAAAGACAATAAAAAACACTGAAACGGGAAAAATCAATTAAGTGAGGCTATAAAACAACCATGCCGCTGCTGTGCTATAAATTATTGGAAAAAACAGCTACTTAAAGTTTTACACAGCTTTTGCATCTGCAAAACAAGCAAACCAGAGTTTGCACTTCTGTATTATACACAAAACTCTGGCAAAGAGAGAGCAACACATTAAGCAGCACTGTGAATGCATGTAGCAGAAAAGTTGATCATACCTTTTTGTATTGCATCCTTTTACAAACATGATGAAAAGTGCCATACTCTCTAAAACCAGTGCTGTTTGTTACACTCACTGAGCACAAAATACTAACCATCTCTGGTAAGATGAAGGTCTTTGCAATGGTCTTTGCAATGCAGAAAGAACCATTCAGCTCTGTTGACTTTATAACCATGTAGACTTGTCAAGGTACAGTATAATTTATTCTGTCTGCAGTCCCTGTGTCTGACATTATTTCTGTAATCTCCAAACTGTCAAAAAAAGAAAACTAATACTGTCAGTTGTTCATATTAAGAATGAAAAGACCTGACCTTTTCCACATTTGTAATTTACATTTAAACATAACATTTAATAAATGAAATTGAGACCTATCCAAATCCAGGGATTTCTTAGGTAGAGGAGTGATTTACAGTAAATTCAAGCTGGTTCTGTAAAACAGATTCCTTCATTCATTCAATTATTCATTCATTCATTTATTCATATCTGCAATAAGTTGAGCTATCAATGAATGTGGTGCAATTATACAGGCTCTGGTCTATAATACTTACTGTTTGAAAGATGTAAGAACAAACACTACATAGTTTTTTTGCTGTCTAAGAAGCTGCAGAAGCCAAGTACTTGGAGCACTCGTGCTGACTTTTATTCACTATGTAACTTTATTCTTGAGGGATGTCCTGGAAAAACAGATGTAATCCTCAGAGGCCCCACCCCACATCAAATAGGCCTTAGAGGATCAGCTGGATTGTTTTCGCGGCTGATACCATGAAACACCATCTTCAGGCTGTCTTAACACAAACTAATGAAGCCATAAATCCATCCCACACCAACTGTGTGGTTTTACTCCTGCAAAATCCTTCATTTAAGATCAATACTTTTCTATTTTTTTGCAAAAAATGCCTACAGCCTGCAACATCACCCTGCTGATATGTCTGGAATAATACTGAGAGGGTAAAATACAAAGCTTGTGCTGAAAAAGGTAAATTTTAAGAAGACTGAGTTCCTCTCCAGGAGGAACTGATGAGGAACATCCATTTAGAAAGCAGCATAAGTCCTGTCTTACAAAGGAAGAGCTATAAAAACTGAAGAACTTTTACAAAGAAAATGTCTTCAGTACTTTAGGAAGCGTGTGTACTCTGAATATCAATGACCAGCAGCTGAGGGTTGTTTCATCATCTGTGGTTGCTCCTTCAGGCTATTATTGATTATGTAACAACACATTACATCAGATTTTTCACAAACAAAATAACAGACATGCAACATTTCAAAGTACACAAAATTTTCCACAGGGCATTGCTTAATCTGTAAACACATAACAAATTGTCTCAAAAATGCAGCTGATGTAACATCAGGTTTTATTGTCTCTTTGAATCTCTAATTAGTCAGAAAGTTAGGATTCTTCTTCCAGCCCTTACACATGGCATGTTTTCATTTACATCTTTATAGCTGATTAAAAATCATGTCCATGGAAAAAGGGGAGGCTTTTCAAATTAACATAAATGGTTAGAGGTAGGGTTTAATTGATGTTGTTTAGATGAATGGAATTTAATGAGATATTCCTCTGTTAATCGTTGCATAACACTTTGTGGGCATTTGCACATATTGGTATTATTAGGTACATTTTTCACATAAGGAAAAAAGGCTGAAGCAGCAGTCATAATGAGGTAATTTTTAGGGTTTAATGGCTTTTTCAATGACTGTTGGCTTGGACTTTCAGTTAGACTGGATTAGTTTGAGTCAGGGTAAACAAAACTGAATCCATCCATCCATCCATCCATCCATCCATCCATCCATCTATCCATTATTTATACGCGTCCATCCTCTGCAGGGTTGCAGGGGGCTGGTGCCTATCTCCAGCATTTAGGGGGCAAGAGGCAGGGTACACCCTGGACTGTCAGTTCCTCGCAGGGCAACACAGAGACACACAGGACAAACAACCACGCACACACTCATACCTATGGGCAATTTAGAGAGAACAATTAACCTAACAGTCATGTTTTTGGACTATGGGAGGAAGCCGGAGTACCCTGAGGGAACCCACGCACGCACAGGGGGGAACATGCAAACTCCATGCAGAAAGACCCCACGCCTTCTTGCTGCAATGCCACAGTGCTACCAACTGTGCCACTGTGCAGATTCAAAACTGCATTTTCATTTAAATGGGCAGGGTTAACCATAATAGATTAAACATATCATTGGTTGTCATCACATCTAAGAGCAGTAAATTAATTGTTGTACTTTATTGTGCAAAAGTCTTAATTCATCAGTCATTTCTTTATGGAACTAGGCTTTCTTGTAATTTTTTGAAGTCACCACATACAGTATATCATTTTAGGGTATTCAGAAAATGCATCTCCCAGTTACTGTGTCTGGTCTTTGCTGGATTTTGTTTTAGACATTACTTCTAGATACTGCTGCTCTATTGTAGATAGTGCTGACTTGTGTTTTGTCCATCACTTTTCCAAATTACTTGTTTAGTAAGTATGGACTGCATACTATACTGTCAGTATCTGGTACAGACGCAGAAACAGAGAAAGAGCAGCCGAAGTAGAATCACCAAAAGACTTGGAAAAGTATTGTTTAAGATTACTTTACCGATTTAAAGAAAGTCTGGCTTCTTGGAGGCAGAATATTATTATTATATCAAACCTTTACTCAGAACTGTATAGCAGTTATTACTATGTAAATCGCCATTGAAAGGGATACTTGTATATTTGTGAGTACATTTACAAGTGTGTACATGTGTGTTTTAACTCAGACTCATAAGCCAACACCATGGCTGGGAAGGGTTTAAATGCTCCATGTGACTTTTTTATTGGTAGCTAATCAATAAAGCTTTGAAACCTCAGAGACCTCAAGAGACCACCCCATGGTAATAACACTAAATTAAACTTGTGGTAAGGAGAAAGATTTAATTCACAATTCTGTGTTTGTCAGAGTCGTATTTGTTTGAATTAGTGTAAGGTAGCCACATTCTGCTGCTCAAAGTAAACAGGAGAAAGACTATCAGTTTCACAGCTCTAATCTGTTGCTGTGGCAACATTACACCTGCTGACGAGGAGCAATTGTCAAGCAAAACTCCTGTTAAAAAAATATGAAAACTGACATTGTAATGGAACATTTGACAAAGTATCTCCACCTGCAGTACTGCATAAGTCAGTATTCTGATAAATATTCTCTGGCACTAAATGACACAAACTGTTCATTCATTCATTTTGGATTGTCTGCACAAATTAGTTACAACTAAACAGTCCTCTTCTTCACACTAAATACAGTGACATAGATTTACCTCTACAGGTTGTCAAAATCATTCACTTTTTAAGAGTGTTAGGATTGGAGTCGGGGGGTTTCGAGACTGAGCTTTTGTTAGCAGTTCCTAGAACTGCAGCCTTTTTGACACAAATTTCAAAAGTATTTTAAGAATAGGGTATAGCCATTACTCTGAGGATTTCACCATACAGCCCAAAAGAAGAATTCACTCTTTAAAAAAAAAAAGTGCATTCCCAGGCCCCTTGCATAGACATCCTTATGCACTGGTATACAAAATGATGTCACTTCCCAATTGTACAAATTGGACGTTGGCAAACAGAGGCAGGTGTGACCTGAGTTCAGATTAATGCTTTCAGGAAAATCAGGAGAGATGGTGACCAAAAAGATGATGATAATAATAAAGACTGATGAGACTAAAATCCAATCTAAAAGTTTCTAAACTTTACAAGTTCAGTAAACAATAGGCCAACTAGGAGGGGTTGAATTCCTCATATAAGTTGCAAACCCTGTGCATCTCCTAAAAAAATCGACCCCAAACATGGGATCAGTCATTCTCATGGATATGAAAGTATATGAGTAGAGGGCTCATCATCCTTATTCTGAGGCCAGATCCTAGAAAGCTTCCTATGCCATGTTTTCCATCTGCTGGATCTGGCCCCTTTGTTGTTTCTGCTTCTCTGCTGCACTTTAAATGTTGCTGCTGAATCCTCATTTTACTCGTACACCGTTCCCTTTAACCATCCAGAGATGTGTCCTAATGTAGTTCAGCCTACACTGTGGTGGGTAATTTCATCATGAGGGTGCAACCAACCAATAAAACCAACAGAATACATGCAAAAACAGCATGTTAAAAACATAACCTACAGAAATGCACGTATTAAAGAAGTTTCACCCTTTCACACAAGTTTCGAGTGGCTCTAAGAGTTTATGACATAATTTTCCAATGATGAATGTGCAACTTCTGAAAAAGAACTTCTGGCTTTAGAACCTCAGTGTGATCAGCTTAGAGCAACCAACTTAAAAACACAGACTTTGGATTTTGTCTATATAACTCTTTCTGAACACACTAAACACACCCTCCTATCTTTAAAGTGAAATATGTTCTGAAAATCTTATTTGGCAGATTTAGAAAACCTACTCACAGTCTTGGAAATCCTGGAGACAACTGGGTGGTCTTAATCCAGTGTGAATCGGGTTCAAAGGTTATGTTGGTTAGAATTTAGCCCACAAGTATGCCTCGCTTCATCAGACCTGTTTTAAGTATTTTTTGAGGCTCTATAAGGCCATGTCCACATGTAGCAGGGTTTTTATAAAACCAAATATCTTCATCACCTTGTTTTTAGAAAGTAATTAATACACAGATAAGCGCATGAGTGCATTGTTAAGCACACTCATGGGCATGCCAAACTTGTAGGCAGCAGTAGTTCCCCAAATCCTATCCAATCAAAATAACTTTCTACTTTCTGACTTCTACATAGAGCAGTAATTGAGCTTGTAAAAACAAGCCAGAAAAAATCGCGTGGGCAAACGATAATGCCAACACAGCCCTGACTGCATTCATGTTGTTTCTAAGTATAAACATCAGGGATGAAAGTAGTTTTAAATTCTTGCCGGTAATATTATCCAAAACCTTCATCTATCTCTCACTTGATTGCATTTTAAAATAGCAAATTGTCAAAACCCAAACAAAAACATTTCAATATTTTTCTGTAGGCCTAGGGTTAAGGGTTAGTTGACAAGAATTAAAAACGATTGACGATATTGTAAAATGATAAAATGATGGTTTGGTAGATATTTACCTTGGATTATGACCATTTAATTCTGTGGATTTGAAGAAGTTTGACCAAGGATTAAAAAAAGTTACCTGGGGGATACATATTCTGGCGGACAGAATTATCGTGCCTAAAGTAATTTGTATCCCCCACCTAAAAAGGGCTGAGAGCATCCCATCTTTAATATATTTCTACCTTGGATTATGAACATTTAATTCTGTGGATTTGAAAAGGTTTGGCTAAGGGATAAAAAAGTTACCAGGGGGATACAGATTCTGGCGGACTGAATTATTGTGCCTGATATAAATTGTATCCCCCCCTAAAAATGACTGTGAGTATCCCATCTTCAAGTGGTTTAGTATATATTTACCTTGGATTATGACCATTTAATTCTGTGAATTTGAAGAAGTTTGGCCAAGGAATAAAATAGTTACCAGGGGGATACAGATTCTGGTGGACATAATTATAATCCCTGATATAATTTATACCTTGTAATTTTGACAAGGAGGACTTTCAGCCTGAATTATTTCTTTTCACCCACCAAAGATAAATATAAAAAACTGTAGGAACATACAAAAAATAGTCAGCAGAAACAGTTTGGTAAGCATCATCACATCACTAGTTGAACGTGTTGTTGGTTGTGATTGTGGCGGAGTCAAGTGGAACAGTGCTTCCTTGTAGGTGCGCGCTCCCGACTCAGGGGGATACAATTTCTGACGGGGATAACTACCTTTGCACGACACCGGCATTAGCTCATAAGAAGTTTATTTTCTGAGCTGTTCTGGATGGTTAAAAAACAAAATAACAATTCAGAAACAACTCGGTGTGAGTTAAAAGGAATTTTTAAATAGAATGGTTCTGAATGAGGACTTTAGGACAAGCAGCCGCTCTCCCATCTTCCTGGTGCTGCGTACCACCACAGAATCTTTTAACGGTACGCAGTACCGGACCGTACCGGCTTACTTTCACCCCTGATAAACACATGTTGAACATGTGATGTCAGAGCATTTTTAAAGCAGGCAGGGACATTGTGAAACCTAAAACCCACTTAAGGAAGCAAATTCTTCCAACGGAGAATTCGCAAATCTTCACTTTGGTCTGAGGTTTTGAAAAAATTGTTTTTGATGCCGTAAGTCTGCGCTTTTGAGTAGAGGACATCCCATGTAGAAAAATATCTTCATTTTGTGAGATAACCTGCTATGTGTGGACAAGGCAATCCTTTTAGAAATAATTTTTGTAATATTAGATTTTTTCTTAAATAGGATAATAATAATAATAATAATAATAATAATAATAATAATAATAATAATAATAATAATAATAATAATACTATCAAATCAAACTTTATTTATAAAGTGCTTTTCATACAAGAATTGCATCACAAAGTGCTTTATGGATTAAAATGACTCCACATGACACTACATTCCCTCCCCTCCCCCACAGATTCAAAGCTGTGATCACAGTTATATTGCCCTCCCCCCAACCCAACTCCCATGTACACACACAGTTAAAAGCAACTATAAAAAGGACATTGGGCCGTTTGCTTTGCCACCATAAAAACATTTTCAATCAGTCTTACATTATTGGATCTTATTTCTTTTATTTTATTAGGTTCTTTTTACCCCTTTTCCATTTTCTCTTCATCAAACCAGCCTTAAACTTCTGTAAAAACACCTTTTTCCACGGCATGAAAAGATTTATGAGGCTCACCACCCCTCAACAAACATTCGTTTTTTTATAATAAACTTGTTTGTGTACAGGAGGAGTAAATATACACAGTTTCTTGTGTTTTTGCTTCATTTACATTCCTGGCTCTGTTCTGATGTAGGATTTCCACACAGAGAAATATATGTGTTTGTTAATACGCGTGTTAACACAATCATGCTTCATTTTTCTGTCATTGACTCTACACAGTGCGTGCATTGTTGACCAAACCTTCAAGGATCAATCTACCTAATTGATTTACAGTTGGCCAGTATTTGGTCAATACTCTTTGTTAAAGTTCATTAGCATTTTTCTTTTTACATTGCATTGATGCTCATAGATAAAAACAAATGAGTGCACATTGTTCAAATATGCTACTTCTCTAAGCTGACCTTGTACATTACTTCCTACAACTGGGAGAAATGTTTGTGTTTATCTGTAACACAATGGAAAGTGCAAACCTTGTAAAACAGCGGGCTGAAAGCTCCCCCTTGGCTTTTGTACAACACAGCTCAGTAAAAGAAAACATAATCACGACTGAATTTTACTACAGGCTTATTCTCCAGAGAAATCCTGCAATAAAGACGGTAATACAATTACAAGACAAGTATCCATCAGTGCTTCACTGCAGCCAGTTGTCACACCAGGCCCTTCAGCTGTACTTGCTATCAAAACATATACTCTATTTTTCTAATCTGTTAAAATTATTGGCCCAAATGTCATAAGATTCACTTCCCATGTGGTTGTGTGGAGTTATGTGGCTTCTGAATGGCTTTGCAGAAAATGTGATGAGGTTTGGTAGCGCCAGTCAGCTTGGCGCTACATTTACAGTATAAGTATGGCTGCAATGTACTGTACAGCCCTCATCTGTTTTGATGTATCCTCTCCCAGCTTAATTTAGTCTTTTTTCTTAACCGGTGGGAAAAAACTGATTCAAAATTACTGTTACTGGTATTTAGTCCGCCCTGCGATGGACTGGCGACCTGTCCAGGGTGTACCCTGCCTCTCGCCCCTTGACTGCTGGAGATAGGCACCAGCCGCCCCGCAACCCTACATAGGATGGACGGGTATGGAAAATGGATGGATGGATGTATTTAGTCCATTCTGATTATCACAGAATGTTACAATGAAATCTTAACTCGTAAGTTGTGAATACGTTTGAAAATTCGGAAGCTATATCCTTGAAAAATTACCTTGTCCAACAAATGTCATAAAAATGACTCTGAATTTTAACTGTTCTCATTAGGAAAAAAACTTTTCAAGGTCGCTGTTAATTTTAAGAGGTCTCCGTTACTTTTTATCTTAGAATCTGTGGTTAATCCTGTGTGTAAATACAGTCTATGGTGTTTCCTTGATAAAGCCATCAATAGAGCAGATGCTTAACTTTGTGTACTCTCTTTGTGTGCTTTGTGTTTTTTGTATTTGTATAATGTTCTCCTATTCCACTGCCTTTGAAAAAAACACTTTGTGTTGCTCATGTTTTAAATTAATAGTTATTTTCAAATGAAGACCAATTGACCTATTGATCATTTTAATAATTCTGTGTTCAACTCTGCCTTTTTGATGGATGAATACCTTACTAGAGCTATGGTCACCATTAACTTTGTGTTTTGTTTCCTTTTTCTAATAGAAAGTACCCCTAGCTGAGTGCTTCTGTGTCTCCTTCCTGTCCTCTCAACCCCCAGGCAGTTGCTGCAGATGACTTCTTATCCTGAGGCTGGTTCTGCTGAAGATTTCTTCATGTTAAAAGGAAAAAGTTCCTCTCCATTGCTGCCACAAGCTTGCTCCTGATGAGGGACTGCGGTGCAAAAGTCAACAACTCAAGGCAGCTAGCTGGTCTTTGAAAGGCTTTACCTACTCCACCAATATTTGACTATAATGTATTGAAGATATGATTAATCTGACTGCATTTATTGGATCTGGAGTTTAGTAGTTGAACCGGAATAAATTACGTTGATTTAAGATGAATTTGCATGGAATTTGCACGGAATTGTATTCCGTAATGGAAAATAGTGTCATGTTACTCAAGAATGGCAAAATGTTAATTCAAGCTGTATTTTAGTTTATCATGTTTTGGTTCTTGCACCCCAGATTATGTCGGTCTTCTGTAAGCAGCTTCTGCCTTCAGTCTCCCAATGTTATGTCTTCATTGCAAGGTTAACCAAACATCACTCACAGTTGAGGAGTCATGTAGTTGGAGCCTTCTAGGTGAAAGACCTCTTCACTGACTTTAATGATCTCTTATTATGCCATATTCCCTAGATGCTTTTACTAATATGTAATTAATTAATCAATTAATTGACATGACCTTGAAACATTGCTGTAACAGTAAATCATCAAGAATTTTTTTATCAGATGTTGATGTGGAGCTAATGTTATGTTTTATTTCAAATCTTCCAATCAGAATGTCTGTGATCTTGTATTTTTTTTTTATATAACAAGTCACCACACTGCCAGTTTTGGTTACCAAGTCAGGAAATTATGCATCACATTTTATCATACACATAAAATACTTAAATTTAAACATTAAGTAGACTTTTTTTAGGTTAATGGATGAACATTTGGCTATGCAAGAAATTTGGTCAAATTGAGAGAAACTGACCACTCCGAAAAAAGAGATGTATCAGTTTGCATACAAAATAAACCTTGGTTTTCATTAAAAAGTTACCAAAATTAACAAACTTTTAACAGACAGGTTTTGTGTCAGACCTGTTAGGAGTCTGGGGTGTTTGTCTGTCTTTGTTTGTTTCCGTCTGTTTCTGTGTTTTTTTTCTCCACCTCTCTGGAGATCTCCACCAGAGGTCCTGTGCGAGTTGAGGACCTGTCCATCAAGCCGGGGGCATCAAGCCTTGCAAGAATTCTCCTTGTGATAAGTTCTGGAGCATTTTGTCTTTAGTCCACAACTGACAGTCTTTAGGCTCCAAGCTCCTTCGTGTTACATGCTTCATCTCTGTTCTCTGCCTGCCCGTCCTCCACGCTCAGTCCTCGCTCCCGGATTCCACCCCCTCTGTGTCCCCTGGAACTCAGCAGGAAGCTACTGCAGACATCCTGGATTCCTAGCCCTCTCTTCATGGTGTTCAACTCACCATCTATCTAGTAAGCCTCATCTGTGTTCATCCAAACAGTTTGATTCACTCAAAGACTCTAATTCACCTCTGGACTTCTCCTGCAGTTCTTTATATCTCCATTTCCCTGTGCAGTGTTTTTGCTTCCTGTGATCTTCATAATCATCTAATCATTGTTTCAATAAAACTTTTTTATATATATTTAATTTTAACTGGTCTCCCTAGTTGTGTTCTGCATGTGGGTCAAGAAGCTTAACTCCAACATGACAAGGCCTAGTTGCATATGGTTTTATAAGACTTTAAACTATAGAGTGAAAAAAATCCAGAAGTATTTAGGTGGTTCAAGCAAGTGATTTACTTTGTGTTGCACTCAGCAATTCACATCCAATTATGTGTTGGGATTTACTGCCAAAAATAAGCATGTCTTTGATGAATCAGCTGATGGTGCAGGTTGTTTTTGTTTATGTAAATGTTATTAGGTTCAACCATTTAAAAACGCAAAGGCTTTTGCAGGAACATGGGAACTAAAGCCACGTTATGTCTAAATTATTGGAAGGAAAAAGTGGAACTGGAATTTCCAGTAACCAGCATGCAGAGGCTTTATTCTATTTTCTTAAACATTGCCTTTTTATCAGCAGTGTTTCTGGGTGTAGAAAGCACAATATTCATAACTTGCAGTCTAAATCATTGCATTAATCTTTGAAAAATATGAAGCACTTTTGGGCAACAGTTCTTTTATGTTTTTTTGTTTTTGAGGAAAGCCACATTTAACACCAACTTAAATGTACAGACAGTTATTTGCTTAAGTGTTAAGCAAAAGTTGTTACAAATACAAAAGGGCAGCTTATACAAAGGCACTGGTTTGGCAACCAACATGGAAATATTTATTGCTGTTAAATCTAAGTTTAGATTAGGTGCAGCTTGGTTTGGTAACTGGCTGCAAAGACAAAACACATCTGTCTACTCTTTAGATTTTACTGTTTTCTGTTATGGCCTTAGTTTTAGCTTAGGGTTGATTTGGCTTTTTATATTTGAGTTAACCACCATTTTAATGTTTGTTGCAATTGTTTGTGTCACTGTAGAATTTCTGTTTTATTTTGAGGAATTCTTTGGTTGCAACTCTTGTTTTCTTTTTCTTTTTTTTCTTTTTTTTTACGTGTCCTGTTTGGCAGTGTGGAGCTCAGAATTGGTGTCTGAGAACCAAGTAGAAGCCCAACAGATTTACTTTCACAAGCAGAGCAGTACAGCTTTTGCTATAGTCCTCCACTTGATATATGTGTGAAAAATCTTTATTATGAATTGTTGGGGTTTTTATTTCCTGATGTTATGGATACGGAGACGGAAAATTAAGGAGAAGAAAGAAGGAAGATGAAGAAGAGAGGTAGGAAACAAAAAGTCAAGAGAGAGGGTGAGTTGAAAATACAAGAGAGGAAGGGGAACAAAGAAAACACAGGAAGACATTGAAGTCTGCCTCCATACCAACAGGACGGCAGAGAGAGGGGGAAAAACAAAACAAAACACGAAAAAGGAACATCGACAAAACAACCCAAACATTGTGAACTAAGAATTACACAACCACATCACACAAAAATAGATATAAAAATACAACAACAATGTCACAGAAAAACTCATGGTACCGATTAATCAAGCTCTAGTAATGATAACCTCAGCCCAATAATATATCCTTAAACACCAGAGACCCCACATCAATGTGTGTGTGTTAGCATGCTGGTGCATATAAGGTTTCTCCATAAGAGTGTTCGATAGTTGGTGTGAGCAGGCATCAATCCGTCTCCCAGGAATCGATGCAGACATGAAGGAGATCGGAGCAAAGACGTCCAAAGGACCCCCAGAGCCCCAGGCGGACCCGGGTGGGGCCGACCGCATCCCCCAAGAATGGAGCAGAGGAGAACCCCAGGGGAACATCCAGCGGCCACTATGCAGGGGCCCGGGGGGCAGCAGTGACGACCCCACGGGCCCCGCCGGCAACCGGCCGCGCCAGGGCGGGCCGGTCAATGGACCGGGAGAGCCGGGGCCCAGTGGCACCCCACCCCCCAGCAGGGACCCGACAAGGGACCGGCTGACGAGGGGCCCCCGGCACTGCATGGGCCGCCGCCGGCTGCCGGCCACGCGCCGCCTCCACCCTAGGCCAATCCCCAACGCCAACATCCCAGCGCCCCACCGATAGCCGCAGGGGACGGACAGCATCCCCAGGCCGGGCTCAGCCAGCATCTGGACACCAAGTTGTACCAGCTCCCGGGTCCTGATCCCACGCAACGCAGGGCGCCGAGAACAGGCATCCAACGAGGGCCAGGGCCGGTCCAACCCGCCAATGAACCGGCCACGCACGGTGTGCACAGAACAGGTGATCAAACGAGCAGAGACGCCGGATCCGCATCCCGCCGAGCCACCGAGCAGCCACCACCCAACAATCCCAAACCTGGCACCTCTAAAAGAGGTGCCCCAACCAACCAAAGGAAGATATCGGCCCAGCGCATCGGCCGACCGACACACCGGCCCCCCCAGGCCCAGCCAGGCACGCACCAGGTCCGAACCGGATTGACCACCGATGCACCGGCAACTCTTGTTTTCTTGATGTTCCACACCCCGTCTGGTCCCCATTGCTAATTTGCATCCAATGTGTCATCGTTCCTGGCTTTCAATTTCTTGCTTTTCTTTTCTTTTTTTTCTTTTGTCACACGTCTGTATAAGTAATTCTGGGTTTCTAGTTTTATCAGTTGTTGCTCCCCATGCTGAGTATTATCAAATACTGAATTATTATACAGTCGTGGCCAAAAGTTTTGAAAATTACATAAATATTGGAAATTGGAAAAGTTGCTGCTTAAGTTTTTATAATAGCAATTTGCATATACTCCAGAATATTATGAACAGTGATCAGATGAATTTCATAGTCCTTAGAATGGCATACTTGACATGTTAAAAGGAGGGTGATGCTTGAAATCATTGTTCTTGCATTGTTAACCATGGTGACCTGCAAAGAAATGTGTGCAGCCATCATTGCGTTGCATAAAAATGGCTTCACAGGCAAGGATATTGTGGCTACTAAAATTGCCCCTAAATCAACAATTTATAGGATTATCAAGAACTTCAAGGAAAGAGGTTCAATTCTTGTTAAGAAGGCTTCAGGGCATCCAAGAAAGTCCAGCAAGCGCCAGGATCGTCTCCTAAAGAGGATTCAGCCGTGGGAACGGAGTGCCACCAGTGCAGAGCTTGCTCAGGAATGGCAGCAGGCAGGTGTGAGCGCATCTGCACGCACAGTGAGGCGAAGACTTTTGGAAGATGGCCTGGTGTCAAGAAGGGCAGCAAAGAAGCCACTTCTCTCCAAAAAAACCATCAGGGACAGATTGATCTTCTGCAGAAAATTTAGTGAATGGACTGCTGAGGACTGGGGCAAAGTCATATTCTCCGATGAAGCCTCTTTCAGATTGTTTGGGGCATCTGGAAAAAGGCTTGTCCGGAGAAGAAAAGGTGAGCGCTACCATCAGTCCTGTGTCATGCCAACAGTAAAGCATCCTGAGACCATTCATGTGTGGGGTTGCTTCTCATCCAAGGGAGTGGGCTCACTTACAATTTTGCCCAAAAACACAGCCATGAATAAAGAATGGTACCAAAACACCCTCCAACAGCAACTTCTTCCAACAATCCAACAACAGTTTGGTGAAGAACAATGCATTTTCCAGCACGATGGAGCACCATGCCATAAGGCAAAAGTGATAACTAAGTGGCTCGGGGACCAAAACATTGAAATTTTGGGTCCATGGCCTGGAAACTCCCCAGATCTTAATCCTATTGAGAACTTGTGGTCAGTCCTCAAGAGGCGGGTGGACAAACAAAAGCCCACTGATTCTGACAAACTCCAAGAAGTGATTATGAAAGAATGGGTTTTTATCAGTCAGGATTTGGCCCAGAAGTTGATTGAGAGCATGCCCAGTCGAATAGCAGAGGTCCTGAAAAAGAAGGGCCAACACTGCAAATACTGACTCTTTGCATAAATGTCATGTAATTGTCAATAAAAGCCTTTGAAACGTATAAAGTGCCTGTAATTATATTTCAGTACATCACAGAAACAACTGAAACAAAGATCTAAAAGTAGTTTTGCAGCAAACTTTGTGAAAACTAATATTTGTGTCATTCTCAAAACTTTTGGCCAAGACTGTACACTGGCTATGTGCTGATTTGCCTTCATTTGGGTCCTATTTATCCATTCTTAGTGACAGTTTTTGCTATTTTTGCTTATTTGTAGTTTCAAAAGTTTCCTGAAAGTGTATGTCCTCTCTGAAACCCAACATGAAACCCAACCTCCACCTTTGTTTTTATTGTTTGGGTAAAATAACATGTGAAAGAGTCACTCCTGGTTCACACCGGCCGTGTAACACTGCAAAGCAGCACACTCACGAAAATCACGCGCTATCCACTGCCCCCGTTCACACCAGACGTGCATTTCTCCGCGTTGGTTGACAAGCGCTTCTGCTCAGCTGTTGTTTTTTCAGAGGTATTTTGTTCATCATGGGTAAGTAAATAACCTCATAAAGTGTATCTCTGTGTGTGTTTCTCTGTTTATTTTCAATCTCTATAGTCTGTTTAGATACACAAATATAATCCCATTTGTCAATCACGGTATTTTATTTTTGAAAAATTGCTTTTATTTTGAAAATTGACCGTATTGTCTTGTGTGTCTTGGTGTGACTTCCTACAACAATTGACGCAGGTCGCTCGCGGCTTGACAAAAAATAGACCACATGCCGAAATGATCACTTCTCTCCGCAAGCTGCTCGCAGAGGATCGTGGCGCTTCACGTCTGGTGTGAACTACACCATACGTTAACTAGGGCGCCGAATGGAAGCGTTCTCCTTTCCGCGCCGCTTCCGTTGTGAACCAGGCCTTACAACATATCAGCAAGCCGCTTTATTCCTTCTTTTATTTGTGACGTTTAGCATATTGAACCACACAAACCTTTTCAATCCAGCAACTTGTTTTGCAGATATTTGTGGCAAAACTTTGATTTGTGAAAAAGTAAAAAAAAAATTGTCATGTAAAGCATCTGCTGTTAACTTTCATACCTTGGCATATTTGTCTTAGCCATAAGTGTGTACAATGGATCATCTTTAATGGGGGCTTTGAGATTTTTGTGACTTTTCATTTACACAGTTCTATATATAGAAAAACAGGCCTTAAAAATGATTAAGAATCATTTGATTACTTTGAAATGTATATATCTTTAATAGAAATATTACCAACAGTTATTATGTAGCTCTTGTTTAGCGACAAATCACATCATGTTGTGGCTAAATGTTCATCATAAAAGCATCGGGTCTTGCAGGGATGAATGAAAAGGAACTCCTCTTACTCCAGCGATGAGAGGTCTCCAGATGAAGCAGCTGATTCCTCTTCTGTGGTTTGTTCATCTTCAAAACGTTGCATTGACTGGGGGTTGTCTCTCTGTAATGACAGCATTCTGCATAATAAATCGACCACCCTGCGTCCATAATTGAGTTTTCTTTGAGATGTAATGGGTTTACCTATAACACTAATCCAGTCTTAGCAGAAGAAAAACATCCCTGCAGAGCCTCAACAAGATGTTTGTTTCTGAAATGGCTTTGTAGTTCTCAGTAGTATGTGCATTTTATTTCTGTCTATGAGAGTTTGAGGCTGGAATTAAAGCAACAGCGGGTTTGTTGTCCTTACTAAATCCAAGTAGAAAAAAATTAAAGGGAAAGTCTATATTCTTAAAACCATGCAGGGAAAGAACTAGAGCAAAAAAAAATTCACTCATCATTGTGGTCCTTTCCCTGCAGCTTTAATTTGAAGTGTTGATCCATCCATCCATTTTCTTCCGCTTATCCGGGGTCGGGTCGCGGGGGCAGCAGCCTAAGCAAAGAGACCCAGACTTCCCTCTCCCCAGCCACTTGTTCCAGCTCCTCGGGAGGAACCCCAAGGCGCTCCCAGGCCATCCGAGAAACATAGTCCCTCCAGCGTGTCCTGGGCCTTCCCCTGGGCCTCCTCCCGGTGAGACGTGCCTGAAACACCTCACCAGGGAGGCGTCCAGGAGGCATCCTGACCAGATGCCCGAGCCACCTCAACTGACTCCTCTCAATGTGGAGAAGCAGCGGCTCTACTCTGAGCCCCCTCCGGATGACTGAGCTTCTCACCCTATCTCTAAGGGAGAGCCCAGACACTCTGCAGAGGAAACTCATTTCAGCCGCTTGTATCCGTGATCTGGTGTTGTTGATCACAGATTAAAATGGGCTGTTGTTATGACCTTGCTGCTGATGTAAAACCACTGCCCATAAGACAAATTTAGGCAGTGGCATGGGATAGTCACTTTGAAGCATGGGATTTATCAGCCTTTACACATCATAAAAAAACCTCCCTCAAACAACCTCTGTAGATGTGGGAAGATATAATCTTACAGGTTTCGATGCTATTCAATATCCCCAATGTCTTGTCTAGATCAAGTTAGCTGACAGTTCAGACTACACTCCTGAGAGTATGTCTAAATTTTGAAAAACAAATGCTTGTAATTTCACCACTCTGGTTTTTGTCTTTATAGAGAAAAAATGTAACTTATGTAAGGCTTGCAGCACGTATGTGGCCAAATCCGCAATCTTTTTTATGTAAAGCAATAGTTTCTGCTCAGAGCAGCAGAGCTCCATTTTTGTTCATAACGATCACAAAAAACCATGTCATGTTTATTGGTTTCTATGAGCACAGACACAGAAAAGTATTTTGGGTTGATTTGACTCAAACAGCCCCGTGGCTGTAAATAACTCAGTAACACAGAGTTCAACTGAAAATGGACTGACCTCTGGTAATATTTAGATCTAAAATCTGCTGAACAACTGACAAACATATCATCCATCCATCCACTTTCTGTACCCGTCCATCCTAATGCAGGGTTGGGGGGGGGGGGGGGGGTACACCCTGGACAGGTCTCCAGTTCATCGCAGGGCAACACAGAGACATACAGGACAAACAACCATACACGGACACACTCATACCTAAGGGCAATTAAGAGAGACCAATTTATCTAACAGTCATGTTTTTGGACTGTGGGAGGAAGCTGGAATGAAAATATGAAGTCACATTAAGCACCAAAGTACTGAACACATTGTTGGCTTTGAGTGTCAAGAAGCCATCAGGCTCAACTCGGAACAGATGTGCCTGATGGTCCCCTCACAAGCCATTGGCCGGATCCTCTTCCTCCGGGATTCAAAAACCCCTTCATTCATCTCATCCTTGCTCAGTCATCGTTTCTACTCATGACAAGTAGCTCAAGACCAGTACTAAATACATCTACTCACGAGGGTCGACCAAGAGACCAGCCTTCCAGCTCAGCTAAAGGAACCAATCCGGGTGACTCGCCTTCTCCAGTTCCTCCATCCTCATCCTTACCACCACCAGTCCTCCAGAGTCCTTTACTGTTTGCGTGTGGAACACTTCAAACTCCACTTAAATGGCTTTCTATCCTAACCAGCCTGACATTGAAATATGGTCCCATGCCTTTCAGAGGTATTCATACCCCTTGAACTATTCCACATTTTGACACATTACAACCACAAACCTCAATGTATTATTATTTTTATTTTTTTTGATGATGATGATAGACCAACACGGCATTACATGTCATTTTGAAGTAGATGGAAAAGTATGAATGATTTTGGGAATTTTTACAAACCTGCATTTAGAAAAATCTTTCACTGCAGCCAGGCTTATTTTATATTACTTTCATTCTATTCTCTTTCAAATGTTGGCTTTGTGTGTTTATTGTCTTACTTTTAAAGAAAAAAATATATATAACAGGTCACACTGTCATAGAAAGTGGTTATATTGGAACTAATGCCTGCTTGTTCACATACCTGTTCCTTTTATACTGACAAGGGAAATCACCTCATCACTACTGACTCCTGACTCTGCTTCTGAACCTAAATCACATTTAAAATGATCAAAATTCACAGCACCGATCTCCCAATTTTACAAAGGCTCTGATTAATTCATGTCAGTTTTATAGTGCTGACCCAGCTAGCATTGCAGGGCACTTTAATATGTAGCAGGTCGACGTAACAGAGACTACACCATGCTTTTCATTATTTTAATACTAAAAATATTCACTTAATAAGTTACCCTGCCGACTCTGGACTTTTGGGCTCATATTGCTTGGTGCTGGATTTTCCTTCCAACGCTGAGGAGCTGCAAGACAGTTTTTCAGTTATGTGGCATTGCACATACATTAAAATGTATGTTATACTAGCTGCCACAACGTCACACAATTCATTGACTTGATAATTAACTTGAATGGTGGTTTGCAGGGAAAGTTTAACATGTTGCATTACCCGTTTCATCGTCCTTGTTTGTTGTCACAAACCACGACCTTGTTTTAGTGAAAAAGTTGCCAATTTGCCCACATTTAGCAGCATCTGTTTGAGCCACCCCTTTTTTCTTCAGCTCAAAACGAGCTGCCAGTGGAGGCAGAGGCTGCCCAGTTTGGCAAGCTGTTTCAGTAAAAACTTCATATCTTTGACATTAACTGTTGTGTATGCAAACTAGTACACATCTACACGGAAATATTTAAACATTTTCCCCTACTAGTTTGAACTTTTACCAAACTAGTTGAGAAGTACACTTACCAGTAACTGATTTTTGCCTAGTTGCACCTGTGGCACACTAGTACGACTTGGCTGCCCTTGCGATCCCAAAACATCTGACCGGCCCTCAGGGAATTGTCCAGGTCCTCCCGATTAGCCATTCCGGGCCTGACTGCAGTTCTTACTGCAAGTCTTTGGGGGTGTGTCTCTATCTTACTAAAATAGCTCAAGGACAGTCAGTTTGGATTGAAATTGAGTGTAAACATCAGTTTTTAACTCTTACTTCAGAATCTCAATTGTACTTAGGTGTGAACTTTGATTAGGCCATTAGGCCTCTAAAACTGATATCCCTTTGATTTAAACATCTCCTGACCTGAACATCCTCCGTCTATTTTTGCCCATTTTTAATCTCCATGAATTCCTTGTGTTCCCAAGTAAGTTATCTGTTTTGCTTTTTTTCTTCATTACACTTTTTATGTATTGTCCGTGACCCGCTGCATTTTTTCCTCCTTTCAGGCCAAAACCATTACACTCTTTGTCCAGCCTGTCGGTATAAACTTACTCGTAATTTTCAGATAATGGATTGAAAACTTGGATTACACTTGCCTGGTTCAAGAACAGGAATTTATTTGTGTTAATAGGCAATTTTTCTTTAGAACAGACAGAAATCATACGTGGGGTGCCCCAGGGCTCCATCCTTTTTAATATCTACATGCTCCCACTAGACAGATTATAACAACCAATAGAATGAGTTACCACAAATATGCAGATGACACTGAGCTTTACATTACAATGTCACCAGATCCTAAGTGAATGCATTGAGAAAATCAATGGATAGATGTGCCATAATTTTCTCCAGCTGAATATAAACAAAACTGAGGTAATTATCTTTGGACCTAAAGAGGAACGATCAAGAGTCAGCACACAGTTTCAGTTCTGTTTACACAGTTAGAAAATCCTGGTCAGACCAGAAATTTAGGCGTGGTGATTTACTCGAACCTGAACCTCCAGGGTCACATAAAAGCAATAGCAAGGTCAGCCTTCTCTCATCTGAAGAACATTTCTGACCTATCTGCTATCTTCACTGGATTTCAAGATGGACTTCATTATCAAGTATTCTCAAACAAACCTCTGTGTAATTGGATGCACTGGTATTTATTCAGGGGTATCAGAGTAAAAGGGGTGAAATCAAATGCAGGTCACACTTTTCAGATTGTTAAAATTATTGAAAGCCATATATAATTGTTTCCCACTTCACAGCTCTAATTTGTGTTTCACTGTTACATAACATGAACGAGCTATGTATTTAAAATAAAAAAGTGGTCAAAAATGGATTTATACTGGTGTCAGAAGCTTACAAAGTCATACAGAAAGCAGCTACTTTAAGATATTGCAGCCATATCTGGTTTGGCAAACTACTGAATTATAGCATGGGCTTACATTTTTCACACAGAGCCTTTTTCCCCAATATGGCTTCATCTTTATTTCATAAAAAATGACAGTGTGGAATCTAACGTGTGTTTAATGCTTACTTGAAATTAGTTATGTTTAAATGATTTTATAATCTAGCGTCAGAACCTACTGGCCATAGCTGTAGTCATAGTTTATGAAGAGATTTTCCTTGCAAAAGGAAATAAAAACAATTTCTCCATTGATGAAGTTCAGAGGGAAACCTCATGAAGAGACTGCAGTTGAAAATTAGGTTCATGACCCTAAATAAAAGCTTTAGAAGCGATATATGTATAGCAATCAAGGGTTCAGTAGTTTGTTCCTGTCTGCAACAGAGACCAGATACTCTAATCAGTCCATTTTTATGTATTAATATATTGACTGTGGTTCTCAACTGTGAAGTGTTATTTCCCTTCTTTAATTCACTTCTGAGAGGCTGAATGAGAGCTGAGAGGGAAGAGTAGGCTACTGTGGACAGCTTAAAGGAAGAAATTGATGGCCGTTCGACATGCTTTCACGGTTAGGGATGAAAATGGTCGCTGCAGATCAGTGAAGCAAGGGTGAAGCAACACAAATGGATTATCTGATGTTTCACAATGGGGTATGGGAATTCAAGGTTGCTACTTTAATCATTTTAAAAATCAGACTAAACTTTTGTTCTAAGGTGCTGTCGTTTTACAGCAATTCAGATTTTGCATCGTTTCTTTTTCGCCATATGAAGCTGATTTTGAAAACGAACCAAAATACATCGGGGCAGACGCATAATGAGACTAAGATTGGATTTAATGATGAATTAATAACATTACAAACTCAAGGAAACACAATGGGACAAGGACGTCAAGTACAATACAACGGAGGATCCATCAGTGAGCTTAAATACTGTGTAGATGTGATTAAGGCAGCATGACCAGGTGAGTACAATTAACAAAATGCAGAACAGCTGGGGTTAGAACCTAAGCAGTGAACTGAGAGAAATTAAAATGAAAAATCAATCAAATCAATCAAAATATGGTTTAACTTTAGTTCAATTGTCTCAGTTAGGTTCAACATGGGGAAGGCTGCAGACTTGACAACTGGCCAGAAGACCATCATTGATACTCTCCATAGGATTGGTAAGCCACAAAGGTTCATTGCTATGGAGGCTGGCTGTTAGATTGCTGTGTCCAAGCATACCAATGGGAAGTCTAGTGGAAGGAGATAATGTGACAGAAGATGCACCAGCAGAAGAGCTGACCATGGGCTTCAGTTGATTATCAAACAGAGAAGATTCATAAATCTGGCAGAGCTCTAGAAAGAGTGGGTTGGCCACAACTGTCTGGTTTCTTGGGTCAAACCACTTCCTAGCTTGAGCCAATGTAGAAAGCTATGGAAGCGTATGTGTAACATAAATCAAATTAAAATGGATTAGCACAAAGGTTTTTTCATTTTCAAAATCTAGCTGCTATTTTTGACTCCTAAATAAAATTAAAAAGAAATTATCCAAACGGCTTTTTCATTTTACAATTCAACATTGCTCATTCTGTAACTTAATTAAAATTAAATAGAAAAGGACATTTAAGATTTAATTTTCAAATTGCATCCCAGCAAAATAGTTACAAAATTCAATTTGAAATGTCAAAGTTGAAAAATAAAATGCATTGGCAGAAATGCTTTTTCATATTTTGAATACAAATGCCATTTTTGACTCATAAATAAAATTAAAAACGAATCATCCAAACTGCTTTTCATTTTACAATTCAACAGTGCTCATTCTGTAACTTAATTATAATTAAATAGAAAAGGGCTTTTAAGATTTAATTTTCAAATTGCATCCCAGCAAAATAGTTACAAAATTCAATTTGAAATGTCAAAGTTGAAAATGAAAATGCATTTGCAGAAATGCATTTTCATTTTCAGAATACAAATGCCCTTTTGACTCATAAATAAAATGAAAAATAAATTATCCAAACTGCTTTTTCATTTTGCAATTCAGCGTAGCTCGTTCCGTGACCTAATTAAAAAGATAAAGAAAATGTATTGCTTTTTCGTTTTCATCCCTACCCCTGCAAAAGGTGTAACATAATTCAAATCGAATTGGCAATCCCTCACGGCACAGGAGAATGACGTCAGGGCTCCTTCTTCTTCAGTCCCCAGCATGACCGTGCTTAGCAATCAAAACGTTAGGGGGCGTTTGTGTATAGTTGATGCTGGTGAAAGAGAGGAAAAGTAACAAGAAGGCAAGTGGAAAAGTATGAGAGTGTGAGCATACACATATATAAAGGCTGTGTGGTCCAAATTCAGGGGCTGCATCCTTCTAAGGACCCGTCCTCCCTCGTCTAAGAAGGACGTCGGGTCATTCGTAGACCAGGTGGACCACCGCATGTTAGACCACCTTCAAGTGAGGCGACACTTGGAAATATGCCGTCAAGCCAGCCGTTTATAGGCAAGGCAAGGCAAGGCAAGGCAATTTTATTTGTATAGCACACTTTCAACAGCAGGGCAATTCAAGGTGCTTTACATGATTTGGTGATTTAAAAGAAACACATAAAAGAAACACACATTACACATGATACACAATAAAGCAAGAGAAAAAAAAAAAAAAAGCAAGAGAGCATGAACACATTTCCTACATATAACATCAAGCATTTACTCAAAGGCAATTCTAAACAGATGGGTTTTTAGTCTCGATTTAAAGCAGTTCAGAGTTTCAGCAGCTCTACACTCGTCATGAAGTCTGTTCCAGATAAGGGGAGCATAGAAACTCAAAGCTGCTTCTCCATGTTTAGTTCTGAGTCTAGGGATGTTTAGTAGGCTAGAGTTGGAGGACCTGAGTGGTCTTGGTGGTTGGTACCATGACAACAGGTCTTCAACATATTTTGGTGCTAAGCCATGTAATGATTTATAAACTAGTAAAAGTATTTTAAAGTCTATTCTCTGAGCTACAGGGAGCCAGTGTAAGGACTTTAGAACTGGGGTGATGTGCTCTACTTTCCTGGTTCTAGTGAGGACGCGAGCGGCAGCGTTCTGGATCAGCTGCAGCTGTCTGATTGACTTTTTAGGCAGACCTGTCAAGATGCTGTTGCAGTAATCAATCCGACTAAAGATAAACGCATGGATGAGTTTTTCTAGGTCGTGTTGCAAAATCAGTCCTTTAATCCTAGAAATGTTCTTCAGGTGATAGAACGCTGACCTTGTTATTGCCTTTATGTGACCCTGGAGGTTCAGGTCTGAGTCCATTACTACACCTAGGTTACGAACCTAAACAGTAGTTTCTAGCTGTATTAATTGAAGCTGTGTGCTGACTCTTGATCGTTCCTCCTTGGGTCCAAAAATAATCACTTCAGTTTTGTTCCTATTCAGCTGGAGAAAGTTATGGCACATCCATCCATTTATTTGGTCAATGCATTGATTTAGGGTTTGAATGGGTTCAGAGTCACCTGGTGACATTGTAATGTAGAGCTGAGTGTCATCCGCATAGTTATGGTAGCTAATGTCATTGGTCGCTATAATCTTGCCTAGTGGGAGCATGTAGATATTAAATAAGAGGGGCCCCAGGATGGAGCCCTGGGGCACCCCACATGTGATTTCTGTTTGTTCTGATGAAAAGTTTCCTATTGAAACATAGAAGTCCCTGTTCTTTAGGTAAGACTCGAACCAGCCAAGTACTGTACCAGAGAGTCCGACCCAGCTCTCCAGTCGTTCCAATAAAATATCATGATCAACAGTGTCAAATGCTGCACTGCACTGTAATATTATAGTAATATTACATTTCAGTTTTTCGTTTTTAATAAATTCACAAAAATTTGTACATTTGTTTTTCTTCTGTCAAGATGGGGTGCTGATTGTACATTAATGAGAAATAAAATGATCTTTTTTAATTTTAGAAAATGGCTGCAATGAAACAGTGACAAATTTAAAGGGGTCTGTACACATTACATAAGTAAATATTACATAACTATATATATGTATATATAGTTATTTAATAGTTATATAAATAATTAAATATTACATAAAATGTTTCTAAAATTCAGTTGATTTAAAAACAAAATTGTGTGCCAAATTGAATTGAATATATAGTTTTTTTCTTACTATGTGATGTCTTGCTAATCGGCACTTTCTGAATAAATAGAATGAATCGATTTTTTTTAAACAACCAGTGCAACAATAACTTTACATTTTTATGTTTTTAACACCATTGTGGGTCATAACAGCATGAGCTCTTCTTTGCATCTGCCTCAGTGCTGGTGACATTGTGGTATCTGGGGAGGATGTAGCAAAGGATGAGGCTTGTTTGGAGAATTCAGTGGTGTTCTCCGGTGGGACAAACTGTCTTCTGAACATGTCTTAGTGATGTGGCAGCAGTCTATTAAGCCAGCCCTGGACGACGCAGCGCAAAGAACAGTGCAAAGAAGCTACCCGAAGCCTTCTCTGCAGACCAACCTAAATGATGTTCCCCTCGTCAACCAGAAAATACCACCCACAGGTTTCAGCTGGATAACTCCATCCACATCTCTGAGCTTTATTCAGCCTGTTTATTCTAATAAAGCTTAAAGAACGGCCCAGGAAGAGCGCATTCAGGTTAATCCTGCATGAGTAACTATAAATAATTACACAATAATTTATCCTAATGTCAATTTTTGTTATTTCATTTCAATAGTCATTTTAAATTGTTCAAAGTAAGCTCAATGTTCATACCTTGAAAATTTCAATGCAACTGTTAGTAAAATGACAATTATATTTCAGATTTGTTTTAATCAATTTATTTATAACAACCATGGAACAACTAAATAACCAAAGTGACAAAAACATAAATTGACAAACAGAAAACAGTGATCCATCCGGTCCTTCCTCTCCTCTCCTCTCTCCTCTCCTCTCCTCTCCTCTCTCCTCTCCTCTCCTCTCCTCTCCTCTCCTCCGCCTCCCTTTGATTCCTCATGTCCTAAACAAGAAATCAATACACAGTTTACAAAAAAAGCAACACAAAAACTTGTAGCAAATCTGTATTTATTAACATCATCAGTCATAAGTTATGTATTGATGCACTGCTGCACATGCACATACAGTACTTTTTCATTACAAAAATTATCTCATTTGTTTTTGGCCAACAATGGGTGACATTCCCCTCCAGATTTGCCATAATTGTATTTATAAAATAGATAGAAAATAAGTGCAGATGAGGAACATGGCAACTGTGTTATTTGTGAATTCAAAACTATAGTTTTTACAGCAATACACAAGAGATCACATACTAAGAATACAGGTTATGAGGTTTTTGAGGCTTAATAAGACTCCTCTAAGCATTAGGTGTGTAATTGGATTTATTCTTCTACCTCCATGCCACCGTGGCCCAATGTTGCCCCTGTAAAGAGGTAATAATTTCCCCTAAAAGAAGTAGTTTTTTTTCCCCTTTGCAAAACCCAAAATAAGCTGTACATAAGCGGGGCAATAGACGGAGAACCATTAGACCAACATAGGAGCTCGTTTATGGGCAATAGTTTACAAATAATAATAATATTATATTATAATACATGTCTATACTAACAACAAAAGCCAAATAACACAACCGCGTTAAGTTTAACATTTTTGTACCGCCAGATTTTAATAAACTTACATTTAAAACTGTACTCTTCGCTTGCTCCGTCTCCAGCTTCATCCGCCATTGTTGCTGAAACAGAAATCTTCTCGCAATGCCCTGACGTCATTCTCCTGCGCCGTGTGGGATTGCGAATCCACTTTGAAATATGTTACACTTTTTACGGCGGGAAGTTTGAAAACGAAAAAGCAATATAATTTTCTTTATCGTTTTAATTAAGTTACAGAACGAGCAATGTTGAATTGTAAAATGAAAAAGCAGTTTGGAAGATTTCTTTTTAATTTTATTTATGAGTCAAAAGGGGCATTTGTATTTAGAAAATGAAAATGCATTTCTGCTAATGCATTTTAATTTTCAACTTTGACATTTCAAATTGAATTTTGTTACTGTTTTGCTGGGGTGCAATTTGAAAATTAAATCTTAAATGTCCTTTTCTATTTCATTTTAATTAAGTTACAGAACGAGCAATGTTGAATTGTAAAAGGAAAAAGCAGTTTGGATGATTTCTTTTTAATTTTATTTATGAGTCAAAAGGGGCATTTGTATTTAGAAAATGAAAATGCATTTCTGCTAATGCATTTTAATTTTCAACTTTGACATTTCAAATTGAATTTTGTTACTGTTTTGCTGGGGTGCAATTTGAAAATTAAATTTTAAATGTCCTTTTCTATTTCATTTTAATTAAGTTACAGAATGAGCAATGTTGAATTGTAAAATGAAAAAGCAGTTTGGGTTATTTATTTTAAATTTTATTTATGAGTCAAAAATAGCAGCTAGATTTAGAAAATGAAAAAGCATTTCTGCAAATGCATTTTAATTTTATTTATGTTACACATACGCTTCCATAGAAAGCGTCTCAACTGGGCCAAGGAGAAGAAGGACTGGACTGTTGGCCAGTGGTCCACTGGTCCAATGTCCTCTATTCCGATTAAACTGAAGTGTGCCTTTTATTCGGAAATCAAGGTCCAAGGGTTTGGAGGAAGAAAGGAAAGGAACAGAACCCAAGCAGCTTGAGGTCCAGTGTGAAATATCCACACTCAGTCATGATTTGGGGTGCAATGTCTCCGGTGCAGGTGTTGACAAACTCTGCTTTCTTAAATCCAAGGTCACCGGATCAGTATCCTAGAATGTTTTAGAGGACTTCATGATTCCTTCTGCTGAGCATCTGTATGGAGATGTAGATTTCATCTTCCAGCAGGACCTGGCCCCTCCCCATACCACCAGAAGCACCAAAACCGGACCTAAACCCCATTGAGAATTTATGGGGTATTATCAAGAGGAAACTTGGGGGCACCAGACCCAAGAACAAAGAAGAGCTGACAGCAAGCATCAAGATACTCTGGGCTTCCATAACTCCCAGGCAATGCCACAGGCTGATTGCCTCAATGTCACGGCACATCGAGGCAGTGATTAAGGCAAAGGGATTCCCTACCAGGTATTGAAGATTGACATATCGTTTTGAAAGTACCATATGTTGATTAATTTGATGTGATCCAAATATCTTTCTTTTTTACTGCAAAAACTGAGAATAGTGATTTCTTCACGGTATTCTAATTTTTTGAATTCCTGATTCCGTGGGTTTTATGACCTGGAAGCCCAAAATATGTACAAATAACCAACTAAATGCTTGACATCGTTTAATTTGTGGGCCCAGAATCTATAATGTATTGAATTTAACGTTTTAAAAGGTATTATGGAAATAAACTTTTCCATGATATTTTAATTTTTTGGAAAGGGTCTGTATAAATATATATATATATATATATATATATATATATATATATATATATATATATATATATATATATATATATATATATATATATATATATATATATATATATATATATATATATATATATATATATATATATATAAGTATATATATATATAATAAGTAAATGGGAAAAAATGTTGCAAATGTCTAAATTAATCAAAAAATTATTCCCTTGAGAGCATCATCTCACCATGCCCAATACACCTTGCTATGACAAGGCATTGAACAGTTAAAGAGGCACGGAGCGCATCTGTGACTTTCTGGATACAGACTGGCAGTGACAGATTAAATAGTAAATGGAATGAACTTAAAGCTAAATTGTGTAAGAACTGCTCCCATCTAGCTGTGAAACAACCAACTGAATATTACGTTCTAGCCCCACCTCCCACCCCCCCATTCTGAGCGCATTTTAACTCCTACGGTGGCCGTTTCATGCCAAGGTTAACATGGCTTCTTTGTCCAGTGTTCCTTCAATTGATAAGGTTACTTTAGAAAACTACATTGCATTTAGTTATATAGTCAGACGTCTGCTGCGAGTAGACAATCTCCCTCTGGCATTCGTCACGGTGCAACTGAGTGTAGCCAAAGCATGAAAGGCGGAACTAGAATTTCCAGGAATGTCCCTCATTGGCGAATGTATTTCAAAGATGGAGGTTCAACATGGATTCAGCCATTCGCGCGACTCGGTCGTATGTATTCTGAATAGCAGATTCTACACTTACGAGAATACTTTCATTAGTAGGTGGAAGTAATTACACATGAATGAGCACATATTTTTGAAAGAACAAAGGTTTTTTTTCTACGAATTAACTTAAAAAAATACACAATGTAGCTTTAAACAGTGCTTTTCTAGTCAAGCTGACACACAAAGCACTTTACACTGGACCCACATTCACCCTTTTGCATTCACAGAGCTCAGTAGGCAATTTGGGGTTAAGCACATCAACATGTGACAGGAGGAAAATAGAATTGAACCTATGACCATCTGTTTGCAAGACAATTACTCTACCTACTGAGCCAAGTACTGCATGCATTAGTTGTGGTATCAATCTTTGTCAATGCCATTGTTGACTCCTGTTTGGAGGTACAGTCGTGAGTTTGAGTCTCGTTCAGTGGACGGGCTCATTAGCGTAGCGGTTATGCATTTTATTAAAATAGGTTTTATTGTTGTTTTATTTTTCCCCTAATCGTGTAAAACACCTCGCTTTGCCTTGTTGCTTTAAGTGTGCTAAGCAAATTTCCCTCTGTTCACCAAATGGTCTTTTCCCATGACAATAAAGTTCTGTTTCCCCTACAGTTTAATATTTCTAGTACTTCAGTTTCTGGATTTTTTTTTACCTGAATAGGCTAAAACTTTTTAAATTCAATGCCAATCCTTTACCACTCATTTGGCCTTTTCTTCCTAAGAAATATAAAAACCTGAAACCAAACCTGTGGTTAGTTTAAGCTACACAATCTGTAGTAAGTGATTTTAAGAAATATTTTTAAATAGTTGTTTTTGCCCCTGCCAGCACATTATCCCAGTATGTTCACCAGAAGTGAATGTTACTTTTCCATAGTTTTTGGTAAAAAAAATACAAATAATTAGACTTATTGCAGGAAACTGCAAACAGTACTCACAAAATAAAGTTACTCAGTTACAGTTTTCTTTTTCCTATAACCACGTGCAGCCATGGCAGCTCTGCACTTTTTAAATGAGAGTGTTGCAGTTTCTTCACAGTACCAGTTGCCAAAATATTGTTTATGGGAGGATGGCTTTCTTTCTTGGTTGCACTGTTTATAGACTATTATTTCTGCCTTTTTTCCCATATTTTCGTGCATGTTGTCCAGCCTGCTCTCTTTTTCCTCCCTCTTCCTGAATTGCTGTGTAGTGAATGGAACATCTGTTGTCTGGCTTGTAGATGCTGATTCTCCAGCCACAGAGTGGACAGACACTGAAGGACTTGCACAGACAAACAGTGGCAGGTTGGGCTGAGAAAGTGGATGGACAGGAAGAAATTTAGGAGAAGTAGCCCGGCACCTGATTAACTATTAGAAAGAGGACTTTCCACAAACAACTCTCCTGTTGCTTCCTGTGGCTGACGTTGAGATGGAGCTGCAGCAGTTTTTTTTATTTTAAAGGGGCTATATGCAATTTTCTGTAATTTAAACTCGCGACTGACACCTGTGGCCAAAAAAGCGGAACTGCTCTTCCTTTTTGCTCGCTCTCGCTGTGCAGTCGCTCTCAATCTTCTATCTTTTTCGGGCACTTGTCAGGGGTTTAACTATTTTAGTCTTATGTGGAGTTACTATTGGTGTCAAAGTTGTCCTTGGTCTCTTCTATGTATTCGCACAATCCATTCCACTGCTTGCGAGTGCTGACTAGCGGTGGTGGCAGAGTGATCTGAAACATTTAACATGAACGCGCTTGACGTCACATCCGCAGACAATATTAATCAGTGGTTAAACAGCTTTATCAAACATACTGTTTTGTCGACTCCACACTTTGTGCAACGATAGTTTTGTGGCTCTAAAACGACCTTTGCTCAGCGTGTCTTGGTGGCGTGGAGGATAAGCAGTGCGCTGCTTGTTGCACTCTGCCAGTCTTTGCCACAGCACAACAATTTGGTTGGATTCTTCAAGGGAGAGAGCCAGGCTAGGCTCTCTCAGACTGAAGAGTGCTTCTGCCAAGTTCTGCACAGCTCCAAAACCTCCAATGTTGTCAGGGCCAACTGAGTCCTAAAGGATTATTCATGGTTATCTCATTTTACTATAGCAATAGGAAGAAAAAAAAAAGTTCCCTGATCATATCTTACTTTAAGGTTGTGAGACGTCCAAGGAGTGGCATCATCAGACTGGAAATCAGGCACCCTTGGAGACACATCTAAACAAAAAACAATCAAACCGATTATTACAATTTTTAAATTTACCACACTACATGAGTGACTTTCAAACACAGGTTTACTGTCATGGTACAAAGTAGGTAGGTTACTTACAGAAAACAGTGAGGCATGACTATGGGGAAAAAGAGATAATCCAGCCAAAGTATGACTGCGAGTAAGCTGCTTAAATACTGATCGTAGAGTGTGAAAATGACAAAGGAACCAGAGGGAAATTAAACTCAGCAAAAAAAGAAACGTCCTCTGACTTTCAACTGTTTTTACTTTCAGTAAACTTAATGTGTGTAAATATTTGTATGAACACTAAAAGAGTTAACACCATAAGACATAAACTAAAAATGTTTCACAGACATGTGACTAACAGAAATAGAATAATGTGTCCTTGAATGAAGGGAGGCTCAAAATCACAAGTACCAGTCCGTATCTGGTGTGGCCACCAGCTGTTTGAAGTACTGCAGTGCATCTCGTCCTCATGGACTAGACCAGATTTGTCAGTTCTAGCTGTGAGATGTTATCCCACTCTTCCTACAAGGCACTTGCAAGTTCCTGGACATTTCTGGGGGGAATGGCCCTAGCCCTCACCCTGCAATCCAACAGGTCCCAGACTTGCTCAATGGGATTGAGATCCGAGCTCTTCGCTGGCCATGGCAGAACCCTGACATTGCTGTCATGCAGAAACTCACACACAGAACAAGCAGTATGGCTGGTGGCATTGTCCTGCTGGAGGATCATGTCCGGATGAGCATGCATAAAGGGTACCACATGAGGGAGGAGGATGTCTTCCCTGTATCGCAAGGCATTGAGATTGCCTGCAATGACAACAAGCTCAGTCCGATGGTGATGTGATATACCGCCCATGACCATGACGGACCCCCCACCTCCAAATCGATCCCGCTCCAGGGTACAGACCTCGGTGTAACGCTCATTCCTTCGACGATAAATACGAATCCGTCCATCACCCCTGGTGAGACAAAACCGTGACTCATCAGGGAAGAGCACTTTTTGCCACTCCTGTCTGGTCCAGCGAAGGTGGGTTTGTGCCCATAGGCGGCGTTGTTGCTGGTCATGTCTGGTAAGGACCTGCCTTACAACAGGCCTACAAGCCCTCAGTCCAGCCTCTCTCAGCCTATTGCGGACAGTCTGAGCACTGATGGAGGGATTGTGTGTTCCTGGTCTGACTCGGGCAGTTGTTGTGGCCATCCAGTACCTGTCACGCAGGTGTGATATTCGGATGTACCGATCCTGTGCAGGTGTTGTTGAACATGGTCTTCCACTGCGAGGATGATCAGCTGTCCTTCCTGTCTCCCTGTAGCGCTGTCTTAGGCGTCTCACAGTGCGGACATGGCAATTTATTGCCCTAGCCACATCAGCAGTCCTAATGCCTCCCTGCAGCATGCCTAATGCACGTTCACGCAGATGAGCAGGGACCCTGGGCATCTTTCTTTGGGTGTTTTTCACAGTCGGTAGACAAGTCTCTGTAGTGTCCTGCGTTTTTAGAACTGTGACCTTAAATGCCTTCTTTCTGTAAGCTGTTAAGGTCTTAACGACCATTCCACAGGTGGATGTTAATAATTGATTATGGTTAATTGAACACGCATGGCAAACATTGTTTAAACACTTTACAACGAAGATCTGTAAAGTTACTTGGATTTTTACAACATTATTGTTGAAATACACAGTCCTGAAAAAGGGACGTTTCTTTTTTTGTTGAGTTTATATCAATGTGATCAGATGCAGGTGGATGAGTGACTGAGCAGCCAGAGGTGATGTAACTGTTAAGGAGGGAAAATGGCTGGAGGAAATAAAACAAATGAAATGAAAAAATATTCCTAAATAAGAAGTGCAAGATTAACTATGATAAGATCTAAGTAAATGAAGTAGAAATAACAAAAAAGCACCAGACACACTGGAAGTACAAAAACCTTAGGGTAAAACAGGAATGGAGTAAAAACATAGAAGGAAAAAATGTAGATATAAACAGTAAGCAGAACTCAATTCACAGAAATCACAGAACAATAATCCTAATGTGAAAAATGCAACATGTCAGAAAGGAGGAATATGCTGAAAATGATGAACTTTTTGAATTGCTTCAATTTCTATATTTAGGCATACAAATAACTTAAATAGTCCTATTGTTAGGGAAAATAATAATGGTGTATTATTATTTTCTTACGGTGTTTTTATCACATAGTTCTAATGTACTTTTCAAATGTCATTTTGGTTTCAGTCACATGCTCTTGTGCATGACATCCTGTTCTTTTAATATGTTAATGAAGTGTGACTAAATAAAGAGAGCCTGCAGAGGTGAAACCCTTTGAGACCAGTGATGAGATCAGTGAGGGAGACGAGTGACGAGGAGCTGATAACAGACAGACGGTTGGCTCATTCCTTATAGTATTTTCCTGGTCTCCCTCTGCAGAACTGATTATCCACATCTACCTCTGCAGAGCTTATTGACTCCATATTATCTCCGACTTTTGTGTGTGACTCGTTTTAGGTAAACCACAATATTTACCTAACATCTTGGTGCCGAGACCCGACGTACGGAGCACTGTCGCCGGTGGTTTCCGTCGAAGGGCTGTTTTTGACATCCAGATCGCTGAATTGCTGCACTGGCCGGCTGCATAACTTCCACGAGGACCCCCTGCGCGTGCTCCCGTGCGATCGATTCGGTTTGAGTCACTCGCATAGGGCGGACATTGTGAGTACGTCTTTTTTGTGCACCTTTACATTTAACAAAACAAATTCTAAGATAGTCAGGGTATATTCTGCTGTTTGGGCCTAAAGAACGCTTTAGCCTCTCTGATAAAATATCAGGTGTTGATCCGTAACTGTTTAGTGACAAAAGAAGGGTGTAACGGACCTGGTTTGCGAACCGGTCCACCTTGAAAAAGGGGTGTAACGGGACAGGTCTGCGAACCTGACCACCTTCAAAAATAAAATTTGAACAAAAAAAAAAAGGGTGTAACGGGACAGGTCTGCGAACCTGACCACCTTCAAAAATAAAATTTGAACAAAAAAAAAAGGGTGTAACGGACCTGGTTTGCGAACCGGTCCACCTTGAAAAAAAGGGCGTAATGGTAAAGGTCTGCGAACCTGACCACCTTGAAAAATATACGGTTGTAACGGGTTAGGTTTGCGAACCAATCCACCTCGCTGGGAAATAAAGCACGCCAGTGTATGGAAGTAAAAACACAAACAGCAGAATCAAAACGAAATACCGCACCCTAAGTGGGTATATCAATTTTAGGCCCAGTGCTTTTTAACCTTTATATGCTCCCTCTTGGCAGCGTCATCAGGAGACATGGAGTTAACTTTCACAGTTATGCTGATGATACACAGTTATACATCTCCATGTCTCCCGATGACACACGGCCAATGGATGCACTTTTTAACTGCATTTTAGACATTAAATCCTGGATGGCAGAAAACTTTCTCCAGCTCAACCAGGACAAAACTGAAGTTTTAGTCATCGGTCCTGAGGCTCAGAGAGAGAAACTTTTACCAAAACTACAATCACTGTCTTTTAATCCCTCTTTACAAGTGAAGAACCTGGGCGTGATTTTTGACTCTGAGCTGACTTTTATTCCTCACATAAAAAATATCACTAAAATAGGTTTTTATCAACTAAAGAACATCGCCAGAGTCCGCCCCATTCTGTCTCGGGCCAATACGGAGACACTGATGCATGCTTTTATCTCCAGTAGAATTGATTACTGTAATGCCCTGCTTTCTGGTCTTCCCAAAAAGAGTATATCAGGTTTACAACTACTACAAAATTCAGCAGCACGTGTCCTGACGAAGACCAGGAGGCGGGAGCACATTACACCGGTCTTAAAATCATTGCATTGGCTCCCCGTACATTTCAGGATCGACTTTAAGGTTCTTTTAATGGTTCTTAAGTGTCTTAATGGTCTTGGGCCTTCTTATCTCTCTTTTACCATATAAACCTTCGCGGTCTCTGCGCTCCTCTGGCAGCCGTCTCCTTCTCACCCCAAAAGTCAGGATACACAAGCATGGCGAGGGGTCTTTCCAGTTTTATGGCCCTCACCTCTGGAACAGGCTGCCAGAGGACCTCAGGGCTGCAGAGAACATTCATGTTTTTAAGAGCAGGCTCAAGACTCACCTTTTTAGCTTAGCTTTTAACTGATTATTATTTATCACTGTTTGTTTAATTGCTTTGGATGTTTTATATGATTATATTTTTATCAGTTTTACTTTTCAATCTTAGCACATTAATTTACCGTTTCTTTTTATACTTTAATTTATCTTAATCCCCGTTCCAGTGTTTCCTCTGTGGGAGCCCTCTGCCCCGGGAGCGGTGGTCGGCTGTAGCTGCCTGGGTGCTCTCCAGGTGGAGCTTGGGTGGAGGTGGGGGTCTTGGCCTTGCCTCCACTGGGTGCCCTGTGTCAGTGCCTCGGCTGCTGCTGTTAATCTACTGCTGCCGGGGCAGATGGCTCCTCTGATGGCGTTTCCTTGCATGGTTCATCTGCACTCGGCCCAATGTCCTTTTTTACTTTTTCTTTTAAACAGTGTGTGTGCATGGGAGATGGGTTGGGGGGTGAGGGGGGTATAACTGTGACTATGCTTTTAAATCTGTGGGGGAGGGAAGGGAAGGTGGTTTTATGTGGGGTCATTTTAATCTGTAAAGCACTTTGTGATGCAACTTCTTGTATGAAAACCGCTTCATAAATAAAGTTTGATTTGATTTGATTTTTAAGAAAGATTAGACACAGGACATAATCTTTATGTATGCCAGTCCAACCTGAAACCTAACGGTGTTAACGTACGGTTTGAACGGGCACTACAAGAGACGTTCTGTGTGGATTTATAGGTTACACAACACATCCTTAGATTAGGAAAGCCATAAGATGGCTCAATCTAGTTGCACAAGAGAGATACTTAGAGTAAAAACTATACGATCCAGTTTTAGCAGAAATTGAGTACAGGTAAAAATCTCAAATAAATGACCAAAAAAAACCCAAAACATTACTTTAATTAATTAAAGAATAAATCACTAACTTTAACTCATCAACAGACTAATTTCATAGTTCTTGCTTTTTCATTCACCTTAACCTTAATATTAATTACTGTTGTTATTCTCATAGAACTATTTGGTATTCTAACAACAGACTTTACCAGACCAATTAATAGAACCCATTAAGGGTTATATAAAAACAACGCAAAGATGGGAAACGATGTTTCCACCGACAAATTAGAAGGCGATTCAAAATATATGTATAAAAAGAACCCCGAAAATCTTCAGTTTCTAACAAAATGGCGCAAAAAGTATAAAGTAGATGGGAAGCCAATGGAGAGAACTTGTATGTGTTCTTGAAGCAAAAACACTTATCGCTAAAGGTAAAAAGAAAAAACTTAAACAGACACAGTTAAAAATAGCACGTGTGGGCTGATGAAACAGAGAAAAGGAAGCAAAATATAAAAAACAGAAAAGAGAGCAAAGGTGCTAAAGATGAGGCTCTTCTTATGAAAAAGCTAGGTGACGAGCTCACACTGCGCCCTCCTCCTTATGCATCTCCACCTACAGCTCAGACAGACCCCCCTGGGGCTGTTGGAGGAGAACCTTATGCACCTCCACCAACACCCCCATCAGACCAGCCGGGGGCTTTAGGGGAAGGTCTATATCCTCCTGTTCCAAGAGATCAATTTGCAATTGAAGAAAAAACAAATGGTACCACAATAAAACAAAGACTTAGAATTACAAAGAAGTCAGGTCCAAAAAAATCTGAGGATAAATCTTATGAGAGTGAACCAGAGGACTCAATAAATATCAACCCTATGATTCAAGTACCATCTGCCGATGGTACTCCGAGATATGTTTTTAGACCATGGTCACTTAAAGACGTTAAAGAGGTTGTAGAACAAATCACCAGCCATAAGGAGGATCCAGAAAAATGGACAGAGGATATGGTTGATGTGGTCAAATCCTACCGGTTAAACGGTCATGAATTAGGACAGACTATGACTGCATCGCTGAGGAAAGACTGGCACCATGTAGCTGGAAATTACACAGGAAGAGATGATGCCGGAGTTGTGTTACAATTTCAGAATGATTTCCAGGGGGCACTAAAGCAACAATTCGATGCAGTAGCGGATAAAGTCCGTGCACAGTTTAAAAAGAAACCAGATTATGGGCATATGGCCTCCATAAAACAGAAGCCTGGGGAAACTGTAGATGATTTTAAATACAGATACCAAAAGGAACATGATACCCATAGTGGCCTAACTAAAGAGAATGGTGATGAAACTCCATATATGCGGCATTTCTGTAATGGTCTGCTACATAGTTTCCACCCCACTATCACTAATTGGATTAAAAATCACCTTCTGACATGGGAAACATGCAACCTTACTACCCTTATGGCCAATGCACGTTTTGCAGAAGGTGTCATTGAAAGAAAGGGGAAGAAACCAAAACCTCCAGACTCCGAGACACAGGTATTTCACACTCAGGTTGAAGACGATGAGGGGGAAGTTTATTATCAAAGTGATAACCACAACAAAGGAAGGGGGTTTAGACCACAAAGGAATACACATCATAAGACACCACAGGGGTCATGGAGACATCAAGGTGGTCACACTGCCCCCACGTGTTGGATCTGCGGGAAAGTAGGCCACATTTCACATCAATGTAGCAGAGGCAGAGGCCGAGGAGGGGGCATAGGGCGAGATCAGATCCATACACAGGGTTCAACTGCCCCAGATCACTCGCGGTTCACACAGCAATGACTAGATACTTTTACCGCCTCTAATGAGGTGGTGGACTGCTGTGGCACCTGGGAATTACTTAATGTTCTGAAAGAGAAGCCTTACATAACACTTAAAGTTAATGAACAAACAGTAGAGCTCCTTTGTGATACTGGAGCTTGCAGAACAGTGATCTCTTCTGGCGTTAATCTGCCAGAATCTAAAGAAAGCATTTTGGTAAAATCAGCAGATGGTGCCACTACTCGCTCATTTTTATCTAAACCAGTGTTAATAACAGATCCAAAAACTAGGTTAAGTTCTAAAAACTCAATAGTCATTTCACCACAATGTCCACTCAATTTGTTAGGCAGAGACTTAATGTCAGCCCTAAAAATCTCAATTATCCCAGTGGGAGACGGCATGAGAGCTGTGAGAACAGGAAATGATGACATTTACCTAAATACAATTCATAGACCACAGGGGCTCGGTCTGTACTACTCTTTACGAGTTGAACCTAAAGAAAACCTTAAAGATACAACAACAATGATGGACACAGTTTTGCAGGTAGTTCCTGAACCCGACAAACAAATCATGCCTACATCACAGTTACATGTGACTATGGCTCTGAGGCCTGAACCTGATCCCAAGTTCCAAGACTATTTTATGCAACTCTCACCTGCTGTAGTGTTCACCTCATACATCATTACTGATGGAAAATCTGATTCAGCTGCCTCAGTAACACTGTCTACCAGCCTTAAACCATTCTTTGATTTGCCTACAGATCCGCATATATCCCTGACAAAAAGCAGTACATCACGTTGGAAAGATTTGGGATATATGGTGCGAAAAGCAAATAATACCACAGATTTTAAAACTTTGCAAGAAAATAAAGAAGATAGTTGGCAATACAGTGAATCCACAGGTTTATATAGACTGCCCCTTATCATGCCACTCCACTGCACCACCAAAATTGCAACGTTAGAATGACCAGAAGCAGAAACCATCTTATTGACTGAAGAGGAAGAAAAGCAACTCAAAGAAGTCCCTGACACATTATGGTCTAAAAGCCCCACTGATGTGGGCCTACTCTCATCCATTGCTCCCGTTCAAATAACTGCTAAATCACATTTTAGACCCAGAGTAAGACAATATCCCCTCTCTGTGGAAGCAGAGTTAGGAATTCAACCAGTAATTGAGGAATTATTAACAACAGGTGCCATTCTAAATGAAAATGGACTTTATGAAGTTCGTAATAAACCCATCCTACCCAAATCACTGTTTAAAGCTGCTGCGTTTGTGAGCCATGGGCCTTGCCATGCCTCCACAGGGGGGATGGTATCAATAATACAGCAACACTTTACAACATACAACCTGGAAACATACTTAAAACATTTTTTCAAAACATGCCTAACATGTATAAGAAATCACATTAGCTGATTACATGAAGATAATTATCCTAGCCAAAGAAGTGCAAAGCGCACACAATCTGCCTATCTCTCCTTCTGTTTTGCAGGATCCTGAAAAGCCAATCAAACCTGGAGACTGGGTTTTCATCAAGGTGATTTAAAAGGAAGAACTGGACGCCGCTGGGGACTCGTCCAGTTCAGTGGTCAGTTCAGTGGTCCAGTTCAGTGGTCAGCAGGACTTTTGAAGTCCTGCTGACCACGCCCACGGCTGTGAAAATCGCTGAGAGACCCTCGTGGATACACATCTCACACTGCAAATTGCAAAGGCAATTAGGGGACTAGACACGGGACAGTGGGAAAGTCTGGGCTACAAAGGACAGAGTGACCAATAGGGCCTCTGGTCTCAAACCCAGCAGAACAGCATCCCTGTCCCCTTAGTGGTCAAACCTCTGTTTTGGAGGGCTAGTCCTCTTATTTGCCTCTAGCCAACATGAAACTAGTTTGGCTCCCCTCCTGTCTGGCAGTTTGCCTGCCTCTATTCCACTGCTTTTTCCTCACACCTGATGAGGCCCAGACATCAAAGGAAAGAAGAGCTAAAATTCTAACCCACCATGCGTTCAAGAACACCTGGTACCAAATGGTTAATTTGATTGCGTTTAGGTTTCAATACCAGCTGTTATGTCTGTTCATGGATCCCAGACCATTCTGAAGAAGTCTCATCGATGACTGCTGTCCCAACCACCTTTAATAATCCCAATTTGGCATGGGAACGCCTAACGGATACATCTGGAAGTGTGGTCACACTTTCTACCTCTACCTACCTAAGGATTGGTGTGGCACATGCAGTTTGGCTCGACTGCAACCCTTCTCATACATCATAACAGAAAACGGAGCACCTTCTAAACCTACAGAGCTGAATAAACGGGAATTCAACCCTCCACAAGTGTTCAACCCGTTCTCTGACAATGGTGGACAAAAACCTCTCTACAGTGATGCAAAAGGAATCTTCCACACCATGTTCCCACCTGTTGGAGTTGCAAGTCTGACAAAACGGATGAACAAGGTTTGGTGGACTTTGGAAAACATCACAGACATCCTTGCTGAAATGTCCAACCTGCTGGCCAACAATCCTGAAAAACTGGCGATGAAGACCATGCTGATGCAACATCGGGTAGCTCTGGACACTCTTTTTGCTTCTGAAGGTGGACTTTGTACTGTAATTGGTGACCGGGTGCAGGGATTAACTGACTTTTTAGAATCACAGGAAAGCAGTAATGGACAATGGGATCTCATGGCCTGGCTGACAACTGGCAGGTGGTATCAGGTTCTTTTAAAAATAGCTATGCCATTCATTGTAATTTTGATACTTTTCTGCATTTTTGTTAGTTGTGTTCTTCCATGTATAAAACAAATGATGAATAAGATGATAACTAACACATTGGTCCAATACTCTCTTCTTAATCAGAGGCTTGAAGATGAAGATAGAAATAAAGAAGAAGATGAAGTGTAATTAACATGTGTAAAAACCTTTTATGATTCCATTAATCTAAACTACTGTTCAGGTAGCGATTAATTGGATGATGTCTAGGTGAAGCTCGCATAAATACCTTTTTGAAATTGCTACTTACTTTTGCAATTTCTTTGTTATATGTCTTATTACCTTTTTTGAATTTGGGATGCTACTTATTTTGCAAGCTTTTGTTGTCTGATTTTTATGATTCTTATATTTTTATATTATTAGAGTTGTTACCTATTTTACAACTTTTTGTTGTTCGTGATCACATTTAAAAACCACATTTCAGGGGGGAAATGTTAGGGAAAATAATAATGGTGTATTATTATTTTCTTAGGATGTTTTTATCACATAGTTCTAATGTACTTTTTAAATGTCATTTTGGTTTCAGTCACATGCTCTTGTGCATGACATCCTGTTCTTTTAATATTTTAATGAAGTGTGACTAAATAAAGAGAGCCTGCAGAGGTGAAACCCTTTGAGACCAGTGATGAGATCAGTGAGGGAGACGAGTGACGAGGAGCTGATAACAGACAGACGGTTGGCTCATTCCTTATAGTATTTTCCTGGTCTCCCTCTGCAGAACTGATTATCCACATCTACCTCTGCAGAGCTTATTGACTCCATATTATCTCCGACTTTTGTGTGTGACTCGTTTTAGGTAAACCACAATATTTACCTAACACCTATGGCATCCATAGGACTATGTTTTCCGATTACGGATGGCAGTTCTTGATGAGGTTCAGGTGCAGGTGTTGCCAAGGTGTCATCTGAACTGGCAAGGACAGTGGATGGAAGGGTGGTCTCTAAGATGGAAACTGTGAGATCGACAAAATTCTCTGGTTCCTCAAACCCCTCGTCTTCTTCCTCATTCTCCAGTTCTGCAATAGCCAACTTGTGATCCCCCAGAACCTTTCCAGTCTGTTCATAGAGGTACTTGACTCCAATGAGTTCCCCTGAGTAAATGAAAACAATAAATTAAAATTAAACTAAGACTCAATATCATGACACAATTTCAGTAAATACAAAAAAAAACTTTCTTAACTGTTAATTATTTAGTATGAACATTTAATATAACCAGACATCTGAGAATAAAGTTGACCTCTGTTTCTTCTGACATGTATGTCAACTCTGATCAGACAAAAAGTCAGAATTGTATTTTACTGTTACACACCTGTGTATGTCTGAGGACCGGTATAATTCACAAAGGTCCTCCCAAGAACCTCAGAAGACCACTGTAAGAGTAAGGCTCCATTCCCCCCTCTGCTGCCATGCGCCAATCCTCATTCATTCTTGCCAGGCCATCCATCCAACAAATACGCCTGAAAGAAGGTGTCACTAGCCAGGGTTCCTGAAAAATATCAGTAGATATGTTTAAATCAGTTGTTAACAATATATATATATATATATATATATATATATATATATATATATATATATATATATATATATATATATATATATATATATATATATATATATATATATATATATATGTGTGTGTGTAACTGAGTAAATGTAACTACCCACCTCTGATTAAGAGAGATTAGCATTTCATTTTATCTGGTTTAAATATACAGTAGATCCAAATTAGCCCCTCCCTGGGCTGCCAACTTATCGTGGTGGAGGGGTTTGAGTGTCCCAATGATCCTAGGAGCTATGTTGTCGGGGGCTTTTGCTCCTGGTAGGGTCACCCATGGCAATTTGGTTCTAGGTGAGGGATCAGACAAAGTGCAGCCCAAAAGACCCCTATGATGAAAATGACAGATGGACTCAGTGTTCCCTCGCCCGGACGCGGGTCACCGGGGCCCCCCTCTGGAGCCAGGCCTGGAGGTGGGGCACGTTGGCGAGCGCCTGGTGGCCGGGCCTTTACCCATGGGGCCCGGTCGGGCTTAGCCCGAAGAGGTAACATGGGCCCCCTTCCCATGAGCTCACCACCTGTGGGATGGGCCATAGGGGTCGGGTGCTGTGCAGGATGGGCGGCGGCCAAAGGCGGGGACCTTGGCGGTCCGATCCTCGGCTGCAGAAGCTGGCTCTCGGGACGTGGAACATCATCTCTCTGGTGGGGAAGGAGCCGGAGCTGGTGTGCGAGGTTGAGAGGTTCCGACTGAACATCTTTGGACTCACCTCGGCGCACGGCTCTGGCTCTGGAACCCGTCTCCTCGAGAGGGGTTGGACTCTCTTCCACTCTGGAGTTGTCCCCGCTGAGAGGCGCCGAGCTGGGGTGGGCATACTTGTTGCCCCCCATCTCGGCGCCTGTACGTTGGGGTTTACCCCGGTGAACGAGAGGGTAGCCTCCCTCCGCCTACAGGTGGGGGCACAGGTGCTGACTGTTGTTTGTGCTTACGCACCAAACGGCAGATCAGATTACCCACCCTTTTTGGAGTCCTTGGAGGGGGTGGTGAAGAGTGCTCCTCCTGGGGACTCCCTTGTTCTGCTGGGGGACTTCAACGCTCACGTGGGCAATGACAGTGAGACCTGGAGGGGTGTGGTTGGGCAGAATGGCCCCCCCGATCTAAACCCGAGTGGTATCTTGTTATTAGACTTCTGTGCTCGTCATGGATTGTCCATAACAAACACCATGTTCAAGCATAAAGGTGTCCATATGTGCACTTGGCACCAGGACACCTTAGGCCGCAGCTCAATGATCGACTTGGTTGTTGTCTCATCTGATCTGCGGCCGCATGTTTTGGACACTCGGGTGAAGAGAGGGGCTGAGCTGTCCACTGACCACTACCTGGTGGTGAGTCGGCTCCGATGGTGGGGGAGGACGCCGGATAGACCTGGAAGCCCCAAACGTGTTGTGAGGGTCTGCTGGGAACGTCTGGCAGAGTCTCCTGTCAGAGGGAGCTTTAACTCACACCTCCGGCAGAACTTTGAACACGTCCCGGGGGAGGCGGGGGACATAGAGTCCGAGTGGACCATGTTTCTCGCCTCCATTGCCGAGGCGGCTGACCGAAGCTGTGGCCGCAAGGTGCTCGGTGCCTGTCGCAGTGGCAACCCCCGAACCCGCTGGTGGACACCGGCGGTAAGGGATGCTGTCAGGCTGAAGAAGGAGTCCTACCGGGTCTTTTTGGCTTGTGGGACCCCTGAAGCAGCTGATAGGTACCGACAGGCCAAGCGGGATGCGGCTCGGATGGTTGCTGAGGCAAAAACTCGGGCGTGGGAGGAGTTTGGAGAGGCCATGGAAAACGACTTCCGGACGGCTTCGAAGCGATTCTGGTCCACCATCCGGCATCTCAGGGGAGGAAAGCGGTCTGCCACCAACACTGTTTACAGTGGGGATGGTGTGCTGCTGAACTCGACGCGGGACGTTTTGGGTCGGTGGATTGAATACTCCGAAGATCTCCTCAATCTCACCAGCACGCCTTCCAATCTGAAAGCAGGGTTTGGGGACTTGGGGTCGGGCTCTCCAATCTCTGGTGCTGAGGTCACCGAGGTCGTTAAAAAGCTCCTCGGTGGCAAGGCTCCGGGGGTGGATGAGATTCGACCGGAGTTCCTCAAGGCTCTGGATGTTCTGGGGCTGTGTTGGTTAACGCGGCTCTGCAATATTGCGTGGACATCGGGGGCAGTTCCCTTGGATTGGCAGACCAGGGTGGTGGTCCCCCTGTTTAAAAAGGGGGACCACAGGGTGTGTTCCAACTACAGGGGGATCACACTTCTGAGCCTCCCTGGTAAGGTCTATTCAGGGGTTCTGGAGAGGAGGGTCCGACGGATAGTCGAACCTCGGATCCAGGAGGAACAATGCGGTTTTCGTCCTGGCCGTGGAACACTGGACCAGCTCTACACCCTCAGCAGGGTCCTGGAGGGTGCGTGGGAGTTCGCCCAACCGGTCTACATGTGTTTTGTGGACTTGGAGAAGGCGTTCGACCGTGTCCCTCGGGGGGCCCTGTGGGGGGTGCTCCGGGAGTATGGGGTACCAGGCCCCTTGATACGGGCTGTTAGGTCCCTGTACGACTGGTGCCAGAGTTTGGTTCGCATTGCCGGCATTAAGTCGGGCTTGTTTCCAGTGAGAGTTGGACTCCGCCAAGGTTGCCCTTTGTCACCGATCCTGTTTCTAACTTTTATGGACAGGATCTCTAGGCGCAGCCAAGGCGTTGAGGGGATCCATTTTAGTGGCCTCAGGATCGGGTCTCTGCTTTTTGCAGATGACGTGGTCCTGTTGTCTTCATCGGAGCGTGATCTACAGCTTTCGCTGGAGCGGTTCGCAGCCGAGTGTGAAGCGGCTGGGATGAGAATCAGCACCTCCAAATCCGAGGCCATGGTCTTGAGCCAGAAAAGGGTGGGGTGCCTCCTCCAGGTCGGGGATAGGGTCCTTTCCCAAGTGGAGGAGTTTAAGTATCTGGGGGTCTTGTTCACGAATGAGGGAAAAATGGAGCGGGAGATCGATAGACGGATTGGTGGGGCATCTGCAGTTATGCGGGCGCTCTACCAGTCTGTCGTGGTGAAGAGAGAGCTGAGCCAAAAGGCGAAGCTCTCGATTTACCGGTCGATCTACGTTCCTACCCTCATCTATGGTCACGAACTCTGGGTGGTGACCGAAAGAACGAGATCACGGATACAAGCGGCTGAAATGAGTTTCCTCCGCAGAGTGTCTGGGCTCTCCCTTAGAGATAGGGTGAGAAGCTCAGTCATCCGGAGGGGGCTCAGAGTAGAGCCGCTGCTTCTCCACATCGAGAGGAGTCAGTTGAGGTGGCTCGGGCATCTGGTCAGGACGCCTCCCTGGTGAGGTGTTTCAGGCATGTCCCACCGGGAGGAGGCCCAGGGGAAGACCCAGGACACGCTGGAAGGACTATGTTTCTCGGATGGCCTGGGAACACCTTGGGATTCTTCCCGAGGAGCTGGCCCAAGTGGCTGGGGAGAGGGAAGTCTGGGTCTCTTTGCTTAAGCTGCTGCCCCCGCGACCCGATCCCGGATAAGCGGAAGAAGATGGATGGATGGATGGATGGAAAATTAAACACTATAGAATATGTCATTATCATTTTAAAAGTTGATGGTTAAAAATGATTTACAGGATTTTTTTGTGACCCCTTCAGTCAAAATAACAGACAGTAAAAAATTGTAGCTATAAAAACCTTTTTTATAGCCTACATAAAATTAAAAATAAAGGATCACTCACCAGTGTTGTTGATCTTTAAAAAAATGCTGATCTTTCATCTGGGCAAACTTTTCAATAACTGTGTAATCTTTCAAATAATCCCTTTTAAATATATAATAATCTTTTAAAGTCCTTGAACGATGTTAAAATCCACTGGCTGGTGACGTCCCAAATGTTTCATCTCATGCTAAATTTAAACTTAATCAAAAAATCTACTTCATTCTTTTTTCTTTGTCTTGGTAGCTAGCTAGGATATTAGAGCTATATCAGAGTTATGCTGCACGACAATCTTTTCCACAGTTCTTTGTTTTTATAAAGGGCTAGCTTTGTTTTTGCTCACTATGTTAGGGTATGTTTGCATTATTCTTTGTTTAGCAAAATGTTAAATTTTTGGGATTCTGCTTGCTTTTTCCTTTAATGCTTTCTGGCCACGCAGCACCACCTGGTACCAATCTGTGATCAACACACCTGGTGTTCATTACCAACCAGTTCTGTTTGCAAATATGCTCCTTGAGGTTTCTTTGTTGGTACCTCTTTCTTGATTTCTGTCTTTGATCCTTTCATGTAAATCATCATGCTATTGGGGCAGTGTGTATCTTGTGCAAGGTATGCAAGCACTAAAAAAGGTAAAGGTTGAAAAGCTGTCCTCTGCTAGTACCAATAGAAAGTGTGCTTACCCATGGAAACGTTTCCTTTACGCAACAAAGTGTTTGAAGGGCTGTGATTGTTCCTTTCACAATCTTTTTAAATATCATGAACTCAAGAAAGATATCTTCAAGCAGGTTCTCCACTGAAAGAAACTTAACATCTGTTCACTATAAAAGTGTTTGTGTCTTGGAGCTACAACAAGACCAGCAAATACAAACCTGCTGCCCGTCACTTAGTCTGTACTAACGAGAGAGTCCTGTGCAACCAGGGGCAGTGTAGGTGAAAGTGACTTCTGCAAGCAATCATAGTTTTCCTTTAAGCACACTGAAAACATTTTGATGCAGCATGATTCCTTTGAGAAATGACAGAAGGGCTGTGATTATCTCAGTACAATTAAGAATGTTTAAAGACATTTTCAAAAATCTCTAAACATGTAGAATAATTCAATCTAGGCCTGACTTGAATACATACTGTTGTACTCAGAGGTCTGCATACCCTGGCAGAATTTCTGATTTTGGGGAGAATTTGAACAATAATTCAAAAGATTATCTTTCACTCTTCGTATATAGTTGAAGAATTTCCTTGCCAAAAAATGTTGCCTCTTTAAAATTTGACTAGAGGGACTACCCAAACAACCCTAATCAAATAGCCATAAGTACTGTAATAAACTGCATGTCTACAGGGTTCAAGTATTCATTTTACCTGATCAACCATTGCACTTTGACAGCATGTATAATATTAACCTTTTAAAACACTTCCTTTCTTGAAAGGATGTTTGTCTACTCTTCCATTATTTCCATGAGGCCAAATGGGCTGTGCTGATTCTGTAAAACATGACTAAGATCTCACTAACAAAAAGTCAGCTGTGTTAAGGGAGCACATTGATTAGCAGGCTGAAGCCTGTGTGGAGCTGTTCAATAAGAGGTTTGTTTGCATCAGTACAAAATGATTCAGCAGAACGTTACTGACTGGAAAATATAGACGCAAAAAAGTTGAAGCTAAAGTTAATAGATTCACTGATCAAATGTATACAGTTTCTGTAACGTCTCATACGATTTAATGTACAATAACCATCATCAACAGCTAACACTTCAAAATAACCAAATTGGTTATTAAAGATGTGACTGGACTGATGAGTCACGCTGTCACTCTGCACTGAAATCAGAAAATCTCTGAAAGAAAGGAACAAAAACTATGTAAAAACTTCAATTTACTGTGTCTGACTCTGCGTGGGAGATTTACTTTGATGCTGAGGGCAGTAATCATCGGCAGAAACAGGCTCTTGGTAAATAATCTTTTATTTCCAATATGTGAACTCTGAACACAAGGGTTTTTGTTCTTGCTGCCACTTCCCGCAAGGCCATTTATTTACTGTTTGGGTTTTTTGGATTGCTGTGCAGGATTAGTCACCCTCAATGTGCTTGTTTTTTGTGTATGCCTGAATTAAGACCTGTTGTCTAAAAGGTCACAGTCAGAACTGTTAAAATAAAATAAAAATTGTGCTCAATGGAGTGCAGTTATACATATTCCTAAATTCCAAATAAGTCTGAAACATATACATACAACTCAAATTTTTTTCTACAATGATTTTCTTGTTAATGCTCTTCCCTGAAGGCCAAACCTAAGTGCATGAGCAATAGTTGTCCTGTTGACAGATTCTCAAACTTGTGCTTGATTATAACTTGATGGATATCTGTTGGTAAAATTATAAAATTCGATTTATTTATTTATTTTTGAGGTGAAGTTATGCTGTTCCTTTATAATTTAGTTTTTGTGATAAATGAGACTGGCACAAAAATTATAAAACATATTTCATTGCAAACTGTCCATTGTCCACCTATATTGACCTAAAGTGAAGCCCCTGAGATCAGAGTGTGAGATTATCGTAACAAGTAAATAAAGGTTTTTATTCTAAGAAATAAACGCTTAACAGTTGGCAGATGACATAAGGGGAGCTGTTTAAGTTCATTCAAAAGTTGAGTCTTTTATTGCACTCGTGTCCAAAAAAGCAATTTACCAGATTGACGCCACAGTTCCAGGCAGAACCTATTTATATAATGACCCCTTTCCACCTTTCAGCGGAACAAAACGAATATAATGTTTGAAAACACACATAAAGAATAGAAATGAGCTATTTACTGCTCTCCTTGAGCGTTCATTTCCGTTAGATTGTGTCACCGCTCAAATGTAGTGAAAACACAATTTGAGCAGCACTTACTTTAGAGTAAAATGGCTGTTTTTCACAACTGCTCTATATGAGCTTAAATGTCTGATGGCTTTAACATTGTGTTTTATGAACAACGAAGTACACTTTTTTACATTCTCTTTTCACTATTAAAATTCAGTCAAAGACAAAAATGCCAAAAATGTTTGGAAAATCATCTTTTTTTAATAAAGCTAAAGCTTGAATTAAATATACTCATGAAACTTGGCTAGATGAAAATAACGAAACAACTGCATTAATAAAATCTACTCCTCCAAATTACAATTTCTTAAGCGAGAGCAGAAAGCACAGACGAGGTGGAGGTGTAGCCACCATTTTTCACAACTGAATGAACTTTAAAAAGGTAACCCTGGGCACGTTTGATTCTTTTGAATACCTAGCCACCCAGATAAATGAGCCTAACAAAGCTTTATTTCTAAGTTTATATAAACCACCAAAACTTAACCCTAACTTCTTTAATGATTTCAATGACCTTCTTTCTGTAATATGTATCGACTATGACCAACTAATCATTGTGGGGGATTTTAACATCCATACCGACAACCCCCAAGATAGACAAGCAAAAACATTAGATGATACTCTCCATAACTTTGGCCTGACCCAGCATGTCAAACAACCAACACACAATAAAGGACACACTCTGGACTTAATTATCAGCAAAGGTTTAAATATTTCCTACATCTCGGTAATTAATATTGCATTATCTGACCATTTCTGCATTTTCTTTGAAACTACCATCTCTGCTAAATTATCCAGCCACAGTAAGACCACTATAAAAAAGCGTTTTCTAGGGGACAGTTCAGTAGAAACCTTTAAAAGTATATTTACCCTTCCACTGCATCCCCCTCATCTCCCAACTCAAACTCAGTAAATAGGTTGGTAGATAATTTCCTTGCGAAAATCTCAGACATCATGGATTCCATTGCTCCAACTAAAGTGAAAGTAGTCTCAGGTAGAAAGAAGTCTCCGTAGACAAGTAATCCACTGGTACGTAGTGAAAAAAGAGAGTGTTGACGAGCCGAGAGAAAATGGCGGAAAACTCGACTCCAGGTTCACTGTGAAATCTACAAAGAGAGACTGAATAGATATCAGGTAACTATAAAAGATGGTAGGGAATCATTCTTTTCTGAAATTAACAGAAACATTAATAATGCACGGACTCTATTTGAAACAGTGGAAAGACTAACTAATCCCTTAGTGACAGTAGCCCCTGAACTAAACTCTACCAGGGCCTGCAATGAATTTGCCAGCTTTTTCACTGAAAAGATTCTAACAGTTAGACGGTCAATCTGTACCTCAATATCGAACCCACAACCAGTGCCATCCCCAATCAACAACAATGTAGAGAAAATGTCTGAATTCCACGAATGAAACCAGAACAGCCTTGAAAAAATCATTATCCAATTAAGCTCCTCCTCTTGCTGTCTTGATATCCTCTCCACAGCTTTTCTAAAGAAAGTTCTTCCTGTTATTGGGTCTGATCTTGTTCAAATAGTGAACTCATCCCTGCTATCAGGTGTCTTCCTCCAGGCTTTAAAAACAGTAGTTATTAAACCACTACTAAAGAAGAAGAATCTGGACAACACGTTATTGCAGAACTACAGGCCAAACTCTAATCTCCCATTCATCCGTAAGATTATTGAAAAAGCTGTGTTTCAGCAGTTAAATAGCTTCATAACAATGACAAACCATTTAGATGTTTTTCAGTCTGGTTTCCATGCTCACCACAGCAACGAGACTGCCCTCGTCAAAGTATTCAATGACATCCGCATAAATACAGACTGTGGTAGAACCACAGTGCTGTTGGACCTCAGTGCAGCATTTGACACTGTTGATCATGATATACTGCTGGAACGACTGGAGAGCTGGGTCGGACTTTCTGGTACAGTACTTGGCTGGTTTGAGTCTTACCTAAAGAACAGGGACTTCTATGTTTCAATAGGAAACTTTTCATCAGAACGAACAGAAATCACATGTGGGGTGCCCCAGGGCTCCATCCTGGGGCCCCTCTTATTTAATATCTACATGCTCCCACTAGGCAGGATTATAGCAACCAATAACATTAGCTACCATAACTACGCGGATGACACTCGGCTCTACATAACAATGTCACCAGGTGACTCTGAACCCATTCAAACCCTAAATCAATGCATTGACCAAATAAATGGATGGATGTGCCATAACTTTCTCCAGCTGAATAGAAACAAAACTGAAGTAATTATTTTTGGACCCAAGGAGGAACGATCAAGAGTCAGCACACAGCTTCAGTTAATACAGCTAGAAACTACTGATCGGGCTCGAAACCTAGGTGTAGTAATGGACTCAGACCTGAACCTCCAGGGTCACATAAAGGCAATCACAAGGTCAGCCTTCTATCACCTGAAAAACATTTCAAGGATTAAACAACTGATGTCGCAACAGGACCTAGAAAAACTCATCCATGCGTTTATCTTTAGTCGGATTGATTACTGCAACAGCATCTTCACAGGTCTGCCTAAAAAGTCAATCAAGCAGCTGCAGCTGATCCAGAACGCTGCCGCTCGCGTCCTCACTAGAACCAGGAAAGCAGAGCCCATCACCCCAGTTCTAAAGTCCTTACACTGGCTCCCTGTAGCTCAGAGAATAGATTTCAAAATACTCCTACTAGTTTATAAATCATTACATGGCTTAGCACCAAAATATGTTGAAGAACTGTTGTCACAGTACCAACCACCAAGACCACTCAGGTCCTCCAACTCTAGCCTACTAAACATCCCTAGACTCAGAACTAAACATGGAGAAGCAGCTTTCAGTTTTTATGCTCCCCTTATCTGATACAGACTTCCTGACGAGTGTAGAGCTGCTGAAACTCTGAACTGCTTTAAATCGAGACCAAAAACCCATCTCTTTAGAATTGCCTTCGAGTAAATGCTTGATGTCATATGTATGAAATGTGTTCGTGCTCTCTTGCTTTTTTGATGTGTGTATCATGTGTAATGTGTGTTTCTTTTACTTTTAATTTCCAATGTTATATTCCATGTGTTTTTTTTTGTGTTTTTTTAAATCACCAAATCATGTAAAGCACCTTGAATTACCCTGCTGTTGAAAGTGAGCTATACAAATAAAATTGCCTTGCCTTGCCTTAATTGCATTCAACATTTTTTAGTAGAGAGCCTCCTTTTTTAGTTAGGAATCATTTGTAAGAATCAACTCAACAAATTAGTACATAATCTAAATAAATATATCATGTCCTAATCTACATCATGAAAGTATCTCTGCACTGTGTCCACCTACATCTACAGTGTAAAGATTTATGTGTCGCCATTGTTACCTGCTTCTCAGCTGTCAAACAGCTGATCAGTGTTTTGTTGGCTGAGGGAAGTATAAAGGTAGCAGCACTGACACATTACAGTTCTGTCAAATTTGACCATTTCTGCCAGTATGTTGCCTTGTTAATTGTGTTCCAAGTTTTCTGGGGTTGTTGCAATTGAATTTGCTCCCCCAATAAATGAATGACAAGTATTATTTCAGAGGAGGGGAAGAAAATTGGATTTTCTGGATTAATTTAGGTGGTTTTTACCCTCTGAGTGTTTTATGAAAAAGCATCCAAAACAGCAGCCGTGCAATGACAGAAGACTGGCTACCAATCATCTTCATGAGTTTTATGTCTGAGAAAAAAAAAGAAAAAAAAAAGACATTTTCAAGATTGGCTCTGCAGGGCAATTTTTGTTGCCACAACACCCGCTCCCAACTTTTATCTCCCTAATATAATAGAGGAGCTAATGGTGTAATTTCACTTCTCCCTGGATGTGTGCTGTGAGGTTAGAATACACTTTTTTTTTATTACAAACACCACTGCCAAGAACTTAAAATGGCTCCCAGAAGCAAATTATCTCAGCTTTTATTAAAGCAAAAGAACAACTTTATGCTTGTTCATTTAAAGGGCAGATAGTGTGTGAATTGAATTTTAAATGAAAGGTTTACTTTATTTTACACCTTCCACGATGAGGCTTAAAAAGAGAAGGGGGGAGAAGTCCTGCAGGTGACTTTCCCTGTTTCCTGTGTTTCTACAGCTATAGAAACACAGGTGTTAAAAAATGTTGAGGCAAGTTTGATCACATGTCTCACTTAGATCCTTACACTAACCTTACTTTTACTCAGAACTTCAGTGACTCAGCAGTTATTTCAGCATGGGTAATGGTTTCTCATCCTTAGAACATATTTTCTATTTCTGGATTGCCATTTAGTTGTAACCATGTCATATTCAAAAGATGGTATATGCAATAAATTCCACACAAAGATGTAACCTCCGAAATAACTACATCTCCTTGACACAGTTGCTTAAGCAAACGCTAAGCTGTAAAAGGATGACTGGTTACTTTGCTCAGACAACTGGCTGGATCTTGTAGGACTCAATAAAAAGACAAAAAACTCATCATGGAGAGACTCTGATAGTGGAAACCTTAAGTGTACACAGGTTTGTTTGCATGAGTGCTTTCAACTGCAGCTCTTGTTTGAACAAAAATGAGTGACATTGTCCAAGTTCTAGAACAGGGTAAAATGCAGTGCTGTCTTGCACAAAGCATGTAAACTAGTCTCCCTATTCTCAGCAGCAAGCATGGTATGGTGATTCCCAAATTACTTCAAATTCGTAAAAGCAATAGAAAGCTTGTTCAAAGTGAACTGTTGGACCAATTTTATTTTCCCAGTGCACGTGTGGCTCCCTTTTTTAAAGCTGCCTTGAAAAACTGCCTATTTGGTTTCTAATTAAAACCACCTCTGAGTACTTTCATTTAATTACATGTAAAAACCAAAGTAACAAACAATTTTTTTAGAGAGAACTTCTAGTAAAGGAGTACTTGTGTTTCAATTACATTGCAAATTACATTTCAAATAAAGAGAGACATTGTCTGATTGCACAATTTTCTTGCATTTTTAATGCTGAAATTCAAGAAGAATATGGCTCCCGCTGGGGATCATTTGTGGAAAAAAAAAAAAAAGGTTATATTCATAATACAAATGCTGGGTTTTTATGGAGCTAGAATTGGGACTTTAGTTTTGTACCTGTAACTTTTAGTTTTGTACCTGTAACTTATGATTTGTACTTGTAACTTACGTTTTGTAACTTGTACACATTTTAAAAACACAGGTTTCAAGTTTCAAGTTACAAGTTACAGATCATTTTTTATCATATTTGGCTTGCCTAGAAAAAACAGTGGCTTGCTGATTTTGACCAACAAATCATGTTTCTGCAATTTCTATCCAGTCATGGTGAGAGGAAGGTAGGGCTCTGCACTGCTTACAACCAAACATGATTACTTTCAGACTCTATCTGCAGCCACCACAGCCGCTACAAACCACGCCCCCAGGTGACTCAGGCACAACTGAAGCAACATGGCTGCTGCCATGTCCAAGCAGGAGAAATCCGTCATGGCAGCTCTTCAGAGGGCTTCTCCCTCGGCGTCAACCCCTGGAATGATGGTAAGTTAAGTGTGTTTCCTTATGTAGTTAGTTGTATACTTTTGGAAGTGCTAAAACATTATAATAAAGTTATTTTAGGTTTGTTAACATATGTATTGCAAAGGCTGCAAATTCAGATAGGAGGAGGTGGCTTGTCTTTTGGCGGTGTTTTGTGAGCTGCTGCTAGAGAGCAGCACTTCTCTCACTCTTTCGGAGTGCCGCTGTTTCAGGTGTTGAGAGAAAAAACCTTTGGTAGCAACAGCCTTCAAACAGATTTTGCAGCGTGCTTTTTGTTGCTCTAAGTCTGAAGTCGAGAAACCGAACCAGTTCCATATACAGTGGCTTGCAAAAGTATTCGGCCCCCTTGAACTTTTCCACATTTTGTCACATTACAGCAAAAAACATGAATCAATTTTATTGGAATTCCACGTGAAAGACCAATACAAAGTGGTGTACACGTGAGAAGTGGAACGAAAATCATACATGATTCCAAACATTTTTTGCAAATAAATAACTGTAAAGTGGGGTGTGCGTAATTATTCAGCCCCCTGAGTCAATACTTTGTAGAACCACCTTTTGCTGCATTTCCAGCTGCCAGTCTTTTAGGGTATGTCTCTACCAGCTTTGCACATCTAGAGACTGAAATTCTTGCCCATTCTTCTTTGCAAAACAGCTCCAGCTCAGTCAGATTAGATGGACAGCGTTTGTGAACAGCAGCTTTCAGATTTTGCCACAGATTCTCGATTGGATTTAGATCTGGACTTTGACTGGGCCATTCTAATACATGGATATGTTTTGTTTTAAACCATTCCATTGTTGCCCTGGCTTTATGTTTAGGGTCGATGTCCTGCTGGAAGGTGAACCTCCGCCCCAGTCTCAAGTCTTTTGCAGACTCCAAGAGGTTTTCTTCCAAGATTACTTTTCAGTTATTTATTTGTAAAAAATGTTTGGAATCATGTATGATTTTCATTCCACTTCTCACATGTACACCACTTTGTTTTGGTCTTTCACGTGGAATTCCAATAAAATTGATTCATGTTTGTGGCTGTAATGTGACAAAATGTGGAAAAGTTCAAGGGGGGCGAATACTTTTGCAAGCCACTGTAACTGAAGAAACTGTCCCTTTTGTGGGAACAAGCTCCTCTTTGCTATAGTTGCCATTTTGACGTCTATGTGTTGTGAGAAACGGGCTAGCTGACTTACTCTGAGCTCTTACTTTGCCTTTTTTTCATATTTGGCATGGTGAAAATTAATTTAGACTATTCCTAAAGATTTTAGGGACCATTGGCCACTTTAATCCAGGGTGAAGTGGTCTTATTGCCAAACATCTGTTTTCAAAATATTTGAAGACAAAGCAAAAATGAAACATGTGAGTCAGGGTATGCTTGAGACAGCTTCAATTAATGTAACGTAACAGTTTGATTAGATTTGGCCAAAAATAAAAAATAAAAAATAATTTTACTTAAATTAAATTTGGTCAAATGCTGCATATTAAAAGATTGTTTTATTTTTGCCAAGAATTAAGCAAGCTAATAAAGTAAGCTAATAAAAAAAATAAAAAAATCACAGCCCCCAACCAAATCACATTTGAATTTCAGTAGTAATCCCTTTTTTTTTAAACCCTGATCATCAAGGCACAGTGCCCTGCATGTTTTAGTTGTTTCCCTGCTTCAGCACACTTGATTTCAATTGATGGCTGATTAACAGGCTTTTGCTGAGCTGCAATAATCTGAAGCTGGCGTATTAAAGCAGGGAAACGTCTAAAACATTCAAGGCAATATGACCAGGGTTGCGAAATGCTGCTTCATTGTTTAAAAAAACAGTGTTTTGCTAAAGCTTTTCAGCATATACACATCTGATATATGCTCTCAGCTACTGCCTTCAATCATGTTCAATGCCAGACTCCACCAGAGCTGTTACATTTACAACAGCTGTGTAATCAAGCCAAATAGATGCTCTAAATCATTTGTGATAGGATTGTAAGTGCCCACCACAAACAGATTTAAAGGTATTTATGATGAATAAAACACCTTAAGCTATTCTTAATTTGTCATCAAAACATCATCCTAGTTTTTCATTTAAGTATGTAACATTTGCATATCTTAGAAAGAGTGTAGTAATCGGAAAAACTATATTAATTTAACTAATTACATTCTGTAATTTTCTTCGTTTATTTTATTCCCTTTAAACAAACTCATAAAAGTAAACTAAATTAATAAAGAGATCATAACAAAGAGCCTAATTTATATTAGATTTTTAATAATTTAATGTTAAGGTTCTCTGTATTGTAAACTACGGCAGGCTTCATTTTATTGCTCCACAGTTTTTATTATAATAAACATTTGTGAACTTCTTTCATAAAAAAAAAATCAAAAACCTGTATTATTTATAATTGAATGCATCACACACTCAATTGTATCAGAAATACTCTTTTATGGCAGGCCTAAATTTTTTGTATCTTGCTAAAGCTTACCTAACTGTTTTGTGCATCACTATCTTATTTAATCTACCAAGGCCTTAAGTAGTAGTGCCTTTACAAATCCTCACCCTCCCTTACCTCCACCCACTGCTTATTTTTTACTGTCAGGCTGCAGTTGTAAAACCTCTATCTGTAAAACAATAAACCTGCTGAATCTCTTTTACCTGTGTGAGAGCGTCTGCTCCTGATACAAGAAAAGCAGTCCTGGCACCTTTCACAGCTGACCAAAACAATTTTGCATCCTATATTTTTTAGCTGTGAAGCAGCATATGTGCTTCTTACTGCTGGAAAAAGCAATTAATCAAAAGGATGGCTGAATAAACCTTTACTGGCTTCTTGCAGACAAAAACACCACTGGTAGTATCACTTTATGGTTGGGTTGTTTGTGCATCTTCGCTTATTCCACCTACAAGAGATTAAGCTGCCTTCTTCTATTTGGGAGGGAGGGACTGAGGCATTCAGCAGGGTACAATAAGATTTGTCATCCTATTTAAAGACATAGAGCTGCACTGTGGACTTCCAGTCCTTCTAGTTTATAGTGATTTATGTAATCAGAGAATACAGACAGAAAATACCATTTAGGACAATAAATTTTAGTTTAGAGAGCACAGATCTCTAGGAAGTTATATTTGAAGCAGATCTCTAGGGATATCATGAGAGTGGATGTCATACATATGGTATTTGTTTCACTTCAGAGATTTTTTGGGAAAGGGAGGCAATTGTATTGGGGTGATAGACACACCTCATTTTGTGTTTTCCACGTAATGGTCTCACTGTGTACAATGTGTCTTACATATTGGGGCCAACACCAAAAAATACTAAAGACGACCCTCTTCAATGTGGCGTCAATTTCAACACTCTGTGGGTTTAAAAAGCCGGTATTGTCAGTAAGTCATTCCAACCTCATCCTTCAAACAGCCATGAACACACGACGTCACTTAACGGACGAGCAGCGCCACCTGGCCATAGCGCACCTTCAGGTCGGTGGCAGGCAGTCAGATGTTGCACGTGAACTTGGTGTGTCATCAGCACTTGCATCAAGACACAGAACTATTGGCAGAGTTTGTGACAGACCCAGGAGTGGAGTGAGTACCTAAAGACCTATGCACTGAGACAGCGTCTTGTCACAGCCACACAGCTGCAGGCTTATTTACGAGATGTGAGCGGTACTAGGGTTTCCAGACAAACCACTCGCAACCGACTCCACAGCTTTGGCTTGAATGCCAGACGACCATTGCAGGTGACTCCACTGACACCAAGACACCGCCGTGAACATTTGCAGTGGGCACAACACCATGTGACCTGGAGAATGCAGCCTTGGTCTACCGTCCTGTTCCCTGATGAATGTCTGGTCACCTTGCACAGAAATTATGGTCGTCAGCTATGCTGGAGAAGGCGAGGTGAGGGATACGCCAAGGTCAACATGGTCCCCAGGGTTACCATTGGTGGAGGAGGTGCAACAGTCTGGGCAGGCATCACCAGTCAGCGCAAAACTGGTTTGGTTTTTGTAGATGGCTCAGTCACTGCACGTTTTTACCTCACAGACATCATAGAACCCATCATCATCATCCCCCAATTCCACCAGCACACCCCCAACCTTCTATTCATGGATGATAATGCTCCACCACATCGTGCCAGAATTGTCACAGCTTGACTTCAGGAAGTCGGAGTGTCTCATATGGTAGGGCCAGCAACGTCCCCTGACCTGAACCCCATAGAGCTCGTTTGGGACCAGCTGAAGCAGAGACTGGATGATCGTACCCCACCCCCATGTGACCTGGCAGAACTGCATGTAGCACTTGTGGAAGAGTGGAACGCATTGCCTCAGGACAACATCATGAGGCTAGTGAGGAGCATGAGACGTCGCTGTCATTGCGGCATATAGTGGAAACACCCGCTACTGACATTGTCAATTTGTGTTGTTTGGGGTACCCTTGTTATCGTCTACATTTTCGGGGTAATAAATATCACACTACTGAAAGTTGTGTTTTTTCTCATTCATTATTAGTAATATCAAAGGATACTTTTATTTACTTTCATTAAAATTCAGACCAAATAGGAATAGCACTCATGTAAATAACAATATCCCTAACGTATTGTGGGTAGTGTGTGTATATATATATATATACGTACACACATACACAAAGAGTGCTGCACACATCATACACGTCAGCAGCTCAATTTGCCAAGTGAAACACAGATTTAATACAATCAAGCTGATGTTTTCAAGCATGTTAATAATTTTCTGCATATAGCCATTGAAATACAACATTTACAATTATAATATTACATCAGACCAACTAAAAACATTTTTAATGTTTAATGTCAGCTTTAAATATATTAAATGAGCCTTAGCGGAATGCTAATTTGTTAAATATGAGCAGAAGAAATGATGCATATAAATCCAAAATCAGATTTTATTAGTTGTGTGGACAGAGAGAGAGAGGTGAGTTCTGGAATGTGCTGCATGATGGTGTGGGCGACTGAAAGCGGGCAGGTAGGTGGAGGTCCAGAGGAGATCTGTGGCAGAGTAAGTCCAGGAAGAGGTTCTTGATACTGGAGATTTGTAGATGGTAGCCGGGTACAAGGGCACAGGATGACACCTGGGAACACAAAGGTAAACAGTAAGTAACAACTAGACTACAGGTCCTTCTCAAAAAATTAGCATATTGTGATAAAGTTAATTCTTTTCCATAATGTAATGATAAAAATTAAACTTTGATATATTTTAGATTCATTGCACACCAACTGAAATATTTCAGGTCTTTTATTGTTTTAAAACTGATGATTTTGGCATACAGCTCATGAAAACCCAAAATTCCCATCTCAAAAAATTAGCATATTTCATCCGACCAATAAAAGAAAAGTGTTTTTAATACAAAAAAAGTCAACCTTCAAATAATTATGTTCAGTTATGCACTCAATACTTGGTTGGGAATCTTTTGCAGAAATGACTGCTTCAATGCGGCGTGGCATAGAGGCAATCAGCCTGTGGCACTGCTGAGGTGTTATGGAGGCCCAGGATGCTTCGATAGTGGCCTTAAGCTCATCCAGAGTGTTGGGTCTTGCGTCTCTCATCTTCCTCTTCACAATATCCCACAGATTCTCTATGGGGTTCAGGTCAGGAGAGTTGGCAGGCCAATTGAGCACAGTAATACCATGGTCAGGAAACCATTTACTAGTGGTTTTGGCAATGTGAGCAGGTGCCAGGTTGTTCTGAAAAATGAAATCTTCATCTCCATAAAGCTTTTCAGCAGATGGAAGCATGAAGTGCTCCAAAATCTCCTGATAGCTACTTGCATTGACCCTGCCCTTGATAAAACACAGTGGACCAACACCAGCAGCTGACATGGCGCCCCAGACCATCACTGACTGTGGGTACTTGACACTGGACTTCAGGCATTTTGACATTTCCTTCTCCACAGTCTTCCTCCAGACTCTGGCACCTTGATTTCCGAATGACATGCAAAATTTGCTTTCATCCGAAAAAAGTACTTTGGACCACTGAGCAACAGTCCAGTGCTGCTTCTCTGTAGCCCAGGACAGGCGCTTCTGCCGCTGTTTCTGGTTTAAAAGTGGCTTGACCTGGGGAATGCAGCACCTGTAGCCCATTTCCTGCACACGCCTGTGCACGGTGGCTCTGGATGTTTCTACTCCAGACTCAGTCCACTGCTTCCGCAGGACCCCCAAGGTCTGGAATCGGTCCTTCTCCACAATCTTCCTCAGTATCCGGTCACCTCTTCTTGTTGTGCAGCGTTTTCTGCCACACTTTTTCCTTCCCACCGAGGTGCCTTGTTACAGCACTCTGGAACAGCCTATTCATTCAGAAATTTATTTATGTGTCTTACCCTCTTGCTTGAGGGTGTCAATGATGGCCTTCTGGGCAGCAGTCAGGTCAGCAGTCTTACCCATGATTGCGGTTTTGAGTAATGAACCAAGCTGGGAGTTTTTAAAAGCCTCAGGAATCTTTTGCAGGTGTTTAGAGTTAATTAGTTGATTCAGATGATTAGGTTAATAGCTCGTTTAGAGAACCTTTTCATGATAAGCTAATTTTTTGAGATAGGAATTTTGGGTTTTCATGAGCTGTATGCCAAAATCATCAGTTTTAAAACAATAAAAGACCTGAAATATTTCAGTTGGTGTGCAATGAATCTAAAATATATGAAAGTTTAATTTTTATCATTACATTATGGAAAAGAATTAACTTTATCACAATATGCTAATTTTTTGAGAAGGACCTGTAATTGAAACTTCAAAGCAGTTTCTTTTCACAAGCGTAACACGTGGTTGGATTTACCCAACAAGGTTAAGCATCCTCCAAAGAGAGGTTTTCATGCAGCTCTTTAAATGCCTTGGACCTAACGAGGTAACTGATACAAGGTGTGCCTGCTGCACAGGATGAAAATGCCCACCTACTTGAATCTTCAGAAAACAGGTACTACAAAATCACAAACACACCAAAACTATGACACCTTAAGCTTTTCTCAGGAGTTATGTTGCAACTTCTCTAGAATTATATTTTAACTGGTCACTGCTTACATTGTTTTTCATTGTCTTTCTTGCCACTCTCCCTCCAATAAATATGATACCTATGGTTCTATTTGACAAATACATATTGCATCTTAACTGCAGGCTTAAGTACTCCCAAACTCACCATCCAAACTCTGTGTGCAATTTGGGAAGGTGGATGCTGGAATTGTGTCTGTGGCTGATTGTAAAGTATAAGAACCCTTAACTGGTGGTTCAATTTTTCCAAATGGGCCACATATGATTGATCTGCCACTGCTTCTACCAAGTTCTTTTACATACTTCCCAGGACCCAGACATGTTGTCACCACAATAAATAAACACCGCAGTCTCACCACTGAGGTTTCATCTACAAAAGATAAGGGGAACTCCAGTGCTGCTTTGTAAATGGGGAGTGCACCAGGTAATTGATACAATACAGGAAAACATCCCAAGACTGAGCTTTACTGTGAAGGGGCAGTCCCTAGGTATTAAGGGGACTAACTAGAAAAAGTTAATTTACTGAGTTAGTTACCCGTTTCATAGTCCCACTTAGCAGAAAATACAATAGCTTATTTGAGGACAAATGTCTAAGAAATTTGTCTCCTACCTATATACAATCTTCAAAAAGAAATGTTTCAGGAAAAATACCAAAAGCCAAAGCAGAAAACAATGTTGAAAAAAACAAAAAGTTTGAGAAGTACTGTGAAAAAACAGAGCAACATGCCACAAATGACAGACAAAAGCCAATATATAGTTTTGAGTCAAACAAGGGCCTTTTATCAAAGAAAAAAAAAATTAACCCAATAGTTTTGTAAATGTTCTTTCTTTCACATTACAAAGACATCTTGGATCAATAAACCAATAGTGTTTTGCAATAGAGGTAGTAGTATTTCAAATGAACCCAGTCTGCACCTTTTGGTGCAGAAAGTTTAAACCTTGGTCAAGCAGCTTATATTTGCAGCGGAGCAGTGATTCTGATTGAGTGAATATATTTCAGCTTCATTTGAGTATGCTTCTGGAATTTGCAGTAATATTACAGTAGCATCCTTTGCTACTTAAAATGTAGACAGTAATTAATTCGTTATTTTAATAATTACTGCTTCAACCAATATCTTAACTGTTGAGATATGCTAATGCCAAATAATAAAATCTGTGCTGGACATGCTGAACCTGCTGTGCAAAAGCAGAGTGCAATCAAAGTGAAAACTGCCATCTGTTGTTGAATCAAAACTTTTAAAGACTCCATCCACACCTCCCCCGCTGCAGCACTGTCTGTGTTACAAAACAAAATCTACTGATTAGAAGTTAGCTCATGATTCAAAAGATCTGTTGGCCCATAATCAGCATTCGGAGACACAGCCAAGGTCCAAATGCTTTTTTATAATTACAAAGCTCTAAAACACAAATCAAATCATGTCTCTATGTGAAGGGGTGGAATGTGGTTTATTTCTGGAGGATCTGAAGTCTTAGGATCCATTAGCAAGATGTTCCATTGAAATAGATGAGAAGGCATTTTCAGTATCAGTAATTCTGCATGGATGATGGACCCAAATGGAAAAGTGCCAGTATTGTTGTATCAGCCCTTAACGATTCCTCCTCTCTTCATGGCCATGGATGGTTTCTCATTACCTCTGTAAAAGGCAGGGAAATTGTAATGGAATGGCTTATGATAATAAAACTGTGCAACTTGTAGGTGTAGTTAAGAGTCATTGGGAGTAATCAGATGGTGAAAATGGAAGGGTAAACATCACTGTTAATGATAACTTCATTAAAGTGCAGCATCTTGATAGTTCATGCATAGCAGGTTATTCCAACATAAACATATCAGATTCATAACCAAGTAACCAAACAAAATCATCAGTGTAATTACTTTTTCTGTCATCGATTTTTGCCTAATGTTTAATAGAAAATGTTTAGCTATAAAATTAAAGAAGGTAGTTTAAAGGTTGCTGCTCCAAAGAACCAAAGCTGTTATTTTTCTACCTCTTTATGTCTGCTTTATTCGATGTCCTACTATAAAAGGAAGAATTACTTCATACTTCAGCAGGACTGAAGTTTAAACTGCTTTAATCTCAGCATGAATGTTTCACCTCAGTGCATCTGAGATATTTAGGGTGCATTGGACTAGAAAATCGCCATGTGTCAAGCCAAAGGACCTCTGGGAAGTCGAAGAAGCTGGACAGCTCTGCAGCTTGCTGTGGCTGCAGGCTCCATGTGTGCAGGTGGTCAGTAAAACTGTAGAAACTCTCAGCAAGGGTTGACTGTGACACAAACCAGACATGGAAATTATTTCTGTGGTTCAGCTCAAAGGCAGCTTTTTACCCAGCAGAAGACATTGTCATACTCTGAACACAGTAAATAACCAAAGATCTTCTGCAGTCTCATCTTGAAATCTGAGCTGAGCTGTTATTTGTCATTTAGTTAACATTTGCTGTGCATTCTTTTTAATTTTTCTCCCTTTTTACACAGTGTTTGTAGTAATTACATTCCTTAGTATTTATGTTCCAGTAAGATGTTGGTTATCTTATTTCTTCATCTTTTCTTTCATTTGCAGTTTTAGTCTCTTTGCTCCAGATGTTTTTAGGAAAGTCTAGTGCAATCAGTTGTCACTGAAACAATTGTGAAGGACACCAGACGGCGCTTTTTTTCCCCTGACATAACTGAGAGACTAACAGTCTTACACATGTACCATCGAGACCGTCCTGTGTGGGAGCATTACCAGCTGAATGGGAAACTATACCATGGTCATGAAAGGATGGTTTGTGCAGCTGAGGGACCAGATCATTAAAGTAAAAAATCTTTTTTTTAAAGTGTCATGTTTTTGTCAAGCAATCTGTCCCACGTGCAGAAAACCACTCAGAAGAACAATGAATAATTAAAAGGTTTGTTTAAACAATAATGAATATTGTGCAGGTTCTGGTTCAGGGAAAATCCAAAGGCACGGGGGAATTGAGAAGACTGATGGGAAGCAGAGGATATGTGAGAATTGAGAATGAATAGATGATTGCAGAAACTGTGGAAATGCCTTACTGTAGATCACAGGTGTCAAACTCCAGTCCTTGAGCGCCAGTGTCCTGCAACTTTTTGGCATCTGTTTTTAACAGACCTGAAACAATTTAGGTCGTGAACAGGACCCCGTAGAACCTAACTGCGTGCAGAGGAGGCAATTTAACCATTTGATTCAGGTGTGTTGTACCAGGAGCACATCCAAATGTTGCAGGGCACCGCCCCCGAGGAGTGGAGTTTGAAACCCCTGCTATTAATTGTTAGGTTTTCTGCCAGGGAGGGTGAGTGGATTACAGGCTATTGCTCTGTTTGGTGATTCAGGAAGTGATGGCATGTTGGTGGTATGAGGTGGCAAAGGTGGAACAGATGGTAGAACATTGAAGGGCGGACAGGTTGCTCGAGGAGGTGGAGAATGGTAGAGGAACTTGGAGGCTGCTAGTCCGAAAGTGATGATCTATGAGTTATTTCATGAAGGTTAGTTGACAAGAGGAGATCAGCAATTGAACACGAAGGAACCGATCCAGAAACCTGCACTGAGGGAAACCATGGAACGGAGACACAGGTAAATATTAATTTACGAGAAGCATGAAACTCAAGGAACTCAAAGGGTTTGGAGTTTCCACATGAGTTAACTCTGAGGCACTGAGTGAATGGCAGCCAGCTCCTCTTATCCAGCAGGTAACGAGCCTTGATGAAAAGCACGTGTGATGGAAGCAAACCTGCAGGAACTGCCCTCCAGCAAGAGCTGCAACTCCAGTCTGCACCATGATGTCTGGTGGATACCTGCGTGGAGATGTTTATTAAACAGAGACAGACAACCTACAATCCTGAACAAAAGTTTTAAAAAACGACACGAGATTTGGGTAAATATTTTTTAAATGAATAAAGTAGTATAAGCAGGCATAGCCAATGCCTGGATAGACAGATTATACAGTGGGGCAAAAGATATTTGGCAGCCACTAATTGTGCAAGTTTTCCTACTTCAAAAGATTAGAAAGGACTGTAATTTTTTTCATAGGTACACTTCAACTGTGAAAGACAGAATGTAAAAAAAAAATCAGAATATCATATGTATGATTTTTAAAGAATTTATTTGTTATTAAATAATGGTGCAGAAAATAAATATTTACATATAGCACCTACGAACAAGCAAGAATTCTGGCCTTCACAGACCTGTTAGTTCTTCAAGAAGCTCTTCTGTCCTCCACCTGTATTAATGGCCCGTTTGAACTCATTATCTGTATAAAAGACACCTGTCCACACAGGTGGGTGTTTTCACACCAGGAAGGTCCATTAAATCACTTGCTTTGGTCCAGACCAAATGTTTTTTTGTATTTTTTTTTCATTTTGCTGGAGTTCCTATTCACACTGCAAGTAAAAAGTAAAAGTAAAAAATGTCCCATGATTTCAAAACTATGGCTGAAGTGGCGTTTCAGCCTCCATTATCCACAGGTAAGGCCGTTCAGCTCCTTGTGGAGTGTTAAATCCACAGCAGGAGAAATGTTCATAATTGTAGCTTATTAATGCGCTCAATGTGTGATGGTATGATGTGGATTCTCTGATCAGCTTGTTCGAATTTAATATAAACTAAAATAAAGTGAAAATGAATTCCTGAATATGCTATACTTTAAAAGACTGACGGGTAAAAATGGATTATGATTGGATTTTTTTGACCCTATCAGTCGAAATAACCAACAACAAAAGATTGTAGCGCAACCTGTGATACAGCTACAGATCTTAACAGAAATGTTAAGATCTACAACAACCCGTCACTCTCACATAACATGGCTGACTCCAAACCAAAACAGCCCTTCTCTTAAAGGGGCAGTTCTCTATATCTCTGAATCACAGAACATTTACAACAGTCCATAACAATTTGTACAACTCTTACATGAACACAGGGGGATTACTTAAGCATCATTACAATACCTCTCAAAAATAAAATAAAAATACTACTCATAATGCACCTTTATTCCTTTTGAAAAATGTGTACATTGACAAAAGGTTGTGGTTCGACCCATCATTATTTTATCTGCTCAGGTATAAAATAGTGCTGCATTTCTTTGGTACATGAGCTTACCAAATCAACCAAATGCAGACACCAAATGATCTGGTTCTCAAAATTGTCTTTTTAGGGTGTTTGGGATTCTGGAGGTTTATTATGAGACATGAGTTCCAGATTGGATTAAGAAGCCTCTCAGAATGAAAGCACTTAGTGCTTCACTTTGTGCAGCAGATTTAGTGATTCAAATAATGGCAGCCTTCCAGGGTATCTGTGTATGAGGCCTTGGGACTGATGGTGACAGTGTGGTGAGAAATCCTGCTAGACTAAGACAGGAATTTTGCTCAGTTTGTTTTTTCCTTTATTCTCCTTTACTTCTCTTGTAACACTTCTGTAAAGCTACAAGTTCAAGCATACGTTATTTTTTGTAAATTTGGAAGAAGAAAAGAGATGTTAAATAGTAAATAAGACGATTTACTGACGGCTTGTGTTCATTTCTTCTTTATTTTGGCCTTGAACACCCCAAAGCACACTACATTCTTCTACATTCAGTAATTTACCCACACATTGGCGAGGGCAAGCTACATTGTAGCCACAGCTGCCCTGGGGCACACTGAGAGAAGCGAGGCTGCCGAACATCGGTGCCACTGGGCCCTCTGACGGCCACCAGTAGGCAGAAGGGTGAAGTGTCTTGCCTAAGTACACAACAACTGAGATAGACAGAGCAGGGGCTCGAACCAGCAACCCTCCGGTTACAAGACGAACTCCTCACTCCTATTAAATCAGTTTGGTATCACTTTTGAGTCTGCCAGCAGTGAACATCCCTGCAATCCTGTTAGTGGATAAATGATAAGTGAGACAAAAAGCAGAGACAACGGGCATCAAAGAGAGCAGTTCTCAGAGTGACAATCTGTATAATCCCAAACATAATTAAGTCAAAACTACGGTGACATGTTGATGATAACAAGACTCATCAGTTTGGCTTGTTTTTGTCAATATCAGTCAAGGCTGCCAACAACCCCATTTAGTGGTATGAACCATGAGAAGACTACTCAGTTTTTTTGTTGATGCTTTACTAACTTCTCAGAACACTGAGAAACATCTCTCTGATTATATGTATTCAAAATGTGATGATCTGGTGGAATGTGAAACAAATTTTAACTTTTGGTCTTCAGTTTATTTATGTATTTCTGACAGTTATGTTTCATATTTCTGGTCACAATTTAGTCCTGTTCTGTTCGTGATTATTTTCCTCATGTGTGTTTTCCTCTTTTTGCCTTGTTCTGTTCTGTTTCGCCTGTGCTTTGTATTGTTTCCATTGTTTCCTACTGTAACCTTTCTCCCTGAGTGCCTCCAAAGCTGTTTCACATTCAGTAAATCAGAAGACTGTTTCAAAACACACAAGATGGCAGCATATCAGGTTAATTCCCTGGTCTGTCCTTTACCCACAGCCATCAGCACCTACAACAAATCTTTGAAGGAACTTGCATAATGAGTTACAACATTTAATTTCCCCTTTGGGATTAATAAAGTAATTTTGAATTTGAATTGAATTGAAATGCTCTGTGGAGGCATGACAAGGTGAGAATATTGTCATTCGTGCCGCCAAGCTTGATTGTAATATTACCGCAATGCCGTGCTTGGCCCTTTGTGAATGACCAAAGGCTTCCTGTTGCCGCCTTCGCTTTGCGGCAAAGCGGTGCCATTGTTTTTTGAAACAGGCTAGACTCACTCAATACGTTCACATGCACATTAAAATCAAGCTTTTGGCAATAATCGGACTAGTAGGTCAACCAGAATGAGAGCCCTAATTCCAGTTTACATGTCACTTATAAAATCGAATTATTGAAAGAAGTGTGTTTGTCACCGCGACGCTAAGTGGTGACATCCGCCCTTTCACGTTGGATTTTTTTGGTTGGCCTAGAGCATCTCACAGATAGTAAACAATTGCTGATTGCAGTGAAGCAGATGTAGTAAAAGCAGGATACGCACAATGAGCGAAGAAATGGATGACAACAACGCTGCAGCACAGTACATTTTGTAATATTGTACTGTTTGATTGTGTTACACTCATTGTTGATGCTGAGTTGGTGTGTACCGTTGTTGCTAATCCTGCTTTCGCAGTCTCGTCACTTCCCATAAAAAGCTCAGTGGCCGCAGGGTTGGAAGTTCTACTTAATTATGATGTGGCCTACCTCCTGCATGTCTTTGGGGCTTGCCTAACCTAAATGTATGACACAATTAACTTAAAAGGCTAAATGTTCTTTCTTGCATGAAAGTTGTGTTTTATGGGTATGCTAACATAATTCTCCTATTCTCATTATTTTTGCATGTTGGAGTTAAGCTAGTTCTAATATAAGTAATCTTTTATGTAAAAGTTATAAATTCAACGTCTGTGGGAAGCAGTTAAGCAATTATGTATTAAAATTTACAGCAAGGATATATTGTCCATAAAGATATAATACTCTAGCTTTTTTTCCATTCCCTGTCATCAGTGTATTGTACTCAAAGACTTGGAAGAGGTGGTTGCTTGTCAACAGGTAAAGAGATAATTGCTTTCCTAGAGATATGTTGTATGTAACTCAGCCCGAAGAGGTAACATGGGCTCCCCTTCCCATGAGCTCACCACCTGTGGGAGGGACCATAGGGGTCGGGTGAAATGTAGGATGGGTGGTGGCCGAAGGCGGGGACCTTGGCGGTTTGATCCTCGGCTGCAGAAGCTGGCTCTTGGGACGTGGAACATCACCTCTATGGTGGGGAAGGAGCCGGAGCTAGTGTGTGAGGTTGAGAGGTTTCGGCTGAACATCTTTGGATGCCTCAATGCACAGCTCTGGCCCTGGAACCCGTCTCCTCGAGAGGGGTTGGACTCTCTTCCTCTCTGGAGTTGCCCCCGCTGAGAAGCGCCGAGCTGGGTTGGGCATACTTGTTGTCCCCCATCTGGATTTCTGTACGTTGGGGTTTACCCCGGTGGACGAGAGGGTAGTCTCCCTCTGCCTACAGGTGGGGGGACAGGTGCTGACTGTTGTTTGTGCTTACGCACCAAACGGCAGATCAGATTACCCACCCTTTTTGGAGTCCTTGGAGGGGGTGGTGAAGAGGGCTCCTCCTGAGGACTCCCTTGTTCTGCTGGGGGACTTCAACGCTCACGTGGGCAACAACAGTGAGACCAGGAGAGGTGTGGTCAGGCACAATGGCCCCCCCGATCTGAACCTGAGCGGTGTTTTGTTGTTGGACTTCTGTGCTCGTCATGGATTGTCCATAACGAACACCATGTTCAAGTATAAGGGTGTCCATATGTGCACTTGGCACCAGGACACCCTAGGACGCAGCTCAATGAAAGACTTGGTTGTCGTTTCATCTGTTCTGCTGCCGCATGTTTTGGACACTCGGGTGAAGAGAGGGGCTGAGCTGTCCAATGACCACTACTTGATGGTGAGTCGGCTCCAATGGTGGGGGAGGACTGACCTGGCAGGCCCAAAAATGTTGTGAGGGTCTGCTGGGAAAGTCTGGCAGAGTCTCCTGTCAGAAGGAGCTTCCACTCACACCTCCGGCAGAACTTCTAACATGTCCCGGAGGAGGCGGGGGACATTGAGTCCAAGTGGGCCATGTTCCATGCCTACATTGTCGAGGCGGCTGACCGAAGCTGTGGCTGCAAAGTGGTCGGTGCCAGTGGCAACCCTTGAACCCGCTGGTGGAGACCGGCAATAAGGGAGGCCGTCAGGCTGAAAAATGAGTCCTATCGGGTCTTTCTGGCCTGTGGGACCCCTGAAGCAGCTGATAGGTACCGGCAGGCCAAGTGGAGTGTGGCTTGGATGATCGCTGAGGCAAAAACTCGGGCGTGGGAGGAGTCTGGAGAGGCCATAGAGAATGAGTTCTGTGCAGCTTCGAAGCAATTCTGGTCCACCATCCAGCATCTCGGGGGGGTCTGCCACCAATACTGTTTACAGTGGGGATGCTGTGCTGCTGACCTCGACACTGGACGCTTTGGGTCGGTGCTGCTGACCTCGACACTGGACGCAATACTGTTTACAGTGGGGATGCTGTGCTGCTGACCTCGACACTGGACGCTTTGGGTCGGTGCTGCTGACCTCGACACTGGACGCTTTGGGTCGGTGGATGGAATACTTTGAAGACCTCCTCAATCCCACCAGCACGCCTTCCAATCTTGAAGCAGAGTCCTGGGACTTTGGGTCGGGCTCTCCAATTTCTGGTGCTGGGGTCACCAAGGTGGTTAAAAAGTTATTCGGTTGCAGGGCTATGGGGGTGGATGAGATTCGCCCGGAGTCTCCTCAAGGCCAACGGATAGTCGAACTTCAGATCCAGGAGGAACAATGCTGTTTTCGTCCTGGCTGTGGAACACTGGACCAGCTCTACACCCTCAGCAGGGTCCTGGAAGGTGTGAGAGTTCGCCAAACCGGTCTACATGTGTTTCATGGACTTGGAGAAGGCGTTTGACTGTGTCCCTCGGAGAGCCCTGTGGGGGGTACTCCGGGCCCCTTGATATGGGCTGTTAGGTCCTTGTACGACCGGTGTCAAAGCTTGGTTCGCATTGGCGGCAGTAAGTCGGGCTAGTTTCCGGTGAGAGTTGGACTCCACAAAGGTTACCCTTTGTTACCGATCCTGTTCATAACTTTTATGGACAGGATTTCTAGGCGCAGCCAAGGTGGTGAGGGGATCCATTTTGGTGGCCTCAGAATCGGGTCTCTACTTTTTACAGATGGTGTGGTCCTGTTGGTTTCATCGGAACGTGATCTACAGCTTTCGCTGGAGCGGTTCGCAGCCGAGTGAGAAGTGGATGGGATGAGAATCAACCCCTCCAAATCCGAGACCATGGTCTTGAGCCGGAAAGGCAAGGCAAGGCAATTTTATTTGTATAGCACACTTTCAACAATAAGGTAATTCAAGGTGCTTTACATTCCTCTGCAGAGTGTCTGGGCTCTCCCTTAGAGATAGGGTGAGAAAGCTCAGTCATCCGGAGGGGGCTCAGAGTAGAGCCTCTGCTCCTCCACATCAAGAGGAGTCAGTTGAGGAGGCTCGCGCATCTGGTCAGGACGCCTCCCTGGTGAGGTATTCTGGTCCTGTCCCACCAGGAGGAGGCCCAGAGGAAGACTCAGGACACGCTGGAGGGAGTATGTTTCTCGGCTGGCCTGGAAACATCTTGGGATTCCTCTCGAGGAGCTGGCCCAAGTGGCTGGGGAGAGGGAAGTGTGGGTCTCTTTGCTTAAGCTGCTGCCCCTGCGACCCTACCCCGGATAAGCGGAAGAAGTTGGATGGATGGCTATTTGCTTGTGATCTGTCTTGCAAGTATTTGTGTCAGGTTTGGCAATTAATAAACTCCAGATACATGTTTGTGTCCTTATCCACTTAGGGTTACATTTACTCACTGTATGTTCTGTTGTGTGTCACTTTTTGTACATATCTGATTGTAGAAATTAAGTGCTATTTATCACAATTCTGTTAAAGTTGTTGTGCCCTTTTCTTTGCTAAGCATACATGGAGACCATGATCTTAAAGCCAAGATTTTATTTCACACCAGACTTGACCTTTCATACTAAAGTAAAACCAGCTCTCAGTTTCTGCAATATTTTCCAAAGCATCATAATAATGTGAGAGCTTCTTCACATGTAACACATGTAATTACAATCATTTATTATTCCCAGAACTCCAGGGTTCATTATTTTACCTGTAAACTACTTCTATTTCTGCCTCCTCATCTTTTAAAATCATTTTGTCATGTTCCTCAGCTTTTAAATGTTGCTCATCTCCTCATTTCCACCCCTAACAGGTCAAAGATAGATGCTTACAGAAAGAGAGTTCATGTATATTTAATTTTTTTTAATTAAACATCAACATTTGCTTCTGACCAAATGAAAAAATAAAAACAACACAGACACATCTGTTGATGGGAAGTATATAACAAATATATTTTTCTTTTTGATGCTGTTGGGTAGAAATGTGTTAAAATGTGATAGAATGGTGAGATGGCACCCCATAGTTTAGTTCTGTCTGAACAGGAGGACAAGACAGGTATAACCAAAATAAAACAAAATTTCATGTCAAAGAAATACAATTTCCAATGTGTTATTGAAGAAGTTGGCATTTGCTCTTAAAAATCCTAATTGCTGCTGTGGAAATGTTGTCCTTTTCCAGCATATTTGTGGAGCCAGTCAAAATGTGTCAGAAAGTAAGACTCAGGATTTAATCTGAGCTGAAGCCATTCGTAAAAACAACAGCAGACAAGAAATATAACACAATGCATCAAAATAATAGCATGTTGTTTGTCTGCAGATGGATGGCAGCAGTCCAGAGATAACAGATTTCTGCAAGAAATTCATCACTCACACAACAAAAAAACTCTTTGAGAAGGGATAAAAAAACTTTTAAAAAACAAAGCTGTTCTCACTATTACATATTTTATTTTTTAACTTAGGCTGGGCTGAAAATGCAGTTAAAAATAAATACTAAAAAAGCTAAAAAAATTGTTTACGTCTTCATTATCAAAGAAATCCTGCTTGTGCCCCAAACACACCCTGAAGTACTAAATATGCTCAAAAGAAAGTAATAGCACTTTACAGATTTTGAAATAAGTTTTGCTGAAAAAAGGATGCAGCTGGTTGGAGAGGGATGCTGCTACATCCAGTCATACATTCAGCTCCAAGTTGAAGATGTTAACTGGAACTCAAATTGAGTAAAATTCAATAAATAAAGAGCTGAAAAGACATAAAAAAATGTAATAAACACACGATGAATGGACCTGGACAAATATTGTTTTATATCTTCAGTTCACCAAGTTTATATATTGATTTACTTCCCTTTTCAGAATATTTATAAATAGGCCTGAGAGTGCTTTGGTATAAAATTACCTGACATGGGTAAGGAAAAGTAAAAATTATTATTATTTAAAGCAAGTTTTAAGAGTGAAAAAAGCAAGCATGACAAAAGTAACAATTATGTTGTAGACATTTAAAGAATGAAAAATCAGCTGTCTTTGTTCTGTCGCATGATTAACTTAATATATTAAAACGTTCAACAAGTTTCATGTATATTGTAACTGCAGATGCATTCTTTTTTCTCTGCAGCACACTGTAGGACACAGTGTTGGCAAAAGATTGTACTCTAAGACACCCTGCTGAGAGGCAGGAAATGTGCAAATAAAGAGATTTTTATATTCAGTCACTGAAGAATGTGATTCTGAGGCTGATGGTTCACTAAAGCAATCAAACAATTTTACAACTTTGCATCATTTTTCAGAAGTCCAGGCTTCTCATTAGGCATGAAAATGCCCGAAAGCCACTAATCCCCTGATGTCATAAGCAACAGGCTGCTTACTAATTGCTTCACGGGGTGAAAACTCCTGTTCTACAGTGAGCAGGACTGTGGCATAAACTCGATTCTTGTTAACCAATCAGTTTGTCTGGGACTTGGGACTTGGGAGTCCTTGTTGTGCTGTGGTTTATATGGAAATCTTGGAAGAGAATTACTACTATGCACACCTGGGGTGCTCCTAACAGAGCAGCCACATGCTTCAGGGTGATGCTGATTTTCCTCATTTGGAGCATGCTCTCTACATCCCTGCTTCATTGTGGAAATGTCCCCCCCTTATCTCAGAATAGAGTTTTATAAACTCAGTGAGTTGTATGGCTCTTACTGATGTCCTAAAAAAATCAGAAAATATTTATCACTGTAACCGAAGCAGTATCACTCTACCACTGTTTACTGATATAAATCTATACAATCAGTAGGTATTTACCAAAGTTAACATGAGTGGCGCCGGCATAGAGTATGTTTATAGTTTCTTGGACTTAAGTCCTGCTTAGCAACGTTGTTTGCACTGGCAACAATTGGAATAGGCATGAAGTTCAGCCTTCTGAACATTGCAGCTTCTCCAAGCACACTAAAATGTTGTTACTGGAATTTAATGGAGCAGCTGAAGCAATAAATCCAAAAAAGGAAATGTAAAAACTTTCCCCCAAACCTATGATTCAAAACTCTGAACCTCATAATCATCCACTGTACTGAACAGTGGAGAGGGTTCGTAATTACAAAGAATTAGGTTTATGGCAGTTATGGACTCTTGCAAAAAATCACAAATCAATTACTTTAAAATGGCTGACTGGCTCGGGGCACAAAGAACACTGGCTTTAGTGATTGTGTTACCATTTGCGATGGTATGGTGCTGTCTCAGCATTCTCATCATGGACCCTGGCAGCAGCTGTAGGAAACCTCAGATCAATACAGAGCAAGTCCATCAATAAATAAAGACATGAATAAATAACAAGGGAAAAATGAATGACGTGGTGTAATTACACTTTGCACAATAGATTATGTATAATGAGACTTTTGAAAAGAGAAGTGAGGAAATTGAGTGTTTATGTTTAGCTGAGACTACAGAGGTTTGAAAATCCTGAAATATTAATCTAATCATGCATATAGAATATGTTAACTACATTAACTACTACATACTTTCACAAAATCTAACAGGTATGTATTTAATAAAGAAGACTAAGGCTGCACAATAGTGTAATTGTTTACCTTAAAGGAGTCATGACCTGTAATTTTCACTTTTCCATGAGAAAAAAGGTATGTTATGATTGCCTAACGATTATACACTGCCCGTGAAGCCGATGTTTAAAAGTGAAGCGTTTGTTTGTGCACGCGCACTCAAATACGTGGTTTTAATTTCTGGCCTACTTGACGTCAAGTCGGAGCAGGATATACCATATATAGACATCGCAGACCTACCTATGCTGCAGGAAGCCCGCCCTGCTCCTCTCCCCCTCATATTCAGTCGAGCGCCGCCATTTCTGAATTCTAGTGATGGGAATTCCAGCTCTTTTTGGAGAGCCAGTTCTTTTGGCTTGGCTCGCCATAAAGAGCTGGCTCTTTCGTCTCCTCGGATTTTCAGTTGCCTAAAGTGTATTTATTACCAAAATTAATGCAAAACGATGTGTACCAAATGTACAAAACAAGCAGGAGGGAATGAAAAAAATAAAAAAAAACGGCTCCCAATGACGAGCCGACTCCAATCGTTCACTTCCAAGAGTTAGCTCTTAGAGCCGGTTCGTTCGCGACCGACTCATCACCGATTTGAAGTACGAAATCCACCGTGAAAGATGCAGAAAGTTTCTTCAAGCAATGATGCATGAAGAAGACATATTCGTGACATTCTTTATTTTAATCAGCTAAATCAGCTAAAACCATTTCTGCCAGAAACGTAGTGCAACACGTGAGTTGCTCTGTTGTTGATTGCTGGTTGGTTACTAATGATATTCTCATGGCCTCAGATAATGGACTTGTGTCTGTTCTGGTTTTGTTAGATCTCAGTGCTGCTTTTGACACAGTCGATCATAATATTCTCTTAGAAAGGCTTGAACATGTTGCAGGGATCAAAGGAACAGCACTAGGCTGGTTTAAATCATATTTGTCTGATAGATTCCAGTTTGTTCATCTAAATTATCAATCTTCTTCACTCTCAAGGATTACTTGTGGAGTTCCACAAGGTTCTGTGCTTGGACCAATTCTGTTCACCATATATATGCTCCCAATTGGTAGAATCATTAGACAGCATGGGATAAATTTCCACAGCTATGCAGATGATACACAACTATATTTATCCATAAATCCTGATGAACCCAGTCGGTTAGGTAGATTACAGGCATGTCTGGAAGACATAAAAACATGGATGACCCTAAACTTTTTGCTTTTAAATTCTGACAAAACAGAAGTTGCTGTCTTTGGACCAGAAGTTCTTAAACAGAAACTGATTAGTCAATCACTTCATCTGGATGGCATTAAATTGGCCCCCAGTAATAACGTAAAGAACCTCGGCGTTATTTTTGACCGAGACTTGACATTTAAATCCCATATTAAACAGGTTTCTAGGATTTCTTTCTTTCACCTCCGGAATATTGCTAAAATTAGAAACATCCTGTCCAGGAGTGATGCTGAGAAACTAGTCCATGCATTTGTTACCTCAAGGCTGGACTACTGTAATTCTTTACTATCAGGTAGTCCACAAAATGCCATTAAAAGCCTTCAGTTGATCCAAAATGCGGCAGCAAGAGTTTTGATGAGTATTAAAAAGAGAGATCACATTTCTCCTGTTTTAGCTTCCCTTCATTGGCTCCCTGTTAAACCCAGAATAGAATTTAAGATCCTTCTTTTTACATACAAAGCCCTTAATAATCAAGCTCCATCATACATCAGAGATCTAATTGTTCCATATGTTCCTCACAGAGCCCTTCGCTCTCAGACTGCAGGTTTACTTGTAGTTCCTAGGATTTCTAAAAGTAGAATGGGAGGCAGATCTTTTAGTTATCAGGCTCCTCTTCTGTGGAACCAGCTCCCAGCTTTAGTCCGTGAGGCAGACACTCTGTTTACTTTTAAGGCCAGGCTTAAACTTTCCTTTTTGATAAAGCTTATAGTTAGAGTGGTTTAGGTCATCCTGAGCTATCTCTGTAGTTATGCTGCTATAGGCTTAGACTGCTGGAGGACAGACTTACCAATTTTCTTCACTCTGCTACTTCCTTTTCTCCTACTACTCTCCAGTTGTATTACAGTACATTCTGTTATTTCGACTGTTAACTTTGTTTTCTCTCAGTGTTTTTCTCTCCATAGAAGATATACCTGGTCTGGTATTCTGCTGGGCTGCAATGCCATGTTGGACGGGGGGCATCGACTGGGATGATCCCCCCAGTAACTGAACATCCACTGTGTCCTGTTATTAACTTTTTACTTTCTGTAACATAGAAAGTTCTCTTATATCAGATCTTCTGTTCCTTCTGTGTTTCTGCTCTGTCTTCTCAAACCCCCAGACGGTCGTGGCAGATGGCCGCTCCTACTGAGCCTGGTTCTGTTGGAGGTTTCTTCCTGTTAAAGGGGAGTTTTTCCTCTCCACCGTCGCTACATGCTTGCTCAGTATGAGGGATTGCTGAAGGATTGCTGTGGTTGGAAAGTCTGCATCAACGGGGCCCAACCTCACGCAATGACTGACGCAATCTGCTGGGATTCCTTAAATAGGAAACTTTTTAACTGATTGGAATGTTTGTATAAATGTATTGAAATGACTTCTTGTTAAGTGCCTTGAGATGACATCTGTTGTGAATTGGCGCTATATAAATAAACTGAATTGAATTGAATTGCCAGAATCAACATGGAAATATTTTTTCTATTTTTTTACGCCGGAATCCTTTAAGAATTTGGGACAATATCAGGCGAAGTTGGCATCAAAGCTCCGTTTGGAAAAAGGGGCCATTCCAACAATCAGAGACTTGCCTGCAATTGAAACGGTAAGGCTGTGTTTTTATTGCTCTGCTGTGTGTAACAAACAGCAGCTAACTGCTAATGTGGCTATTGTATGCTAGCGGGAGTAGTAGATCTGGGTTAGATATGCTAAAGCATTACCTGCTGTGTCAACCCCCCTCCTTCCTGCCACCAATCAACGCGCCCCTCATTTGCATTAATACAATGCCCATCCACGACAGCCAAAGTATCGCATCAGATCTCGAGAGACAATAATGCCTTCAGAAATAAGGGTCAAAGGAGCTCTGTGTTTATTTTTTTCAACTTTTTTTTTTTTAGAAGGACCTGAAAGACTATAATAGAGCGTGGGTATCCAAGATAATACTAGGTTATGACTCCTTTAAGCAGGCTGTACCTGACCTCTCACATATTAACCAATGTCATAACATCAAAAAAGGCATCTAAACTCTGACACAAATTAAGAGGCAAGGAAAAAAGTCTCCATACATTCTCAGTCTTCCAAGATTATATGAGTATCATACAATATCTATGGCTTTTAGTGGACACAAATGTTTACCAGATTTGGACAGTTTGACAGGGTTGTTCTTCAGCAATACATGTTTGGATGAAAGGTATCTAAAATATGCAGAAAAATGCTTGTTGCTTAGAGCTTCACTACATATCAGCTTTTTGTCAGTTCCAAAACTGCTGAAAATAAGATTGGAAATAACATAAATCAAACTAGGCTGGACGGTTAGTATTGTTGCCCAGAGTTGAAATCCTTGTTGAGGCTTTTCCTAACTTTCTGTTTCTGTCCCGTACTCAGATCTTAAGTTTTGTCACACAGACCAACAACATGCAGGTTAGATTAATTGTCAACTTTAAACTGTGTGTGTGTAGCCTATGTGTGTGCATGGTTTGTCCTTTGTGTCTCTTGTGTTGCCCCATGATGGACTGGCCACTAGAGATGGACACAAGCTACCATCATCAAACCTGAACAAGATTAAAGCTGCAGTCCGGAGAATATATTTATGTGTCAAAGTTTTATAAATCTTTAGAATGATAGTGGGGTTCAATACTATGATGAAAGGCTAGTGCTCCACAACATTTGTTGTTCTTCCTAAGTCCTGTCTTCCTCCCACAGACCGCTATGCATTTCACACTGACCGGCGAAATGTTTTTGCCAATAGAATTCAAGTTTCCGCCCTGTCGGCTGTCAATCAACTTGCATGTGCATGGCGCGAACCTGTGATGATGAGGCTGTTCACACAGGTCGCTCCTGTTTACAGTCGCCATATTGGAAGAGAGCGTCAGCCATGGAGAAGTCGCTCACCTCTGAAATGTCCATAACAAAATGCAATCGGGTGATGATGGATAGCAATTGCTGCTTTCCTCTTGACTCGCTGTGACACCACAGGTGATGTGCAATGCCCAATTGTTGAAATGGGGCTAGAGGGAGGGGTGTTTTGGGAGGGGCCTTGGATATTGAATTCAAAAAATCTCTCTCTCCCTCAAAAACTCCGGACAGCAGGTGAAGAGAACGCACTTTAATTCTCTTGTATTTAAAGTTAAGATTAGAATGTGTTTGAATGAATCATCTGGTTGGCTTTCTTTGGTCGTTTACTTGGCCTAAATATTTGTCTTATAATGGTTAAATAACAATGTATTTAAATTGCAAATACTTTATACTTTTTTTATGAATAGACCTACTGTAAGGGAGCACCAGAATTACTAGTAACATACCTTGAGAAAAATTGGAAAAGATGTCCTTGCCTAAGAACCTAATCTCATGCAGTCGCTGGGGGTTTATTACTCCTCTGTCAGAAATGAGGCACCTAATCTACGAGCGTACATGTCAGCCAACAAGTAAATATTTTATATTTACATTTTATTATATGTTGTTCACCTCCCCTTCACAAATATGAGCCATTCTTACAGTCAAGCTGTGAGTTTCACTGTGTCACTCTGAGGCTGTCGACCGCTAACTCATTAGAATTGGTTTTGCCAAGACAAGGTGCTGTGCACTCATATTAAAAAGGCAGATCAATAGTTTAACATGACCAACTCTCCCTCCTTGTGCTTAAAACCCCTCCATCTCCCCTCCCCCAGCAACGGCTTCTGTGTGTGCATCTGACCCTTCTTTTGTACAAAATTAAACAAAAATAAAAAGATTTTTAAAAAGACCCTGTAAACGCATTACTTTATATTATAATCGACATCGCTTTAAGCAGCAGGCAGAACTGGCTGTTAAACCAATAAATAGCTGACGTAATGCTAGCAAACAAGCGGATGGTTGAATTACACTACTCACATTAAGTTAGGGATATCGTGAGAGACTCAGTGGATGTCATACATATGGTGTTTGTTTCACTTCAGAGATTTTTGGGATAGGGAGGCAATTGTATTGGGGTGATAGACACCTCGTTTTGTGTTTTCCACGTAATGGTCTCACTGTGTACAATGTGTCTTATATATTGGGGCCAACACCAAAAAATACTAAAGATAACCCTTTTCAATGTGGCGTCAATTTCAACATTCTGTGTGTTTAAAAAGCTGGTATTGTCAGCAAGTCATTCCAAATTCATCCTTCAAACAGCCATGAATACACAACGTCACTTAACGGACGAGCAGCGCCACCTGGCCATTGCCCGCCTTCGTGTCGGTGGTTGTTGTATCTCAAAGTGTCATCAGCAGACTTACATCAAGACACAGAACTACTGGCGGAGTTTGTGACAGACCCAGGAGTGGAGCCCCACGAGTGACAGACCACAATGATGACCAGTACCTAAGGACCTGTGCACTGAGACATCGTCATGCAACTGCCACACAGCTGCAACCCCGTTTACGAGATGTGAGGTGTACTAGGGTTTCCAGGAAAACCATTTGCAACAGACTCCATGCTTTGGCTTGAATGCCAGACGAACATTGCAGGTGACTCCACTGACACCAAGACACCGCCATGAACGTTTGAAGTGGGCACAAGACCACGTGACCTGGACAATGCAGTGTGGTCTACCGTCCTGTTCCCTGACGAGTGTCTGGTCACCTTGCACAGAGATGATGATCGTCAGCGTTGCTGGAGAAGGCAAGGTGAGCGATACGTCGAAGTCAACATGGTCCCCAGGACTAGCTTTGGTGGAGGAGGTGCAACAGTCTGGGCAGGCATCACCAGTCAGCGCAAAACTGATTTGGTTATTGTAGATGGCTCAGTCACTGTGTGTTCTTACTTCAGATACGTCATAGAACCCATCATCATCCCCCAATTCTACCAGGACACCCCCAACTTTCTGTTCATGGAGGATATTCAATTCAAATTCAAAAATACTTTATTGATCCCAGAGGGAAATTAAGTGTTGGTATAGCTCATATCATTCTTTAAGGAGTTGTTGTAGATGATGATATGCTCCTCGAATCTGGAACAAACTTCCAGACAACTGCAAAGCTGCTGGAACACAGTTCTTTTAAAGGAGTCATAACCTAGTATTATCTTGAATACCCACGCTCTATTATAGTCTTTCAGGCCCTTCTAAAAAAGAAAAGTTGAAAAAAAGTGAAACAAATAAACACAGAGCTCCTCTGACCTTATTTCTGAAGGCATTATTGTCTCGCGAGATCTGATGCGATATTTTGGCTGTCGTGAACGGTCATTGCAATAATGCAAATGAGGGACGCGTTGATTGGTGGCAGGAAGGAGGGGGGTTGACGCCGCAGGTGACGCATCAGCATATCTAACCCATATCTCCCGCTAGCATACAATAGCCACATTAGCAGTTAGCTGCTGTTTGTTACACACAGTAGAGCAATAAAAACACAGCCTTACCGTTTCAATTGCAGGCAAGTCTCTGATTGTTGGAATGGCCCCTTTTTCCAAACAGAGCTTCGATGCCAACTTCGTCTGATACTGTCCCAGATTCGTAAAGGATTCCGGCGGTAAAATGTTTAGCACAGACACCTAAACCAGTGGGAAGGGTTGTAGGAACCGCGTCATTAAAAATGAATTTAATCCACTGGTCCCTGATAGCTTGGTCCATTCTTGGGAGAGAAAAAATATTTCCATGTTGATTCTGGCAGTCAACAACAGAGCAGCTCATGTGTGCACTACGTTTACGCATCTTTCATTCGAGTTCGTACTTTGAATGTGTCGGTCGCGAACAAACCGGCTCTAAGAGGCAACTCTTTGAAGTGATTGATGTGAGCCGGCTCGTAATTGGGAACCGTTTTTTTATTTTTTCATTCCCCTCCCGCTTGTTTTGGTACATTTGGTACACATCGTTTTTGCATCAATTTTGGTGATAAATACACTTTAAGCAACAGTAAATCTGAGGAGCCACTTGGGAGCCAAAAGAGCCGGCTCTTTATGGTGAGCCAAGCCAAAAGAACTGGCTGTCCAAAAAAGAGCTGGAATTCCCATCACTAGAATTCAGTAATGGCGACGCTCGACTGAATATGAGGGGGAGAGAGGCGAGGGGGAGGGCTGGCTTCCTCCAGCATAGGTCTGCGATGTCTATATATGGTATATCCTGCTCCGACTTGACGTCAAGTTGGCCAGAAATTAAAATTACGTATTTGAGTGCACGTGTACGTGGGCTATTTGATGAACCCAAAGGTAAACAAACGCTTCACTTTTAAATATCAGCTTCCCGGCCAGTGTATAATCGTTAGGCAATCATAACACACTGTTTTTCTCATGGAAAAGTGAAAATTACAGGTCATGACTCCTTTAAATCACAACTAAAAACATATCTGTTTAGAGCTGCCTTTGAGTAATGTTTTCATGTATCATGTTTTGTATATGCTTCTTGCTGTTTCTACATTATATGCTTTGTAATGCCTTGATGTATCTGTGTTAGCTTCTTGCTTTATTGCTGTTTTTACTTTATATGCTTTGTTTGTGCTTTACTGCTGTTTTTATTTTACCTCTTAATCATGTTAAGCACCTTGAATCACCTTGTTGTTGAAAGTGTGCTATACAAATAAAATTGCCTTGCCTTGATGCTTTAATACAATAAGTTGCTACCGAGTTATTAGCAGGGGTAACTGAAAATGTCGTAAGTGGGGAGGTTGGTAGTTTGTGCAAAGTGTAAAAAACATAAGAATTTGTATTTATTTGTGTTTTATTTTATACTGCATTAACAATTACATTTTCATAAAGCATATGTTTTTTGGGGGAAATGCAGGCTATCACAATAAAAATTTGATTAGGAAGACTAAATAAATCAGTGTTTCTTAATTGTATTCTGTGAAATATTCTTTTATTACAAAGTACTTCCTGCATACATTTTGCTGTAGTAATTTCAGTGTCATTTCCGGTCTTCTTTCTCCACATTTATATCTTTGATGGCAGGCGTGTATATATGTACCTGTACAGATTTAAACAAACTGCCTCTGCTTTTAAATTCTAGCTCCAACCAGATAATTGCATTTAAGGATAAAAGCAGCTTTGATTGGTCAAATATTGATTACATTTTCTCCAGGACAATTGCAAATGTCCTTGCAGTAACCAACTGGGACTGGGTAAAGATGCATTGTTAAAAAAAGGATATTCTCAAGGTCTTTTCGGAACATGACATAACCAATTGACAATGCAATACCTCAGAAAGATATGCCTTTATTTCATCAGCACTGTTTTTTTTATCCACATTGTTTTCTTGGAGACAATATAGTTTATTTTTTATTATCTGCAACAAAAAAAGAACAGTTTATGTCTGCCTCCCTCCAGTCTATGATATGGATGAATGTCTTCAAGCAATTAAGTAAACAACATTTTAAAACGTAACATAAAATGTAAAAGATGACAGTGTCAAACAAAAATCAATCACTATGTTGTGGTGTTATTTTGTTGCAAGAGGGAATGGTGCACATCACAAAGAAATAGTATCACAAAGAAACAAAGTAGTGAAAATATTCAAGAAAGATTGCCAAATTAGTTAAAAAGTTGGTTAAGAAAAACTGAGTCAAAGTTTTGAACTGGCCATCACAATGGACTTAGCTCAGTTCCATAGCAATTAATTGACAGAAATAATAACCTGACTGCAGGGCAGCTTTGTTATTCTGGTATATTAAATAATTTGGGTAATATTAACTGACCTAAAACAGGGCAAGTTTAGTCTGCTTTGATTTCAGTAAATAAGTGAATAAAAGTTGTCTTTTTATACAGTGAATCTCAATATCTGGTATGAACTATAGATCAAATTCAGTGTCTTTCAATCTGTAGAGGTCAAAGGTTATCTATCTCAGAAAGTCCATCTGATTCCACTGAATCATTGACATTTTATCAATCCCTTATCCAGACCAAGTGTAACACCTGTGGAGGGGAGTAACTCTTTGGGTGCAGTCAATGTGTGTACTTGCACATCTAAATTGAGCTATGGCAGTAATCGACCTTAAAGGTCTCGTTTACTGAGAAACCGTGTAATACTTGTTTTGTTGTTTTTTAACACATTTGGTCTCTCTGAGTTGCTTATGCATGCTGCATGTGAACATTTCCTCCAACCCCCATTGCCTGCATTAGCCACATAAAGGAACTAGATAGCAAAAATGAGCAATTCAGAAAAAAATAGTCTCTTCTATGCCACAGAGAAAATTTGTATCCATTGTCTTGCCTACCTTGGCTTGCGACCGCCAACAGAAGGGCTGTATTGATTTTGCGGCCAGGAGAGAGCAGACCACGTCTTTGCTAGTAGAAGCTAACCGTTAGCAACTCCAAAACATGGCGGAACACGGTCGGACTTGTGTTATTTGTGGACATAGCATTTTTTTCACCCAAGAAAGAACTGAAAAGGAAACTGTTGGAATTTGTCTTTAGAACACCAGTGAAGTAAGTTAGATTAATTATTTGCTTGAAGGCAACATGCGAGTCGCATTGCTATTGGCCAATCAGAGGTGAGATGTTTGAATCTCATGAATATTAATGAGTAAGAGTCATAATCCTGTTATTTCTCCCCACTCCTCCAACAAACTTCAACCTCCTGAAACAGGAGCACCAGAGCATTTTTTCCCACAGAAAAGAACCCACAAGGCATTTATTCAAACAAAAGATCACAGTAAATTTATTGAACAAATGAGTGAACGAGACCTTTAACCAGAATGGCAACCTTTAGCCAAGTATACATCTTCAGTAAGAAAATTGAGCACCCTTTTGGCAACATGCACCCTTTTGCGCAGGCATTCTTCCGGTTGGCCTATAGTCTCACAAAAAATAAACAAATGGGGGCAACAGTGAAGCAGATGGAGTAAAAACAGGAAATGCACAATGAGCAAATAAATGTACATTTCGTAAGTACTGTAGCCTACTGTTTGATTGTGTTACACGTGCTGTTGTGTTGTAGTCATACGGAAAGGGGCCCACGTCAGTCACAACTCGACTAACCTGAGATGTTATATACATGGAGAGGCATTCGGGGTTTTAACCACGTCATTTGGGTGTCTTAGGTGGATTAGGAGTAGGCTATTTCAGATCAATTTCCGTCAGACTAAGGTGTATTCATGCATTTCAAAAGTCTGAATTTAGTCAGACTAAGTAAGTGGTTCTCTCTTACTGCAACACTGAGTGTTAGTCATTGTGAGAACAAGAAAGAGACATGGGGGGGAACAAACTAACACTTGTTCAGGACTACGTTTTCAAAGATATAGGGGAAAAATGATTTCACAGAGTTAATGGTAGCAACAGTACTCTGAATGGCCCATGAGGGTATATGGGTTGCTGTGGCTTTACAAACACAAAAGGTTCTTGCAGACCAGCATTAGTTTGTTGGCATGCAAAAGTTTACACCTTAATAATTTCAATGAGAGTTAAAGTTCAGGAGTCTTTTTCAAATGACTAATGCAATCATTGCACTGAGAAGAAAGAAAAAACACTTCACAGAACACAGCTAAACGCATGATGTTTATGGACTTGACAGCTCCTGCTTTGATCAATAATGCGGCAAAACATGGATGAGAAAAAGGGAAATTAGATCTGCAATGTTGTTTTCTACACTTTTTCTATTCAGTTATTCTGACAAGGGTTTATTGATAAAATGCTTTGGTTTAATCTTCAGTCCAACTGTGGCCCCTCATCCTAACATGCACTACTCCTTAGCTAAACACACTAAGCAGAGAAATATGCTGCAGGTTCATGATCAATCCTGATTTGTGACTGCCAATGTCATTGTGGTTAGTGTTTTTCGCCGGATTAAACTGGCTCTCACGACAGATGGAGACTGTGCAGCCAGGGGAAGCTTCATCTCCTGTTTAAACAAATTAGCCAAAGGCACAAGCCTGAATATTTTACTGCTCAGTGCACAGGTGTGTTCATTAGATCATCTATATCAATGTTCCTGCATGTGATGGGCAGCTTCTACCAGATGGCTACAGTCAGTACAGTTAGTTGATGAATGCTGTAGCAGCTTTATTAGTTTTACTGACATGTGCCTTTATCTTTTCTCTGGGTTAACAAGCCAAGCTAATGCTGGATGTACTTGTAGTTCAATGAATAGGAAGTCAGTGGGAAAACATTCTTAGGTTTTTTGTATTCCAAATAATTAACACACCAAGATTCTGATCAGCTTACAGAGACTGACCATTTTGTTATTAAACTTGAAAAAAAAATTCTGTAAATATTTTTCCAGTGTTTATTATGTGTTACAATTAGTTGATTGGCTGTTTTTGCCTTGATATATGTTAGCATTTTCTCATGTCATAATACCTTGCAAATTTGTTACTTAGTTTAGCATTTAAAGTTTGCATAAAATATCTGAATATTATGAAGTCCTTCCATATTTCCCATGTCTACATGGTGGTTGTATTTGTATAGTTAGGTTTTTTCAAAGCCTAGCAACCAACACTGAAAGCCTAGGAGCCAACATGGCAGTACGGTGGTGGAGTTGGTAGCACTGTTGCCTTGCAGCAAAAAGGCCCAGGTTCAAATCCCAGCCTGTGCTCTTTTTGCATGGAGTTTTCATGTTCTCCCTGTAAATGCATGAGTTCTCCAAAAACACTTCTCTAAACTGAGTGTGTGCATGAATGGTTGTATGTCTCTGTGTTACCCTATGATGGATTGGCAACCTGTCCCGTGTGTGCCCCATGACTGCTGGAGATAGACACCCCTATGTGAAAGGAATGAATTCTTGAAAAGAAATCAATATATGTATATTTTTTAATTTAAGAAAGGGATCTTGAATACTATTTATATCCTTCTCTATAATAAGTGGAAAATTCTTAATTGGCATTACATGAGTCAAACCCTTCTTTTAATTGCTGACCAACATCTTTCATGCTTCCATTGGTATCATGGTATGTGCTACAGTTCTCTGAAGTTGGGATGCCTCTTGCCATTAGCCTAATCTTTCGCTCCCTACAGAGATTCTCTTTAGTTTCATGTTGAGGCTATAGGAGGGCCACTCCAACATGTTTATATTAATTCAAACCAGAGAAAACAGGTTTGCAAAATTAAACACTGAGTTTAAACCTACACATGCAAGGGGTATGAATAATGTTGAACTTAACTGTAGTTGTGATTTACAGTGTCTTATATATGTCATATCTGCTTCCATAAAAAGACCTAGATGTGTCGTGTGATTAGGTAAACAGTTGTTTATTTAAAGTATGTATAACAATTAAATTTCAGAGCCAGAGAATCTAAACTGAAAGCACATACAATTGAAAAGCATTTTATTAAAGCAAGAAACAAAAAGTCAATACAATATCTTTTAAAAAACGGACACGACTTTAAATATCAGAGTAATAACTGCTTTGTATAAAAGATGGAGTCCAGAGACTCCAGAATAAAAAATACAGAAAATGATAAGATAAATGAGTAGAACAGATCTCCAATGTACACCTTCCCAGTGTCAGCACAAAATATGTTGGCTCCAACCCTGCCGAAGACCAATTAAAGCTGCTCATAAAAGTACATTTCCGAGAGCCTGATGTCAACGGTGTACCAATGAGAGGGATGGTTTATGAGTTTCAGGTCACATTTAAAGTCATAAAAGATACATTTCACTGAGTGTTCGTATTCATGAATTTCTCTGAAAAATTATTTCCAACTCAGCAGGTTAGGATGTAATAAACAGGTACAGAGATTTGTTCACAAATCTAAAACAGTAAAATATTGGTGACAAAAGTTTTCAGTCCATATCAATTAATACTGTTGCTAAATTATCATGTTTAGTTTATTCAGCAGAAAGGATTCCTCAGATTTATAAACTATCAAACCTTAAAGTACAAGTGTCAGCTTATTAGATATATAAAGTAAAGAAATAAAGTGAACTACTTAAGAAATCTGGCTACAGAATACAATTTTACCAATATTGCACTCTGCTGCATGTCTACCAAGTATTATAACTTCTTGTGAGCAACCTCCTCCAGAAATTCAGATCCCTGCAGCTGCAGTAATGTAGCTGAACAAGTACACTGATGAACTCCTTCAGAGAGGTGGAGCAAGTCAGATGGATGTAAAAGTGCTTCCTGCTGTCTATCAGATGGAGACGAGTCCTCAAGAGCATCTGGTCCAGACAAAAAGGCTTTTTGCATATGAAGGTACCTCGGTCAGGAAAAAAATGACTCAGAAGTGTCTTTGTGCCAACCAAGATGAGTGCAGTTAAAATGATCTTAAATGTAAAGCTAAATAGAAATATATTTTTTAAACAAAACAACGTTGATCCTTTATGGAAATAAAAGTGTTTTTTTCATTCTTTGTGGCTGCAACGCAGCCTCATCTCAGTGTATCCATCTGTCTACAACGCAATGATGGTGTAGATGAGTAAAACTTAATTTATGAATAATAATAACTTCGCATTATATTGCAATAACATAATAATAAGAACTTTCTTTAGAAAAGCTGTGGGTAGGATATCAAGGCTGCAAGAGGAGGAGCTTAATCGGATAATGATTTTTAAAGGTTTTTTTTTTGTTTAATTCATAGAATTGATGATGATTTGGGATGGCACTGGTGGTGGGTTCGGTATTGAGGTACAGATTGACGCTCTAATTGTTAGAATCTTTTCAGTGAAAAAGCTGGCAAATTCATTGCAGGCCCTGGTCGATTTTAGTTCAGGGGCTGCTGTCTCTAAAGGATTAGTTAGTCTTTCCACTGTTGCAAATAAAGTCTGCGGGTTATTAATGTTTCTGTTGATGATTTCAGAAAAGAATGATTCCCTTGCATCTTCTCGAGTTGATTGATATCTGTTCACTCTCTCTTTATAAAACTCACAGTGAACCTGGAGTTGAGTTTTCCGCAATTTTCTCTCAACTCGTCGACATTCCCCTTTTTCACTATGTACGAGTCGATCATTAGTCCACAGGGACATCTTTCTACCTGAGACTACTTTCACTTTAGTTGGAGCAATGGAATCAGTGATGGCTGAGATTTTCGCAAGGAAATTATCTACCAGCTTGTTTACTGAGTTGAGAGATGAGGGGATGCGGTGGGAGGGTAAATACGTTTAAAAGTTTCAACTGCGCTGTCCCCTAGAAAACGCTTGGCTGGACAATTTAGTAGAGATGGTACTTTCAAAGAAAATACAGAAATGGTTAGATAATGCAACATCAATTACCGGGATGTTGGATACATTTAAACCTTTGCTGATAATTAAGTCCAGAGTGTGTCCTTGATTGTGTGTTGGCTGTTTGACATGCTGGGTCAAAAAAAACTGTCAGTTACAAACCCAAACATAATTAAAAAATATATATATATAATACATGCCTTTTAAGATAATTATTTTTGCTTTCTGAGTATAATGTAACCTTTATTAATTAACTAAGTTTTGCATGAACTAATCAGAAGCTGCTCTGCATTCATTTCACATTACCTTTTACTGTAAAGTATCTCTGTAACTGCTCTTTCTAACAGATGGTTACTGTAATAAACCATCTGGCATATCAGGCTAATTTGCTCCAGAAGGTAACAAAATAATTAATTCTGCATAGATAATTGTTATTATATGAAGAATGTCAGCAGCACTATCTAAAAGAACATCAGTAGCCATCATGAGTCAGTTCACGTACTGTACAAGCAGCTTCACAAACAGGTAACAATATGTTTGGCTTTCAATCCAACATAAACGTTTGTCTGTGGATCATTTCCCATCCAAGTCATACCACAACATGAATAATTTTAAACCAGACTTTCTTCGAAGTGATCCTTCAAGCTCAGACTTAGAGGGGGCTCTGGTGAAATCTGAGTAATTTGTATTTTGCACACCACATTTTTAATGAGACTGCAGGATGTGAAATGGATAAAGTTGACAGAAAGTCTGCATAAATCGCATAGCCACTTAGCCCACCGCTGTGGTTAGTGGTGCATCTTTAAAGCATCTTCATGTTCGCAGCATCACACTGTGATTCTGATCAAGGAAGTCAAGGAAGTCAGCAGAGGCAGAGTCAGACAAGTTCCTTCCCATTTAAAACAATGCCAGAGCAATGACAGAGCTTCAGATGTAGATGTTTCAGAAGGTTATTGCTGTTGAGAGTAAATTTATCAGGGGGTTCTCTGTGATGGCAGGCCACAAATATAAATTAACAACATGGAGTAAAATATATTTTTTTCAGCTCGGTCTCAGCTGAGTCAAAATAAATGGATTTTACACCAAAGATGGATTTTTTTTTAATGTAGAGACTAAAAATATTTCTCTTCAAGTGCTCCATGTGTGGTAAATATCTTAGCATGTCTACTTTAGCTGTTTGCTTTTAGCTCTGTAAAGTTCAAAGTAAATATATTTGCTAAAGATGATTACATTTTTAAGTCTTATTATATAAAACAATTCAAGATTAAATATATTTAGATTTTCTGTGAATAATAAATCTGACACAATGATAACATCCACAGGTTCTACATAGGGATGTGTTTTATCACCCCTACTTTTATACACAGATTAATGCAGAAACACTGTACCTAACAGGCTCTCTATCAAATACGCAGATGACGCAGCTTTAGTGAGCCTCCTAGACGATCTGGAGGGAAATCATCGTCTAGTTTTATATTCCATTTCAGACTGCTGCTATAAGTCAAACCTCATTTAAATACCAATAGGAGAAAGGGTCAATTGATTTTAGAAGTTCACAATGCTTCTCTGCCACAGTCATTAAAGGAGAGACTGTCACTAATTAAAAATATCTTGGCATTCTTGACAACAAGCTGAAATGGGACTTGTGGACTGATCTCTAGCATACTAAGACTACAGAATGTACTTCTAAAAGACACTGCTGGTTTTAAATTTCAACAGTCAAAGGCTCCAGATGAGCTTTAAATGAGTTAGAGTAAGCCAGCCATGCACCTGATCTGGTCAGATCCACTGTGAGCCGGAAGAATGTCCCTTATGTTGTCTGATTTGTCTGCTGTCTGTGCCATATATTTGGTGTCCTGTAACAAGTGCCAGTTATTGCAACTGGGCTGCAAATCCAATTGCCCCATGGGGACAATAAAATTGTTGCTACTACTATTACTACTACTACTACTAATGTAGCATGTTTTTTTGCAGAAAATGAAGGACCATGTTTTGTTTTCTATTAGAAAGGAAAAGTAGCATGTTAAAGCTGCTAAACCGAATCTGAATAATAAGCTAGCTTTTCAACATAAACACACTCACAGAACTCTCATTCCTCCCATTAGCCATCATCTCTAGGCCACACACCCCTGATATGAGAGCGCACATTCCTACAGTAAATGAGAGGGCGCAAAACACCACTCACAGTTTTCGTGAAGTAATATAGTGGAATCACCTGTAAGTGAAAAATTAACAATCGGTCTTTGTCAGACACGTGACCTGCCTAGCAACCACTACCCCCGGGTGCTATCTTGAGTGTAAGTGTCTCACGTTGCTAGGGGAAACCACATTAGATATACTGAAGAAGCCGAAGTTGAAAAAGCACACTGGAGTCTCACACATGGATAAAAAGAAGAAGGAGGAATGCATTACTTACAGGGATAAACTTGTAAAGGAGGCTAGGGATAGATATAATCAGAAATTGTATACAATCGACAATGTAGATACAAGCTCAAAGGAAATGAATGGAGCTCATACGTTTCATTACTGCTTCCAACTACCACATTGGACATCACAAGCTATCTTGTGCTGTGATGGACTGGCGACCTGTCCAGGGTGTACCCTGCCTCTCGCCTCTTGACCGGTGGAGATAGGCACCAGCCCCCCGCAACCCTGCATTAGGATGGACGGGTATAGAAAATGGATGGATGGATGGATGGATGGATGGATGGATGGATGGAAACTATCTTGTGTTTGGGATCAGCGCAAACACATGTAAACAGTTCAAAAATTACAAATCGCTGGAGGCATTCTCCCATTTTCTGTCCAAAATCACTTTTCCAAACGGAAAACCTAAAAAATCTTATATGGTTGTAAAGTTTTTGTTTCTTGTGTGACCTGTTGTGGCAGCCCTTCACACAACACGAGTGAACCATTTTGTCCAGGTTTATGCACTCCTCATACACACCGAACGCAGCTTCCATTGTTGTGTACACTCAACCATCCCATCATGCAACGCACCTACAACACCTGAAAGGTCATCTGATAAAGACCGATATAAACACGAATAACTAACATAAATCATTCAATTTTGTAGCAGCCGGCTGTTTCTCCTTCTCTGACATTGAGCAGAGAACCTCTCACACCAGTGGAGATCAAGTGGCAAAATGTGGGAGCACGTAACGAGTAGAGGACCCAGGCAAATACGGCAGTGCGGTTGTCCGGTGAGACAGACAACCGGATGGTCCAATCATTGGTTTTGAACCAAGCCATGTTATTGGCTGGGGGTTTTAGACAAATGCAACAGAACCAGTTAATAATTTATTTTCTTTTTTTTCTTTTAATCTCCACAAAATTTTTATGGGTATACTATGTTAGAACGTTGTTAAGAGCCATGAAAAAAAAATGTTTTAAGCTAGCTTTTTTTGAAGATTTGCCATAGCAGTAAACCTAGTTTATACTTCTCTGTCAGCAAGTTTGCACCCAAACACACACGGACTGACGGAGACAATTTCCTTTCACCCTCCTCTGTTGGTGTATCAGTGTTGCAAAGCAATTCTCCCCTAGGACAGCAGGGCGTGCAGACCTTTTCTGGCAGGTCTACTTACCATTGCAGTAATGTCTCTGGTCAACGACACTATATTTACTTCAGCTTGTTACTGCACATCCACTCAAGGAGCAATGGCCAACAAAGAGCGAGTTTTGATTGAGCTTGAAAGCTTTTTACTACAAGTGCAGTTCATTAATTACTCTAAAAATGCAGGTAAACAAATAAACACAGCAGTCTGTTTTTGTTGTTCTCTACACCCCTGGTGTTCAAAATAGCCAAAAGACCATATTAGATAAACTGGCCTTACATTATAATGCATCTAGTGCCCAAAAACTCCATTGACTACTAATTACATCATCTATAGAGCACCTTTCTGGTGAAATGATCTTGGGCTTATGTTGGGCTGACCAATTACAGACATACGCTCTACGTTTCGTTCAATGGATAGTTAAAACGTTGGGCTCTACACTGTTGTTGTGTGGCTGTTGAAGAGCCCTTGCATCAACGGATAATGGTGCTGCATTTCTTTATATACAGTATATGGTTTCTCCGCACCTCCGCAGATGGAGAAGCATAAACTAGGCTTTATTTGCTTCAAATAATGGTTCCGATTAAGCTGGTTTTTACTCAACAAGCCAAAATATTCATGCCTCTCTACAACTGCTGCCACATTCAGTGATGGCTTGGTAACCTTGGCACAGTGAATAAAATGAAGTTAGTAAGCTTGCTCTAGGTCTTAACAGGAACCTACAAGAAGTGGGATTCTTTGTGCAAATGACAAACCAGTGCTTGAGGTATTACATTCCTTTAGCTATTATTCTAGATGTATAGCATTGCCGGGAGCTCAGATTTAATTTTGTAAATAAAAAATAAAAATCTTTGCTTTTGTTTTGGTTTTTTGGGAGGGGGGGTGGGGTCTTCTGAGGGTTTATTGTTGTGTGCAGATTTCGTAGACTCTGCTGCAAATGAATTGCCCTTCAGGGAAAATAAAGTATTTCTATACAGTCTCGCTTGCTTCTTGTTTCAGTGTCACCCTTCCAGCATATAAAACTTTACTCAGTTATTTGTGATTTGTTCTTGCTATGCTCCACTGACTGCCATGTTTTCCCATGTTTGTTTTTTGGTCTATCCAGGTAATCTGCAGTTTTCGCACACACACACACACACACACACACACACACACAAAACACGCACGTCTTGCTATACTTGTGTTGACATTGTATTGACTTCCATTGATTTTACTATGCCTAACCCAGACACTTTCCCTAAACCTAACCATTACTGATACATGCCTAACCGTAACCTTAACCTAAACCTAATTCACACCATAACTCTAAACCTAACTAGTAGAGTTTAATACCTTGTTAAACATTGTGTGGACCAGGCAAAATGTCCTCACAACTACAAATGTCCACACAATGCTGGTGGCCTGTCAAAGGTTGGTCCACACAAGTATAGCTATACATGTACCCAAACACACAAAAAAAATCACCCACTCAGTGATCCTGCCTGCCCCCTGCCTGTGTTTGGGTTCAACCCAACACCCCAGTTATGACAGCTTCAAAACTTTAACCTAACTAACAAAACCATTTCAAACACCATAAATCTACCAACCTAATAGTCTGTGAGGAAGTAATGTGTGGGTTTAAACTATCTGGTAAATCTGATTGAACTCCAACTAAACTCAGCTAGTAAGCAGCAGGGTATGTTATTGTCAGTAAGACATTGATTACTCATATGCACTTCACAGAGTTCGAAAATGTCTATTTTATGTGTGTGTGTTTACATCTATTGAAAGAGTCAGAGTATACAGATAGTCTAGAATTTAATTAATAGTTTTTTAAAATGTTTTAAACAGTAATCTGATTGGATTAAATATAAGCCTCTTGATTTAGAAGAGTGAGTTCCATATTATAAAAAAGGTGAAATATGGTGACTTCAGCTGTTTTAATTTTGTTATCTTCACTCATAAGCTACTAATTTACCACTTCTGTAGGTTTGTCAAACTTGTATTTGGCTCCAGGGCTTAAAACTCATGTGTTTAGGAAGTAGAAATATTTTCTTAATGTTGCTGACTCAGTTGATGCATGCTTAAACTGGGAATCTGACTAGCTGGGATTTCATATTTAACTTGCCAGAAATCTGAACAGCCACCACAAGATTTTTTTAAGCAAACACACACATCCTAGGTTATCAATATTTTCCTACAACAGTTTCCTATAACAACCAGTTACATATTTGTTATATACAAATTTAAACTCCTGTTTGGTTCCAGTTGGTCTTGCAGATGAACTGTTTGAGCTTTATCTTGCACTTCCAGGTTTTAAGAAACTTCTTATGATGTTAACATCCACATAAACTCCCACTCATATATAATTGTATTTGTTATATTTTTTGCTATAGCATATCATGTAATTTCCATTATTGCCCTTTAGTTGAAAACTTGATCCTTGTCTCTCTTTTTATTTAGATCTGTGAATTTTTTATTTTTTAGGGGAAATGTAGAGAGTCCTATTGGCTTCATCGGAACGTGATCTACAGCTTTCGCTGGAGTGGTTCGCAGCCGAGTGTGAAGCGGCTGGGATGAGAATCAGCACCTCCAAATCCGAGGCCATGGTCTTGAGCCGGAAAGGGTGGGGTGCCTTCTCCGGGTCGGGGATGAGGTCCTTCCCCAAGTGGAGGAGTTTAAGTATGTGGGGGTCTTGTTCACGAATGAGGGAAAAATGGAGCGGGAGATCGATAGACGGATTGATAGGGCATCTGCAGGTATGCGGGCGCTGTACCGGTCTGTCGTGGTGAAGAGAGAGCTGAGCCGAAAGGCGAAGCTCTCGATTTACCGGTCGATCTACGTTCCTACCCTCATCTATGGTCAGGAACTCTGGGTGGTGACCAAAAGAACGAGATCACGGATACAAGCGGCTGAAATGAGTTTCCTCCGCAGAGAGTCTGGGCTCTCCCTCAGAGACAGGGTGAGAAGCTCAGTCATCCAGAGGGGCTCAGAGTAGAGTCGCTGCTCCTCCACATCGAGAGGAGTCAGTTGAGGTGGTCGGGCATCTGGTCAGGATGCCTCCTGGATGCCTCCCTGGTGAGGTGTTTTGGGCACATCCCACCAGGAGGAGGCCCAGGGGAAGACCCAGGACACGCTGGATGGACTATGTTTCTCGGCTGGCCTGGGAATGCCTTGGGATTCCTCCCGAGGAGCTGGAAGAAGTGGCTGGGGAGAGGGAAGTCTGGGTCTCTTTGCTTAAGCTGCTGCCCCCGCGACCCGACCCCGGATAAGCGGAAGAAAATGGATGGATGGATGGATGTAGAGAGCAGTTTTATGGTGAAAAAAAATTAACTTTATTCCCTAATAAAGTAAAATTATAATCAATAAAATTTATACCATTTTCATCCAGTTGACTCAAAAAACTTCACATTATTTTGGAAAAACGGCTACTTTCAAACATTTTGCAAACATATTCTGGTGATGAACACTTGTTTAAATTCTATACTTTATATTAGTTCGTTTATACTTTTTACAGTAGTAATTTTACGAATGTTTAATCACATTCTTCTGGATTCATGATGTCAAAGGCTAGATTACTCATCTGCTGAAAATTGTCATAAAATCGGCTATTTATTTTGTCCTATGTGCATTTTTATTGCTTTACCTGTTTTGTAAAACTTTTATACTACATAGTTCCTGAGAAGCATTGTAATGATATTAATCATTCAAGATTTGTGCTGACTGGTGACCTGACAAGTTTTTTTTACTGCCTTATGCCCTCTGACCACTGGAGACAGTCACCAGCCTCCTTGGAACCATGCAAGGGTTAAGCAGGTATAGGGAATACATAAAAACTATATTTTTTCCTCTAATGAGTTTTATTTTTTTTGTGGAAAAAAGTGCTCTCTTATTTGTAACATAAATGTGTAGTAGAACTGGGTATCAATTCAGGTTTCAAGAATCGATTTGATTCAGATTCTCAAGAGTAAAAAATCGATTATCACAATCCAATCCAATCTGGTCCAATTCGATATTGATATGGGTAAGTGCTAATAAACACATTTTTGTGAGCTGTTACCTTGATTACATGACTGTAATTCAATGACGCAACACTGGGTGGGGTTGCAGTTTACTGGGGGAAAAAGTATTAATTCTGGACTTGTCCCTCCTATTTTAGCTGTGAAAAGGGTAAACAATGTTAACCGATTAAATTGATTTTTGGACTTATGAATCGATTTTTAATAATTTTTATAAGAATCGATTCAGAATCAGAGAATCCATTTTTTTTACCACAGCACATGTAGACATGAAATCAGCAATGGAGAATGTGTGAATCTTCTAACTTTGTACCCTCGGGTATTTGTACTTTGAGTTTCTCTTGTTTTTGGGTTATTCCTTATTTATTCACTTATCTCAGTTACTCTTGAGTTAGTCCTTCTTATTTATGTTAGGTTCTGTAATCACTTCTACTTCTATTTCATTGTATGGATCTTTTATTAGTTATTTCTTCATCGCCTCTTTTGGCTCTGCTTTACTTTATTAACTTTTTAGGATTATTGTTCTCTGATTTAAGTTCTTTCTAAAGTTACTGGTGTTTCTGTTATGTTTCTCCCCTCTGCTCCCCGTTATATTCATTAGTGCTTTTGCTTTCTCTTAGGCTCCTCTACTCTTATTCTTAGATCTCTTCCATCCTGAGTTGTCTTAGTCAGTTCTTTTCTCATCAATAATTATTATCTGTCCAGTCTTCTTTTCTGTTTATACCTTAGCCTTCCTTTTCTGTTTTCCCCCTGCCATTCTGCTTCCCTGCCAAGCTTCTAATCACCATCACCTGCTCTCTCCATCTTACCTGCATCAGTTTGTCATTACTTGGTTCCTAGGCTTTCAGTGTCAATTCTCATTTCTCCTCAGTTTATTCAGGCTCTCTGGTCTCCTTTCTTCTCTGCTGGATCCTCTGTCGTTACACCCTGTCTTTGTTTGCCGTCTCAGATCTCAGCATCCCCCTATGTACTAAGTTGTACTGACTTGTAATTTCTTCATTTTTTACCTTTATTAAATACTACCATCCAAGTTTTCAGCATATGGGTCTTCCTCACAGCATGAAACATGACACCACATCAAAACTTTACACTTGACATAATGCATTCAGAGAGTGTGTGTTTTACACCATTGCAAACAATGCTTTAGCATTGCACTTGATGATGGAAGATTTGAAAAGAAAGTCAATTCAATTCAAAATTCTATTCAAAATTACTTTATTCTAGAGGGAAATTAAGTGTTGGTATAGCTCATATAATTAATTATTTAAGGAGTTGTTGTAGATGATGAAGATTGTGGCTGTGGGCAGGAAGGATTTCCTGTAGCTGTCTGTATTACAGCGAAACTGAAGAAGCCTCCAACTGAAGACGCTGTTGTTGTAGGACAGTCTCATGAAGAGAATGCTCAGGGTTGTCCATAATTTTTTTGATTTTACGAATAATCCTTCTTTGCATCATCATCTCCAGAGGTTCCATTGTCGTCCCAAGAACAGCATCGGCCTTCTTTATCAGGTTGTTTAGCCTTTTTAAATCCCTGGCTCTGATGCTGCTACCCCAACAGATGATGGCTGAAGAGATTACACTCTCCACAACAGACTTGTAGAAGATTTGGAGCATCTTCCTGCAAACCTTAAAGGACCTAAGCTTCCTCAAGAAGTATAGTCTACTCTGTCCTTTCTTGTAGACGGCTTCACTGTTGAGTCTCCAGTCCAGTCTGTTGTCAAGGTGAACTCCGAGGTATTTATACTCCTCAACCACCTCCACTTCTTCTCCCATGATGGAAACAGTGTTTGACTTAACCCTGTTCTGTTCTGAAATCTACAATCATCTCCTTTGTTTTGTTCACATTCAAGGTAAGACGATTGTTTCCACATCATGTGCAACCACAGACTGGATGACTCTTTGCCAAGCACATGGAGAGGACATCAATGCCATGAATGAGTGTGTGACTGACTATATAAACTTCTGTGTGGACAACATCATCCCCACCAGAACAGTGAGATGCTTCCCTAATAACAAACCCTGGATCACCAGTGACCTGAAGGAACTGCTAAACAAGAAAAAAAGAGTCTTCAGGGAGGGATACAGGGAATAACTGATGAGTATACAGAAGCAACTTAATGTCAAGATCAGAGACAGCAAGGAGGCATACAGGAAGAAACTGGAGAACAAACTACAGAGGAACAATATCCGAGATGTCTGGTCAGGAATGTGAAAAATCACAGGCTTTAAGGACAGGAAGGATTGGATAGATGGAAGTCTGGACAGAGCCAATGAACTGAACACATTCTTCAACAGGTTCAGTTCAGGAACTAGCTCAGCATCCTCCTCTCCTGTTCCCAGCCAAACAGACATCCCACTCTCCTCTGATCAACAGCTTTCCTGTTACACCTCGGATGTTTTATCCTTCACCTCAGCCATGGAATCTTCTGATTCCACAAATTCCACCAGCTCTCTGTATTTAGATTCTTGTCCATCTCTGATACACCCGACAACTGCAAAGTAATCTGAATATTTCTGTAGATGACAGGTCTCTGATTTGTACTGGAAGTCTGAGGTGTACAGAGTGAAAATGAATGGCAAGAGTCCGCCCCTCTGTGGTGCTCCTGTGCTGCTGGCCAGCTGGTTTGACACACACTTTTTCAGTCTCACAAACTGTGGTCTGTTTGTCAGGTAGTTATTAATCCAGGCTATTGTTGAGGGCTTCACCTGTGTCTTCAGGAGTTTCTGACAAAGCAAATCAGGCTGAATTGTGTTAAATGCACTGGAGAAATCAAAGAACATGATCCTCACAGTGCTGCCTGCTTTGTCCAGATGACAGTGGGTTGGTTGAAGTAGGTGGATGATGGCATCTTCAACTCCAACTACACAGCGATAAGCAAACTGCAGCGGGTCCTGATACGTTCTTGTTTGATAATTCAGGGGTGCCAACAGGAGTCTCTCCAGGACCTTCATGATGTGGGATGTCAGGGCAACAGGTCTATAGTCATTGATGACTGATAGGTGAGTTCTCTTTGGTACTGGAACAAGGCAGGATCACTTCCACAACACTGGAACCTTCTCCTGAGTTAGGCTAAGGTTGAAGATGTGCTGCAGAATCCCACAGAGATGCTCTGCACATACCTTCAAGACTCTGGGGCTGACACCATCTGGACCTGCAGCCTTGTTCCGGTTCAGTTTCTCCAGCTGCCTCTTCACCTGACTTTTGGAGACAGACAAGTGGGAGGGGGAGGCAAAAGGGGTAGCAGCATTTCCTGACCTGGTTGAAGTCAAACTTGTGGAATCAGAAGAGTCCATGGCTGAGGTGAAGGATAAAACATCCGAGGTGTAACAGGAAAGCTGTTGATCAGAGGAGAGTGGGATGTCTGTTTGGCAGGGAACAGGAGAGGAGGATGCTGAGCCAGTTCCTGAACAGAACCTGTAGAAGAATGTGTTCAGTTCATTGACTCTCTCTAGACTTCCATCTATCAAATCATTCCTGTCCTTAAAGCCTGTGATCTTTCTCATTCCTGACCAGACATATCTGATATTGTTCCTCTGTAGTTTGTTCTCCAGCTTCTTCCTGTATGCCTCCTTGCTGTCTCTGATCTTGACCTTAAGTTGCTTCTGTATACTCCTCAGTAATTCCCTGTATCCCTCCCTGAAGGCTCTTTTTTCTTGTTTAGCAGTTCCTTCGGGTCACTGGTGATCCAGGGTTTGTTATTAGGGAAGCATCTCACTGTTCTGGTGGGGATGATGTTGTCCACACAGAAGTTTATATAGTCAGTCACACACTCAATCATGGCATTGATGTCCTCTCCATGTGCTTGGCAAAGAGTCATCTAGTCTGTGTTCGCAAAACAACCCTGCAGGGCTTCTTCAGCTTCCTGTGACCATTTTCCCACAGTTCGTTTTGTCACAGGTTGGCTCTGAACAAGTGGTTTATATTCCGAACAGAGAAAAACAAGATTGTGATTTGATTGTCCTAGAGGAGGTCTTGGTTTGGACATGTATGCATCTTTTATATTTGCATAAAACAAATCCAAGGTCTTGTTTTCTCTTGTGGAGCAGCTGACAAACTGTTGAAATGTTGGAAGTGTAGTAGAGAGCTAAGCATTATAAAAATCACCAGATATTGCCACAAATGCATTGGGGTGCTGGGTCTGTAGCCTAGCAACAACGGAACTGATGACACATGCATTGATGACACTTGCATTGTCGGCAACGGCTGAAGGTGGAATGTAAACAACTGCCAAAATCACACTGGTGAACTCTCTTGGTAAATAATATGGACGAAAACTTACTGCGAAGAGTTTGACATCTGGGCTGCAAAGACGACACTTCACAGTAACATGTCCTGGATGAGACCATATGTTGTTGACAAGCACTGCTACTCATCTCGTTTTCTTTTCTTGCTCGTCTTCAGATCTCTGTCTGCTCGAACAGTCAGGAAGCCTGGCAGAGAGACGGAGTCGGGGATATGATCCTGCAGCCACGTCTCAGTTAAACACATAACACTGCATTCCCGGTACTCTGGCTGAGTCCTTGTAAGGGGTTGGAGTTTATCCATCTTGTTAGCCAGTGATCTCATGTTATCCGTTATGATCGATGGAAGAGATGGCTTGAACTTCCTCTTTCTCTGTCTCCTGTTTGCTCCTGCTCTGTATCCACGTCTCCTTATAAACTCATCAGGGATTTCGATTTTATGAAGCTATCTACACATTGTTCTTGAGCTAATCTGAAGGACCCATGAAGTTTAATGATCTGTTGCTAATGGCTGCAGAAAGTCAGTGAACTCAGTTTTCTACTGTACTTCCTACAGGATAAGTGGACCCTGCTTTGTGATTTTACATGTCCTATCACTTTACCGGAGAGCTGCTGTCATTCCTAATCACTTCCAGTTTGTTATAATATCAAGAAATGTTGAAAATTCAGCAGTGAGGAAATTTCACGTATAGACTTATTTTAAATGTGTGCTCCCATTATTGTACTATTCTGGAATTTACAGAGTTCACTGAGAGCAACCCATTATTTTGTAAATGTTTGTGGAAGGAATCGGCATATGTAAAAGCTACAACATATCACTTTGACCTTAACAGCTATTTCATGATGTGCATTCAGCGAGCACCATTTAATCCCAAGCATTTAATCACTTGAGTAAATAAAGAACATAATTTACATTAAAATATTTAACTCAATCAATATTTAACAATTATGAACTACTTCAAACTTTGGATTTCTAAATTAAACAATAACTGAACAAGCTAGTAGGCTTCCCATGTTGCTGTAACTGTATAACTATGTAACCATACTTTGACTACATCTATGGCCCAATGAGACCATTCCTTTGCTCTAAAAAGAAAGTCCTATAGTTTACAGTTCACCTCGGATCTGTGTGTGCTTCACCACGTCTAGGGTATTGACTCTGTGAGTCAGAGCACAAAAGCAGATTTGGAATATGAGTATATGCTCCAGTCATTTGCTCTAATCATCTGTGTCATGCTAATTAGAATACACCACATTAGAACGGTATCATGTTCAAACATATTAAGAGATTGTAATTGGAGATCTTTTATCAAGCCATATATATGATGCCCACGCTGAGCTTGGGGGTATAACAGTGATCCTACTCCTAAAATTGGTAAGAAAAGCAAAGAGAGAAAAACTTTCCTGTGCTGCACAAAAAATAGTATTGATGTGAGAAAACTCTGAGAGCCCTGCTGATTATTATCATTGCAGTCAATGCCTCTGTTGAATAAAACATTTCAAGTTTCAGGTGTTTTACTTTAAGAACTTAATTTGTTTCTCCCATCTTTTTTCTTTCTGTTTTTGCACTAGTCAATCACTCAAACATCAAACACATATATTCCTCCAAGCATAAATTGTATTGATGACTGTCTTTACGTGTTTTCAGCGAAACATCAAAGAAAACAAAGTCCTAACTAATCTGAAGCATCACTAAGAAGTTCATTTAACTGTTGGCATGCCTGAGTGTGAATCCACCTCTCTTTCTGATACTTATCCGCTGAAACAGATGTCTGATTTGATTACCATACAATAAAGAAGCTGTTGATATAAATGTCAAGCAGATCCTGTTTCTAATCTCATTTTAAAGAAAATCAATGCAAAAAATGTAATTAAAAAAAATGGCAGACTGTAGCTGTTGGTTTCATCTCTGTAAGTGTTCCAAGTCAAAAGGCAATATCATTACAAGGGAATAATTAATGTAACTGTAAATGTCTTTGGCTTCTCAAAGATTTTTCTCCTTTGCTGCAAATGTGCTTCCCTATTTAAAGGAGGCCCAAAAGATTTAACTTTGATGCACGCTCATCATTGAAGACCTAAACTGATAATGCCACATACTAAATAAAAAAGAAGACAAAGAAAGAAAAGGTTAGGTAGGTAAATTGAAGGGGAGAGATTTTTGTGTTTTTGCTGCCCTTTAAAGTGAAATTTTGTAGAACCTTGGGTAGAAACTCAGGCAGGTACTATCTTTAGAGTCGTAAACTTGCTTCAATAAACAGATAAGACCAAAGTACAAGGAAAAGATCAATCTAAACCAACATTTAGCCTTACAGATATTTACTGTCCAGTTTGAATAATTGAGACATACCTTGTACAACTACAGCTTAGGTCCACAATACATCACAGACTTTCGACATTTATCCTTAATGCAAAGGTTAGAAAAATATTACCTCACCAATTATGTACTTTGAGGTATTTTTACTGCTGCAAAAAAAATCTTGTACTTGTGGAAATATAACAATCTGTACATAATCCCAGTATTTGTATTGAATGGACTGAAGTATTTGTTTGCAACTAGTAAATTATACAAATGATGAGCTTTTTAATGTTTTCTTAATAGGAGAAAGGGTTAAGAAGTCACGATGAAGAATGCACGTGAGCCTATTCGATGTGCATGAGCTGCTGTAAAGGTGACTCAAAGTGCCTGCTGGGGTAACCATGGTAACCAGCTGAGTAGATAATAGATGAAAATGTTCCCTGGATGTGTTTGAAGTACTGATGGAGGACTGGTGATGGAAAAAAAATACATTTTGCTTTTAAGTTCGTATTAACAATGTACAAAATCATATATTTGGTCATGACTGGAGCACTTTCTGCTTTCACATCTATCATCAGTGCTCATCTACTTTTTAACTACCAAAGTTGTAAGAAATAAACTTTTAGGTACACATTTTAACCATGAAATCCATTGTAAGCTATTATGAAGCCCCTTTGGATACAAGCAAAATAGACTTGGTGCGATTCTCACATGATTCACAAAACCTTTAAACCATAGATAAAAGATAAACATTTCACTCATGTTTTATTACCACTGGGTGAACATAGTATTGTAGTTTATTGTACTCATAAATTTGTTGCTTTAATGTGTTCTATTTCCAAACTCAGAGTCTATAAGTTAAATAATCAGAATTTCAATATCAACATTTTTACAATTATGATTTTTTTTTCTATGTTGACACATACACAGCAAAACCTGGCAGAGTATACATTTTAACATGATGTGGAGTTTATCAATGCACCTATAAATTCACATACACCTTTATTGGTATATGGTTTAAAATAAATAACTAAATACAGCCCCATTTTTTGAGTTTTTATTAATAGTTTGTGAAATTTTACCTATACTAAAAGATGCACAAAATTATGTAGTGCATAATTTTTTTTTTAAATAAATGTTACATAAACTTGAAATTTTCATTTGCACCTAAAAAACATTTAATTGTACGTTGCCATTACTCATATTGAATTTCACTGCATAGATGCATGACCATTACACTAAAAGGCCTGAATTGCTAAATCTCTTTGTAGCCTCTATAATCTTTCAGTCAACACATATCTGCTGTGGCATTGATTAGAAACCTGTCTTAACACTGTGTAATTATAAAGTGATGATTTTTGCAGCAACATATTCTGGTTTTTGTTTTTTTTTTGCGCTTTTTCATTTATTGTTATAATACCTGAAAACAGGTTTGTTTTATTTTTGTCTCAAGGGAACCAAGAGCATGCAGATTTAAGTGACAGGTTTCATAACTGAGACTAGGAGCAAATCACATCTTTCTTATCCTTGCTTTGTGTACTATATTCTTTTCAGCTCACAGCCAAGGCCAAACGTTTGAACGTCTCAGCCTAGCATCAAAACAAAAATCATGTTCACAACAACTAAGATCATGAATGTATATTTTCTTTTTCTATTTTATTAACGTATTCTGTCTGGCAGTGTGGCGCTCAGAATTGGCATCTGAGTACCAGGTAGAAGCCCAACAGATTTACTTTCACAAGTGGGGGATTACAGTTTTTGCTATAGTACTCCGCTTGATAAATATGTGTAAGAAATCTTTACTAGAAATTGCTGTGGGGCGGGGTTTCTGATAGTATGGACACAGAAACGGAAAATAAAGGGGAAGAAAGAAGATGAAGAGAGGTTGGAAAAAAAAGTTAAGAAGGAGAGGATAATCCAATCCAGTTTATTTAGAAAGCACTAGAAAAAACAACCATTCTGACCAAAGTGCTGTGCAGCAAATATAAACTTGAAACAAAAGTACAGTGGCAAAAGGACACAGTATTAACAGTAAAATTTGACAAGTCTAGTAAAAAGTGAGGGAGTAAAGGTGAGTCTTAAGACTATATTTAAACACCATAAGAGAATCAGTCTGTTTTATATTCAGGGGCAGAATATTCTACAGTTTAGGACCAATAACTGAGAAGACTCTGTCTTCTCTAAGACTTTGTTTGGTCTGAGAATCCACAAGCAGACCACTCTCCGCCGATCTAAGAGATCGTGAAGGGTCGTGTAACGTCAGCAGGTCAGGCAGATAGTGTGGGGCAAGAACGTTGAGGCATTTAAAAACAAATAAAATACATTTTTAATTCAAAAACAGACAGGGAGCCAATGAAGGGCGGATAGAATCGGTGAATTATGGTCACGCTTCCTTGTCCCTGTTTAAAGACGCGCTGCAGCATTCTGTACTAGCTGCAAACATGCAAGCAGGGAGTGACTCATTCTGGTGTACAGGGCGTTGCAATAATCTAGCCTAGAAGTCACAAAGGCATGAATTAAAATTCAAAGTGATGCCTGGAAAGAGAGGAATTCATTTTAGAAAGTTGCCTTAAATGAAAGAAACTAGGTTTAACCACAGCACTTGCTAGTCAAATTAAAAATTTCCGTCCATTTTAACACCAAGATTGGAAACAGAGGGCCTAACGAACTGTGTTAAGGATCCCAGGTTCTGTGGCACACCACACGACAGGGGAGCTGTGAAGGACACAAAGTCACCAACTCTCACACAAAAACTCCTGTTATTTAGATAGGATCGAAATCATTCCAGAGCCACGCCCCAAATACCGACTGTATGTTTAAGGCAACACAAGAGGATCTCATGATCCACGGTATCGAATGCAGCAGTCAAGTCCAGAAGCTCTAAGGACATTGTGTGGCCTGAGTCAGTAGATATCAAAAACATTATTTTCAACCCTCTGCAACAACGATCCTGTGTTGTGAAGATTCTTAAAATCAGATTGGAAAACCTCAGGAATGTCATTCTCTTCCAGAAATGCTTTCAACTGATTAAAAACATTTTCTCCAAGATTTTAGTCTGCAGAGAGAGATTGAAAATAGAACAGAAGTTTGACAGGCCATTTCAATTCAATTCAAAATTCAAAATTACTTTATTAATCCCAAAGGGAAATTAAATGTTGTTGTAACTCATTATGCAAGTTCCTTCAAAGATTTGTAGATGCTGATGGCTGTGGGTAGGGATGATCTCTTGTAGTGCTCTGCAGATCTGAAGAAGCCTCTGATTGAAGACGCTCTGTAGTTGTCTGATGTAGAAGATACTCTGGATCTATGGCGTCTTCTTTTCAACCACTTCAGGGTTTTGTGGCTGTAGTTGAGGTATTATTTGAGCTTTTGTGATGTTAATCAGCTGCTGCCAGTTGTAAACCACCTTGTTGCCATGGTTATGCATCATAACAAATGTCCAAAAATAAAAAGTATCAGCAAAAATCCTTCCAGCTGCACAGCATTCAAAACCAGAGAGAACAGTTGTCCACAAAAACAATGTTTCTACCAAAAATGGAAGAATTAAAGTTTTAAAAAATCAAATCAAGGCCAAAGTTCTTTATTAATGGCTGAACAATAGCACGTTTAAAACTTGCTGGAATCACTCCATTTACCAAGCAAGGGCAAGTTGAAGATACAAGAGAAGAAGGGGAAGAAAGAAAACACAAGAAAACATCCCAGTCCGACCCACACCTGCAGGACGGCAGAGAAAGGAAAAAATGTAAAACGACCAAACCATTCATAAATAGCTAAGCGAGAACTACACAACCACAACAGACAAAAAGATATATAAATACAATAACAGCTTCACTGAAAAGCTCATGGTACCAATTATTATAAGATTTAGTGATGGTAACCTAAGCCCAAGAATGCATCTGTAAACACCGGAATCCCTACACCTGTGTGTGTGTATGAGCAGGCAGTTGTATATAAGGTTTCTCCATACGAGTGTTCAATAGCTGGTGTGAGGAGCCATCGATCCACCTCCCAGGAATCGACGCAGACACAAAGGAGAACGGAGCCATAGACATCCAAGGGACCCTCCGAGCACAGGATCCCTAGGCAGGCCAACGCAGGGCTGACTGCACCCAACAAGAAAGGAGCAGACGAGAGCCCTGTGGCAACATCTAGTAGCTTCAATGGAGGGGCCCGGGGGCCGCAGCAACGAGCCCACAGGGTCCGCTGGCAACTGACTCTTCCAGGGCTGATCCAGCCATGGTCCCTGAGACCCAAGGGAGACCCACCCCCCAGCAGGGACCCGACCAGGGACCGGCCAACAGGGGGCCTCCGCCGCCAGGCCATGGGGACCACGGCCAGCCGATGCCTGACATGCGCTACTGCTACCCCAGGCCAATCTCCACAGCCAACATCCCAAGTTCACCGGCAGGGAGTGATGAAGGGGAAATAAGCCCCTTCATTACCCTACCCTCTAGGATAGAGAAAAGCAGATTGCCAAATCCCACACAGTGGCCAGCTCCCCCACTGACTCCAATAGGCACCCCCGTTCACCAAGATCCACCAAGGAAGGGAGGCCCTGGCACATCCAACCCGGGGCCCATGGCTGAAGCACTACGGAGCCCAAGACAGTCCCCCTGGCCCCATCCCAAAAGAAGATCTATACTCACCCCGACATTCGGTCTACTATCAGAGCACAAAATACATTAGACACCCAGGTTGAGTTCAACCGCCTCCCCCACACAATCCCCCTATCAAAGTGCACCCCCTAGGGAGACAGCACCAGTAGCTAGATAGTAACACCCTCCCTGCCACTAAAGGCGGCCTCCAGCGCCACCCAAGCATCAAAGGCTCCCATGCCCAGGCAAGAACCCAGCACACGTACCGGCCCAAAGCCCCAGCGACATACCCACCCAAACCAGGAACAGACTCGATGCCCCAGCCGGCGACACACCAGGCCGACATCCACCACTGTGTCTGATGGCACAGCAAGCAACCAAATCCAGATAGCCTACCTAAAGTACATAACTATCTCGACAAATACACTTTTAAAGGTCTTTCAAAGTTTTACAAGAATACTTATTGTCTTGTTAGCCAAAAAATGTTTGCTTTTGGTTCACTTTGACTGAAATTCATTTACAGTGGGGCAAAAAAGTAATTAGTCGGCCACCAATTGTGCAAGTTCTCTCACTTAAAAAGATGAGAGAGATCTGTAATTTTAGGTATACCTCAACTATAAGAGAGAAAATGTGAGACAAAAATCCAGAATATCACATGGTCTGATTTTTAAAGAATTTATTTGCAAATTATGGTGGAAAATAAGTATTTGGTCAATAACAAAAGTTAATCTCAATACTTTGTCATATACCCTTTGTTGGCAATGACAGAGGTCAAACGTTTTATGTAGATCTTCACAAGGTTTTCATACATTGTTGCTGGTATTTTGGCCCATTCCTCCATGCAGATCTCCTCTAGAGCTGTGATGTTTTGGGGCTGTTGCTTGGCAACACGGACATTTAACTCCCTCCAAAGATTTTCTATGGGGTTGAGATCTGGAGACTGGCTAGGCCACTCCAGGACCATGAAATGTTTCTTACGAAGCCACTCCTTTGTTACTCAGGCGGTGTGTTTGGGGATCATTGTCATGCTGAAAGACCCAGCCACATTTCATCTTCAATGCCCTTGCTGATGGAAAGAGGTGTTCATTCAAAATCTCACAATCCATGGCCCCATTAATTCTTTCCTTTACACGGATCAGTCGTCCTGGTCCCTTTGCAGAAAAACAGCCCCAAAGCATGATGTTTCCACCCCCATGCTTCACAGTAGGTATGGTGTTCTTTGGATGCAACTCAGCATTCTTTGTCCTCCAAACGCGACAAGTAGAGTTTTTACCAAAAATTGCTATTTTGGTTTCATCTGACCATGTGACTTTCTCCTAATCCTCCTCTGGATCATCCAGATGCTCACTAGCTAACTTCGGACGTGCCTGGACATGTAGTGGCTCAAGCAGGGGGACACATCAGACACTGCAGGATTTGAGTCCTTGGCGGCACAGTGTGTTACTGATGGTAGCCTTTGGTCCAGCTCTCTGCAGGTCATTCACTAGGTCCCCCGTGTGGTTCTGGGATTTTTGCTCACTGTTCTTGTCATTTTGACCCCACAGGGTGAGAACTTGCATGGAGCCCCAGATTGAGGGAGATTATCAGTGGTCCTGTATGCCTTTCATTTTCTAATAATTGCTCCCACAGTTGATTTCTTCACACCAAGCTGCTTACCTATGGGAAATTCAGTCTTCCCAGCCTGGTGCAGGTCTACAATTTTGTTTCTGGTGTCATTTGACAGCTCTTTGGTCTTAGCCATAGTGCAGTTTGGAGTATGACTGTTTGAGGACAGGTGTCTTTTATGCTGATAATGAGTTTAAACAGGTGCCTTAATACAGGTAACGAGTGGAGGACAGAGGAGCCTCTCACAGAAGAAGTCACAGGTCTGTGAGAGCCAGAAATCTTGTTTGTAGGTGACCAAATACTTATTTTTCCACCATAAAATGCAAATCAATTCTTGAAATATCAGACCATGTGATTTTCTGGATTTTTTTTCTCATTTTGTCCCTTATAGTTGAAGTATACCTATAATGAAAATTAGAGGCCTCTCTCAACTTTTTAAGTGGGACAACTTGCACAATTGGTGGCTGACTAAATACTTTTTTTACTCCAATGTACTTTGCAGAGAACTGGTGAATATTTTTGTCTCTTGATGTCCAAAGCCCAGAAATTCTTGCAACCAATCTGAACTGCTATACAAAGTCTACCTGAAACCACATAGAGAATTTGTTAAAACAGTTGAAGAAGGTGCTCTAAGCAGATTACACAGTAATTTAAGCTTTTTGACCTACATGCAAAATGCTATGTGTGGCAGAAAATGCAGGACACTTGGTTTTGGTCGCATCATGCTTTGGAGACGCATTTCTTTGGAGAATATGAAATACTTTGTGTTGGTTAACCATATTAAATCCCAATAACATATAATGAACTTCGTGGTTCTAACATGAACAAATGTGAAGAGTTCAGGGGGTCTGAATACGTTTGCAAGACACATTAATTATGAAACAAACAAAAGAAGCTGATCTCCATGAAGAAGGATAAATCCACCATATTGGGCTTTTTTTTGCTTCACATAACAAAATCCATAGTGTTCCAATAGTTCAATGTATTGCCAGCGTAGTGTAAATTTGATCTGAAGACTTACCCTGACCCTAGAAACTAAAAATTTCTCCTAGCAAATCTTTCAAATAAATCTTGTAGATGTATTTTTTTTGTCTAGTTAAACAAATAGTTAACCACATACATTTCTGCAGAATTCTGTATTTTTGCTATAGAGGCGGTCCTAGCTTTAATCTTGACCAAATTATGATTCAAAGTATTTGTGCTGTGGCTTTTGTGTTAGTTGGCTGTGACTCATAGCTGCTTGAAAGAGCGAGGGTCGGACTCATCTCTGAGGACACAGGGAGATAAAGTTCAATGAATGAGTTATGGTTAAAAAACATTAAGGATGACGAAGGTCTTGCAGAAAAGACAGGGACTTCTGGGAAGCAAATGATACATCAGAGTCAGCCAGAACCAGATATCTACACAACCCACCTACTGAGTTTAAATAATTGATACAACATCTCCACTGAAAGGTTTCAAAGTGAGGGAAAAAAACTCCCTCCAGCTAAACTGTATTCATTCATTGTTTCCATGTTAACATTAGCAGCTTCTTTACATATTGATAAGTCACTATCCTGTTCATAATGTTTTTAAATCCCTCTGGGCTTGGTTGTGTTTGGGTAAGGACACACAAGGGTCAACATATGGATGAATCCTCAGGAAACAGATTCTGTACAACCAGCAGTTGACGGGTAATAATTCAAAAGAAATGGTCATTTCAAGATGAATCTGTATGTTTCCAGAAAGCAGCATGAGATGCTGTTCTGATATAACTTTTACAACAAATAATAAAAAATTAACAAACGTATTCTTTTTTAATTTGTTGTGTTAAGAGGAAGTTTTAATGAACAGTGCATTCTTAATTTAAATCCCAACTTTTTTTTTTGTGAATTAAACAAATTAACAGGTCAGATAGTTTAGCAATTTGTTTATAGGAGTGCCTGCATAAGAATAAAGTAATACTCATACGTTTCAGAAAAAGGTCACGATGATTATCAGCTGTCAAACATCAACTGTAGCTAATGTAAGTGAACCAGATTAGGCCAGAGATCATACAGTTTCCGTCTCAGTTTCAATGAAGGGATGGTATGAGCTCCACTGTAGCTGCTGCAAAAAGAGCTTTGATAGTTTATTGTTTCATGTAGTGGGAATTATAAACTGTTTAGATAATCCACAAAAAGAATTGTGATTCATTTCCCTCTTTTTGAGTGGTGTCATGATTTCTAAGAGGTTAAAGAGAAAGTTTATGAATGTCTTTGGTTTTTCAAACAACTTCACCATTTTTCCTACAATGTTTTTTAAAAATGTCAACAAACTTTTCACATTTTGCCAAAATACAACCACAGAATTTGGTGTTTTGTTTTTATTTTTTATTTTGTTGGGGGGGGGGGGGGGGGGGTTATATGATAGACTAAAACAAAAGAGTTAATAATTGAAAAAAAAGGAAACTTGGCTTTTACAGTTGTGTGCGAAAGTCAGGGCACCCCTTTAAAAACAGCATATTTTATATATTTAAAAATGTATATTCATATTTACTGTCTCTCTGGTATATGGGAAAAAAAGACAATATTGTCAGGAAACATTAATGCATAGTTACATTTTATTTTATAAATTGAACAAAATTACAAAAATTAATAACATAATTTTGGCATGTGCAAAAGTCGGGGCACTCTACAGCATCAGTACCTTCAGTACTTAGTAACACCCCCTCTGGCAGATATCACAGCTTGTAAACGCTTTTTATAGCAAACAACAAGTTTCTGGATTCTATTATTTGGGATTTTTCCCCATTCTTCCGTGCAAAAGGCTTCCAGTTCTGCAATATTCTTAGGACGTCTTGCATGCACAGCTCTTTTAAGATCTACCCACAGATTTTCGATGATGTTTAAGTCGGGAGACTGTGAAGGCCATTCCAAAACCTTCAGCTTGCGTTTCTTGAGGTAGTCCATGGTGGATTTGGAGGTATGTTTAGGATCATTATCCTGTTGTAGAAGCCATCCTCTTTTCAGCTTTAGCTTTTTTACAGATGCTGTGATATTTGCCTCCAGAATTTGCTGGTATTTAATTGAATCCATTCTTCCCTCCACCCGAGCAATGTTTCCTGTCCCACTGGCTGCAACACAACCCCAAAGCATGATGGATCCACCCCCATATTTAACAGTTGGCAAGATGTTCTTTTCATGAAATGCTGCTCCTTTTTTTTCTCCAAACAAACCTTTGCTTATTGTGGCCAAAGAGTTCTATTTTAACTTCATCAGTCCACAGCACTTGTTTCCAAAAGTCATCAGGCTTCTGTAGATGTTCTGTTGCATATTTTTGACGTTGTATTTTATGATGAGGTCATAGATAAGGTTTTTTTCTGCAGACTCTTCCATGAAGGTCTTGTTTGTGCAAGTATCGGCGCACAGTGGAAGGGTGCACCACCACTCCTGAGTCTGCTAAATCTTCCTGGAGGTCTTTTGAAGTCAAATGTGGGTTTTGGTTTACCTTTCTGATCAGACTACGAGCTGTTCTCTCCGAGTGTCCTTGGTCTTCCAGATCTCTTCTTGACCTCCACAGTTCCCCTCACCTGCCATCTCTTAATTATGCCTCGCACTGTGGAAACTGCAAGCTGAAAACGCTTTGCTATCTTCTTGTAGCCCTCCCCGGCATTGTGGGCATCAATTACTTTCATTTTTTCTGTCTTACACAGCTTCTTAGAGGAACCCATGGTTGCTGAGTGTTTGTACAAGGTTTGTGGAGTCGCCGTATTTAAGAAACCCTCAAATTGGCACCAGCTGGCACTCCCTAATGACAATTGTTGACACATGCTTCAGGACCAATGAGCTGGTAGAGGTCTGAGCTTGTAAAAAGAATCTGAAACTTTGAAACTCTCAGGGTGCCCCAACTTTTGCACATGCCAAAATTATGTTTTTAATTTTTGTAATTTTGTTCAATTTATAAAATAAAATGTAACTATGCATTAATGTTTCCTGACAATATTGTCTTTTTTTCCCATATACCAGAGAGACAGTAAATATTAATATACATTTTTAAATATATAAAATATGCTGTTTTTAAAGGGGTGCCCTGACTTTCGCACACAACTGTACTTTCTTTATTTTAACAAATGAAAATCTTGAAAGTGTGGTGTCTGTTTGTTTTTACCAATTATTTTGATCCCTCTAAATAAAATCCAGTGCTAAATACAGGACAATCCTGAAAAAACCTGTTCGATTCACCTACCAGCTGAACAATTGCTAATGAAGAGACAGAGGTACAATGAATGGTTAAGATCAAAAAAAAATTCTGTTAGAAGTTCTTAGACTAATTAATTTTTTTTAAATACTTACAATTTCATGTTCACTTACACTCTTCATCAAGTTGAGTTTGCTCTAGTTTGCAGAGAAGGATGGACAAAGAATTTAGTCTATGTAAGGCAATGACACACCTCAAAAGACTTGCAGCTATAATTGCAGAATTTGTATTTGTTGAGGTGGGGGGGGATTTGTATTTGTATTCAGGTAAGATTCAAAATAGGTGTAAAAATCTAGTATTTTTGCGTGACACTTCTAATTTACGTTATAGTGTGAGTATTCTTTAATCATCCATGATATAATTATGGATATGCAATATCGGTTGATGTTTGTCCATAAATCCAGCTATGAACATGTAACAAGGAACGTCATTGACAAGAAAATAACAAAACAGCCATTACCTCATCCATGGTTAAACCCACAACTAATAAAATACCATTGTGAACATTATGAACCCCACCACCACCCATCCTTGTTGTAGGACACTGACCAGACGGAATAAAAACAAAAAATAATTAAAATAACTGTTCTTTTTTAATGCACAGAATTCCTAGAACTAAACTTAATCCACCCCTGACTGGGAGAACTGGCAGAACAAAAGTTGTATTCTATATAATACTTTTATAAACTTAAAGATACATCCCTGCTATTGTCAACTGTCTGCCAAAAAACAAAGGTTTTTTTAAGTTTACATTTTTTTTGTTTTATGTTTTATTTTATTTTTTATGTTTTGAATTTGATTTATTTAAATGTTATGTTTAATGTTTTTAATTTTTACTTTTGTTTTTGCATCTTGGTAAAGTTGTGGTATAACTGTGCGAGAGAAATGTCAACGAGATAGTAGTTGGTATCGAGGTGCAACCACGTTGAGAAGCTTGCGAAAACCTTTATTCTCCACTACTGAGTAGGGCATCAGGTCAAGGCAAAACATTTTTCCCACTGTGTTTGTTATATGCTTTGGGGTGGTGTGGTTGGGTGGATAAGCTTGTTTTGCATTAAATGCTGCTAATATAGTGTGATTGAAACTGACTTGCACGGGTAGAACATGGCTGTGATGATGATTTGGTGCTGGTGGGGGGATTGGTGCTTGTGGGAAGGGTTGGCAGACAGTACCAGGAGAGGATGCTTTTAGTGCATGTGATTAGGCTATGCATAGCAGATGTTGACAGATGTTTGACTTTTGCACACATAACATATCACCTTTGTTTTATCTACAGCACTAAATGTAAAATGCTTCCGGGCAGAACTTGAGCAAGTTTTTTTGGCTGGTGGAGTACCGAGAGATGGCTCACACTCTTTTCTATTTGGTTGCCCAAATCCATGTGGGGAGTTTCAGCTAAGTTAATGAGTGACTGGAAGCTATGCTAAGGTAAACTAGGCTATAGGCTAGATGTTGCTGTCTGCAAAAGACAGAGTAACTTAAACGTACCAAATAACTCCCACAAGTACATACAATTCGACACAACTACACAAGCCTTGTTTTAACCTATTTAACCGAACGTTAACGTTACTCTGTCAACAGCCTATAGAGCTCCGGACGTCACGTGACTCTCATGCTGGCAGGCATGAACGTCATCAAAATGAATGTCGCCAGCTGTGATTTTACTCCGTTGGACTTTACTTCCCATTTTAAAGCGGAAGATATCATTGTATATATCAGGAAAGTATAAAGATTAAACATCTCCAACCCTTACCATGCCCCTGGGATACTTTTTAGAACTTCAGAAGCTGTCAGGGCGGACATTTTACCGGACCTGAGATACCCTGACACAAGGGCGTCAGTTTGTTTTTAAAGTTGCTGGGGACAATAAGCATAAACCTAAGTCTGGTTTGAAGATGGCTTTCAATAAAAGTTGAAAGCCAGGGTGTTTTGTTTTTCAAACAGCACAGAAAACCATCATTAGGCTGTCCGCTTGCATGGCTTCATTAAAATCCAAATCATAGCACAAAGAACAATGCTGGCTATACAGGTCCTTCTCAAAAAATTACCATATTGTGATAAAGTTCATTCTTTTCCATAATGTAATGATAAAAATTAAACTTTCATATATTTTAGATTCATTGCACACCAACTGAAATATTTCAGGTCTTTTATTGTTTTAAAACTGATGATTTTGGCATACAGCTCATGAAAACCCAAAATTCCTATCTCAAAAAATTAGCATATCATGAAAACTTTTTTTGTATTAAAAACACTTTTCTTTTATTGGTCGGATGAAATATGCAAATTTTTTGAGAAGGACCTGTGTATACTCGCCCCAGAAAATAGGTGCAACAATTAAAACGCGTTCCCTTTGCAACCCTTGCAGTTCTGTGCGGAGAAACTTCAACTCTAACTTACAGTTCAGAGTCGTGCAACCATGCGGGTACCCGAAGGGTTATTCAAGTTTTTACAAAATAAAGTTGTGAAATTAAATTTCACGGTTCCGGGAGGAAGTTACTTTTATGCGGGCGGGTTGCAAGTGAGAAAATATGATTGTTTTTAATGTTTTGTTTTTTAATGTTTAAGACTTCCAAAGAGGATTGTGTTGATATATTGTGATATGTGGAAAGAACATTAGAGGATATTCCCCCAACTTTGCACTGACAGTGGAATGTTCTCACTATCTAGGCATCCAGCGCTGCCAGACTTGTGTTAAGTGCTGAGAGCACAAGTGGATGTTAGAGCTGGTAAGAAATTCCGCATCAGATTTTTTAAAATGGTGGGGACAAAACCGTCAATCATAAATATTGCTGGGGACATATCCTCGGCGTCCCTGGCTAAAATAACGCCTATGCCCTGATATATACAATTTCCTAAACAATTTCTCTCGTACTACTCTTGAGCTTTGCTTAAAGCATACAAAAGCCTGGAGAGATATAAATCTCAGGAATTAAGGTATTTATTTTTCTAAAGGGATCATTGTGAAACAGGGAGCTGTCAATTTGCATCACTTAATGATACAAGAGCAGTTATCAAACAAATGGTATTAACTCTGAATTAGAGGTGAATCACTCCCAAAGACTAAATGAAACAGCTTTATTTTTGCCTGATCGCTTGCGCATTCCATCGTTTTCTGCGTTCCGGATCCTTGGGAATCCTATAGAACGCTCTTCCCTTATCTCGTCCGCCTCTGTTGGCATCCTGAGGCACAACAGGTATCCACCATATTTACCGTTTCTAAGTTTGGGTTAGCTGCAAATAACAACAACAGCGGGACACGGCCTGCCACAATGGCGCCCATTCGATTTGAACTGTTGCATGCTGGGAGAAGTGACGTCAACTCCCAGAGCTCTATTGTCTAAATTACCGAGGTAACAGAGCTACGTAAACAGAGAAAACATGAGAGCACCCGACTGCAGACGTCAATACTAATGTAGTGTCATGGCATAATCTCCCAATCAAACTTCGCTTCTCGAAAGTTGTAAACTGCTTCCGGAACCCAGTTAAGGTACAAAAATGTGTTCAACAAAATAGTGATGCAGTTAAGTCTTTTTTTGCTCAGCCGGGTCTTCGCTGTTGCTGTGTGGAACAGCCTGCATCAGTCACATCACTCCACCCCCCGACTCCTGAACGCCACTCACTCATCTAGGCATGCACTGCGGTCTCATGAGGAAATGCAGCTTTTTGATATAAAATTATTCTTTTTCCCCAATACAAAGGATCTGTTCGAAATAAGTATTCGTAAAAAACACGTTATTTGTGCCTTTTCAAATAACGTATTCGGGCTCCACCCCTAAGGTATATACCATACTTCATATATTTTTATCATCAAAACTTCTTTAAATCCAGGTATCATTTCTCTTCCACTTGACAGTTATGTCTTATTCTTTTAGTTATCAGGCTCTTCCCCTGTGGAACCAGCTCCCAGTTTAAGTCCGTGAGGCAGACACCCTTTCTACTTTTTAAGACCAGGCTTAAAACCTTTTTTGAGAAAGCTTATAGTTAAAAATAGATAGAAGTTAGCCAGTCACTGGATGAGAGGGGGAGTGGAGGAGGGGTAGTTGCTGGCAACGTAAGACAACGTAAGCACTTTTCTCTTCTACTACTCTCCAGTTGGATTATTTGCTGTTTCGACTATGAAACTCAGTGTTTTCCCTCCATTGAAGCTACACCTGGTCTGGCATCCTGCTTAGCTGTAATGCCTTGTTTGAATGGGGGCATCGAATGGGATGATGCTCCCGAAAACTGAACGTCCTCCCTCTCCTGTTATCTACTTTTTACTTTCTTTAATATAGAACGTACTCTTACATCAGTTCTTTTTGTTCTGTGTTTCTGCTCTGTCTACTTGAACCCCCAGACGGTCATGACAGTTGGCCGGTTGTACAGAGCCAGGTTCTGCTGGAGCTTTCTTCCTCTTAAAGGGGAGTTTTTCATTTCCACTGTTGCTACATGGTTGCTCGGTATGAGGGATTGCTGTGGTTGGAGTCAGCATGAATGGGGCACAACTGCAAGACAATGACTCGATGCAATCTGCTGAGATTCCTTAAATAGATAACTTTTAAATTGATTGGATTGTATGTATGATTGAACTGAAGTTACTTTTCTTGTTAAGTGCTTTGAGATTAAATCTGTCGTTAACTGGCACTACAGTGGGGTAAAAAAAGTATTTAGCCAGCCACCGATTGTGCAAGTTCTCCCACTTAAAAAGTTGAGAGAGACTTTTAATTTTCATCATAGGTATACTTCAGCTATGAGAGACAAAATGAGAAAAAGAAAGTCAGAAAATCACATGGTCTGATTTTTAAAGAATTTATTTGCAAATTATGGTGGAAAATAAGTATTTGGTCAATAACAGAAGTTCATCTCAATACTTTGTTATATACCCTTTGTTGTGATTTTTTTCGTTTTCTTTTTCTCATTTTGTCTTTCATAGTTGAGGTATACCTATGATGAAAATTACAGGCTTCTCTCATCTTTTTAAGTTGGAGCCACAATTGGTGGCTGACTAAATACTTTTTTGCCCCCATTGTATATAAATAAATTGAATTATTTGGTGTTAATTTAACGCATCAAATTTTTTAAAAAATACATTGAAGTTAGTTTATTTGAGACAAAATGTGAACATTTTTAAGAGGAATTAATTATTTTGCAAGACATTGTAGCTGTGCAAATTGGTCATAAAAATTTGTGTTGCATAACAGGGTTCCTTACTTCCCGCTGTATTGGTCTTGTAATTGTTTCATAATGTGTTCAGATTTTGCTGACTTCATTCCTGCTCTAACCTTTGTTATATCCCATGAACTGTCTTGCAGGTTGCCCATTGTTTTCTGCAGTAGCAGCAGCAAGTTATGAGGCTGGCTAATACCTTCTCCACCCAAATTTGATGATCCATACTGTTTTATTAGGAGTTTTTCTCCTAAGTAGCGCTCACCCGGAACATACTCAAGACAGCGTTGACTGCGTGAATCTCCATTTATTTAACAACCTCCAGATCTCTTCTCACTCCCTTAGAGGGTGCTGCTGCACACAGTACACAACCAGCGCTCATCAAGCTCTACCATAACATCCCCCTTTCTGAGTAGGTTCTTATGGAGGACTACGGGGGTCATTGGAAAAGCAATACAGCATTTTGACGATGAGTGCTTAATTGTGAATTAAAAATATAGATTGCTAAATATAATTTCAAATTCAACAATTAATCCATACAAAAAAAGCATTTGAAAAGCATTTTGCATTTCACACGTTCCAGGCATTTCAAGCATTTCAACCAATCACAGCTGCTCCTCGAACATAACCAGCTGGTAACGTTCGAGGAGCAGCTGTGATTGGTTGAACTTGGTTTTCAGTGTGCTCAGGGACCAGGAGGGTCAGTCGAATGCTAAAAGGAGAGGGTTAACCATTTAGGAAATGCAATTGCAATAAGGATTTGAAAATGGGAGCCGGAAAGAGAAAACGGATGTAGAAAAGGGAATAACTTTTTTAAATGTATGAAAAGGAAAGATATTTACAATCTCATTTATTAATTGTGTTATTTAATTCTCCATTTTGAAATCGGATTTGAAAAACATTTTCAAATCACAGTATTTAATAATAAAATAATAAATACAATTTGTACTTCCTCTTTAGTATTTCAATTTAAAATTTGTAATTACAAAATGCTTTTCAAATTTGTCTTTTTTGTATGGATTAATTGTTGAATTTGAAATTATATCTAGAAATCTATATTTTTAATTCACAATTAAGCACTCCTCGTCAAAATGCTGTATTGCTTTTCCAATTACCCCCGTAGTCCTCCATAGGTTCTGTACAAAACTATTAGATTTCTGTCCCTTATGAACGACATGAACATTACAGCTTAACTTACTGCAAGTCTCTCTGGACATTATTTCTGTTCAACTTATAACAACATTTACTATTCTGTCAACTGTGAAATCTTTAACTATGAAGGTGGGTTAGACTACCACATCCTTCAGCTGAGTGAGGGGATTATTCTGCCCCGGGCTGGTCACTCAGACTCCCGAGCATACCTTTTATCTAAAACAAAGTCCTTAAGGTAGCTCGGTGGGTTTCTTTCTCTTGTTGGATATCTTATTTCCGTTGTATGTTTTACTGGTGAAACAGTTGGCTGTTGTATCTGGTCCTGGACAGGGTGGTCCTCCCCAAGCAGGTCCTGACTCTGATGTACTGTAGATTCAGTCTTAGTCTCTTGTAAGTGAACGAGATGGCTCCTGTTTCGACGAAGACACCCCCTAGGGGTCTCAACGATGTACGACCTGGGTGTTTCCGCTCTGCCTGATACTGTCCCATTGTCTTTTATATCAGTGATCCAAACTTGATCCCCTGGGTGCAGTGTGTGCAGATCTCTTGCTCTGTGTCTGTTGTTGAACCACCTCCACTGTTTCCTTCTCACCTTCTTTTCCTTCTCTCGCAGAGCAGCAATGTTTGTCCAGATCGAGGTAGGACGGTAGGACAGGGACCGTAGTGCGGATTTTCCTTCCCATCAGAAGCTCTGCTGGGCTATGTCCATTGGCAAGTGGCGTTGCACGATATGCCATAAGAGCAAGATATGGGTGTTTCTCTTTTTGCAGAAAACATTTTACAGTTCTGACTGGTCGTTCCGCTTCACCGTTGCTCTGGGGAAACCTTGGGCTGGATGTGATGTGAGTAAAACCCCATTCAGTGGCAAACTGTTGGAATAGCTCTGAAGAAAATTGTGGACCATTATCCGACCTGAACTCCCTTGGAATCCCATGACGTGCGAATATTGATTTTAGGTGTTCGATCACTGCTGCAGATGTGGTTGAAGACAGTGTAGCTATCTCTATATACTGTGAGAAGTAGTCTATAACAACCAAATACTGACTTTCACGCCATTCAAATAGATCAGCTCCAACTAACTCCCATGGTCGTGTTGGAAATTCAGTTGGCATGAGTGTTTCCTTGTGTTGCGGTCTCACTTTTGCACGTCTCACATCCTTCTATCTTCTGTTGCAGCTGAGAGCTTAGACCTGGCCACCATACAGACTGCTTTGTCCGTTCTCTGGACTTTGCAATTCCCTGGTGTCCTGTGTGAAGTCTTTCTGCAATGTTTTTGGAATAACAATCCGCGTTCCTTTCAGCAGAAGTCCCTCTTCGACTGTTAGATCCCCAGCATGTTGACGAAATGGGACGCAGGCCCCCGGTGTCTTGCTTTTATTCGGCCAGCCCTGTGTGCAGTACTGTTTAATTAGTTTTATTGTTTCGTCTTTATCTTGCTGTTCTTTTATTTGTTTTAGTCTCCCCTCTGTTGCTGGCTGGTGAGAGACAACCCGATGTGCATATAAATCAAGTTCTTCTTTCATTGTTGTTCCACGAACAATCCTGTTTGGGGCTCTGGAAAGCACGTCAGCCGTCGCTATGTTCTTTCCTGGAACGTGTGAGATAGTGAAAGAATATCTCATTAATCTCATCCTGAGTCTTTGTATCCATGGTGGCAGCTCATCCAAGTTCTTGGAGCCCAAAAGTGGTACTAGAGGCTTGTGATCTGCTTCCACATGAAACAGTGCCAATGAGGAAATCCGAGAATCGCTCACATGCCCAAGTAATGGCTAATGCTTCCTTCTCGATTTGAGCATACCTCTGTTCCGTGGGGCTAAGTGCCCTTGAAGCAAAAGCTACCGGTTTTATTGCTCCTCCCTCCTGTTTCTGAAGCAGCACTGCTCCCAGGCCGTATGAAGATGCATCAGCTGATACAGTTGTTTGAGCCTTGGGATTGTATAGTGCTAAACTTGGTGGTTTGCTCATTTCAGCCTTAATGTTGTCAAATGCGGTTGGATGTGGCTCACTCCAACACCACATGCTTTTAGTGCTTAGTAGCTCTCTCAATGGCTGTGTTTTCTCAGCCAGACGGGGAAGGTATTTTCCTAAATGGTTAACCATTCCCAGGAATCGTCTAACTCCAGCAACATCTGTGGGTGCCTCCACATCACTGATAGCTTTCACTTTTTCTGGGTCGGCTCTGACACCTGTACTGTCAATGATCTGTCCAAGAAACTTTATAGAGGTTTTTGAAAACTCACATTTCTCACTTTTTAATGTCACTCCTGCGCTTGCAAGTGGCTCAAGAACTGCTTTCAGTCGTTTGTCATGCAGAGTTTGTGTGTCAGCAAACACCAAGATATCATCCATCTGGCAGACGACTCCCTCCAGACCTTCTAACAGCTGGGACATCCATTTTTGAAAGTGTTCTGGAGCTGAGGAAATTCCAAAACACAGTCTGTTAAAACAATATCTCCCGAACGGTGTAATGAAAGTTGTGAGGAGAGCTGACACCTTAGACAACGGTATTTGCCAAAATCCGGAGTTTGCACCCAGTTTAGAGAATAACTTTGTCCCCTCTAGCTGTCCAAGGGTGTGCTCTACTGATGGCAACATGTGACGTTCTCTTTTGACATAATCGTTCAGTTTTGTCAGGTCTACGCACACTCCTCTCTGTTTGGTTTTGGTACTGGTACCATTCCTGCGCACCAGTCAGTAGGCTGCTCTACTCTGGAGATCACACCCAGCTCCTCCATGCGAAGCCAAATCCTATTTGACTCTGGGTAATAGTGGAAGTGGGACCCATCTCGGCGTCGACAGAGCAAATGGCTTAGCATCTGGTTCAAGCTCAATTTTATAATCCCCCTCCATTTGACCTAACTCACTGAATAATTTTGGGAACTGTTGTTTGACTGCTTCAACAGTAGAGAGTGATACTGTTTCAACTCTGGCCACCAACCCGAGCGCTACGCTCGCAGGTCGGCTGAGTAGTCCTTGTATCAGATCTGCTACTACATACACAGACTGTACTGTAGTTTTACTGGGAGTGCTCAGATTAGCTATAAATGTCCCCTTTACTGTCAGTGGAGACATCTCTGCACCATACAGTCTCAGTTTTGTTGGTTGCAGCTGTGGCCTTTGTGCCAGTGATTTGTACACTTTTTCTGGTAACACGGTTACATCCACTCCTGTTTCAATTTTTAGTGAGCAGTCTAGGTTGTTCACTTTTACAGTGGTAATCCAAGCACCATCTCTCCCATCAGATGCTACTGAACCAAGGAATGCAACATCTTCGCCCTCACAGTCCTCGCATGCTGCTTGTACTTCTCTCACTGCTCCAGATCTGCAGACTCTGGCATAGTGTCCTTTCCTTTTACACTGGTTGCAAAATACATCCCTGGCAGGGCACAGGTTTTTGTTGTGTGTGGGCCTTTTCCCACATCTCTTACATCTTTTTGCATCATACTTCTCCTGTTTCTCCATGTTCTTTGGTGTTGTCATATTCTTTCTGAACTGTTTTGGTTTAGTTTTTACAGTGTCCACGTTACAGGGCGACTCCTGTCTAAAGTTGTTTTTGAGAAAATCCTGCTGTTTCTTAACCAGCTCACTTTGACGAATCCAAAGAACAGTTCTTTCCGATATGAGCTCTGCATCCATCTGTAATTGTTCTGAGAGCCGCTTGTCTCTTATTCCAACAACAAGTCTGTCTCTTATCATTTCACTGTGTAATGCTCCGTAGCCACAATGTTCTGCTAAGGCATATGGGAAGTAATGAAACTCTCTGCAGTCTCTCCTACTTCTTGCTGTCTTTGGTCAAATGTAGCCCGTTCGAAGATTACATTCCTTCTCACCACAAAATGTTTATCCAGTTTCTCTTTGAGAGTATAGTACTCACTCGCCTCCTGGTCCGTCAGATTCAGGGAAGTAAGCACGTCCTCCGCTTTGTCCCCCATCGTGTAGATCAGAGTATTAACCTGGTTCTCGTCCGGTTGTAACTCCAATCCAAAGGCTATTCTGAATCTCTCAAACCGTCGGATCCATTTCGGCCACTCTTCTGGCTTTGAGAAGTCGAATTTTGGCGGTGGCGACACTTGAAATGCTGCTGGTGTGGCTCCCATGTTGCTGCTAACTAGCACTAGCTAACCTGTTAGCTCCGTTCGTAGTTAGTTCGGCTTTTCAGCGTAAGTCCTCTCCGGCGAGTGAGCACCTGTCACTCTCAACAGCCTTTCTCCTACCAGAGGTCTTCTGACACCATGTTTTATTAGGAGTTTTCCTCCTAAGTAGCGCTCACCCGGAACATACTCAAGACAGCCTTGACTGCGTGAATCTCCATCTATTTAAAGAGTAACTAAACCCCAAAACAAATTTGTTTTGCTTCTAAACTGTATAAATGGGTCTTTACCAATGCAGTCTTTCAGTTTCTGGTGATTCTTTTACATTTTGGTGTAAACTTGTTTAATTCTACACTTTTTGGTCTAAAAACGTCTTAGTGCTGCCCCCTTAGGGTTGAACGCAATCTGCTGGGATTCCTTAAATAGGAAACTTTTTAACTGATTGGAATGTTTGTATAAATGTATTGAAATGACTTCTTGTTAAGTGCCTTGAGATGACATCTGTTGTGAATTGGCGCTATATAAATAAACTGAATTGAATTGAATTGAAATTGAATTGAACGGTGGCTACTGCATTGGAAGTTTGTGATTGGTGGAGAGCGGTACATCTCTACGTCACAGGCATTGACTATGTCACAGCAGCCATCGTCTCACAGACACGCCCCGTGGGTTTGGGTATAAAACTATCAGACATACCAGCCCTGTGGTGTGTTTGGAGTTGGATTGCGTTTTTCAGGTTACCATTATTATCACATTAGCACTTAGTTAGCATAGCTAACATACTGTTTTGAACGTTAGCCTATGTTAGCATTACCATTCAGAGACTGGACTCATCCTGTCTCTCTCTCCCCCAGCTGTAGTTGCAGCCTCGGGCAGTGCTGGCTCTAATTGATACGGCTCACGGCCGCTGAGCTCCATAAAGCCTCCCTCTACTCCTCTATCTCCGGTGACGACGGAGGAGATCCGCTGGTTCAGGGCGCTGAGCCAGCGCCGCCCGAGCTCGGTGCTGCTGCTGCTGAGGCAGAGAGAGACAGGAGGAGTCCGGTCTCTGAGTGGTAATGCTAACATAGGTTAGATGAATATTGATCAGATCGATCAGTCGCAAAACTGCAAACGTAGCTTTGGTCACTGTCCATGTTTCAGTGTCACGTTAAGCGAGCTGTCATTGTCCTCCGGAACACACCCCCACGTCCCCCCCTCTGCTTTTCCTCCACACTTGGCCACACCCCTCCATTCTTCCTGGCACCGCCCACTTTGTAGGATTTTTCAAATGTCGTCTGGGGGCGGGGTTATGATTTTTCAGGGGGTTCAGTTACACTTTAACAACCTCCAGATCTCTTCTCACTCCCCTAGAGGGTGCTGCTGCACACAGTACACAACCAGCGCTCATCAAGCTCTACCATAACACATACAAGCTGTAGTTTCCTGGACAGTGTCCGTCAGCAGAACCCCTGGCATTGTTGCTGCAGAGGCACAATCTTGGAGTGGCTGAGATTTATTCTCCTGCATGCATGTCTTCTGCTTCAGTCAGCTACAAGTTGATAGATGGCTCAGTGTCTTGGTGCTATATTGTGCCAACATGTGAAAAATACCTTTTTACTTGATAGTGTGGCTCTGGGGAACATGGCTATATTTATCTTTATAGAGTTTGTTCATCTGCAACTAAAACATGAAAATATTTATAGAAGTTAAAGAAATGAAGCAAAATAGTTAAAATAGTAAGGCCTGTAGTTCGGTTAAACTTTATTGTCCCAAAGGCTAATGTGCTGCACAGTCAGCAGTTACACACATAGGACCTGATTTATCAATATTCTGTCATGTTTAGAGTGTTAAAAGGACCCAAATGCAGCCAATAAAGTTAGAGCGATTTAATTACAACAAAACAAGAAACATGGACTTACAAACTCAGTAGGATCAAAAAAGGCAGCAACGCGGAAAACAGGACCAGGCAGAAAAGATAGACAACAGACCAACGAGTAGTGACTGAAGGAGAGCTGGGGAATAACTGTCAAGTTTATGGCCATTAGAGTGTTAATTACTATTACGTTAGAAATGTGTGTGAAAGATATTTTTCGTTTGTCAATAATATAGACCTACTAATGTTGAATCGTGGCAGCGCAAAGTTAAGACATGCCTTTCAGAGGTGGTAAAAATAGGCTTTAAAACAGCCAGCGCAAACAGTTTGATAAATCATGCTGCGCATGGAACGCCTACTTTTTTGCAAGTTCACCTCCCAATATTTTGCACCTTGACAGAAACACCCACATTGCAATCTAATCAAGGGCAAAAGCGCTAAACGGATCTTGCTGCGGATTTAATGGCCGCTGTCCTCCCTGCGCCTGCTTTTTAAATCACTTGCTGTATGTTTTTGCGCCCACTGTGAGGTTTGCACACATTTTAACAAGCACAAACCTTTGATAAATCAGCCCCATAAAAGACATACAGCAACCTCATTAGCAACAATCTTTCAGCCCAGAAAAGGGGGTTCACCAGAGTCCTTTCATAACAATGAAAGATCTCCTCAGTCTAATGGTGCGTTCACACCGGTCAGCGCGTCCACGCGGCTGCTGCCCGGTTGCGCTGACGGACCGTCGGAGCAGCTGCTGCGTGAAGTTGGGAAAACTGAACTTTCGGGCAGCAAACGGGGGGCGTCAACCAATCAGAGTGACTCTTTGTACTGATGTAGTTACTCCTTCCATGGGTGGATCGGCAAGTTTTTCATTCAAGATGGAGGATCAACTAACTGTCGCTGTGTGTAATGTTCGTGAATTGTATGACCCGTCTTCTTACAAAGACAGGAAGAGATCGGATCTTATTTGGAGGAACATGTCGGAGGATATTTGAGTGCCAGGTAAGCAGTTAAATATTTTTCTTTTAACTTTCTTATGTGTTTAGACGACGTTGTCTGGCTTGTGTGGCTTCATTAATTAAATAAACCCAAGCCACTCGACATGATCCGCCATGTTGTAAACAACTAGCAACAGACAAATCCACGCCCACACGCTGACGTAATGACGTGATGCGCTGATGCCCCGACGCAGACTACAAAGTGTGGAAGCAGCTGGGTTTTAATTTTAAAGCGTCGACTTTCGTCCGTTTTAATGATTTGACGCCTGGACGCGCTGACCGGTGTGAACGTGCCATAATAGTCTTACATCGTTCTATATCAGAGGTGGGGGTATATGGAGTTCCAAAATGCACAAACTTAAATAAATAAAACCTTATGAAGTAAATATCTACATGAATAAATTATAGAAAAATACATAATTGGAATTAAGTATAGCTGATGTTTTTTACTTTTGGGTTTTAGGAAAAGGGATGGGGGGGCGGTTTGTTTGTCATTTTTAATCTGTAAAGCACTTTGAGAAGCTTTGTTGTGGTTTGAAAAGTGCTTTATAAAAACAGTTTGATTTGATTTTATATTTTTGAAATTATCCCAGGCCCAGCGCTCAAGACTTTAGTGCTGTCCAACATGACCATCGGAGCTACTCCTGATGTGTTAACCAGCACAACTTTTGGAATTTGTAGCAGAAAGTTTACTGAAGTAAGAGTAGCGATACTTCATAATAATATTAGTAGAAGTAAAATGTATAGTGCAGTGAAACTACTCCTAAAAGTACATTTTTTTTCCAAAAAAACTACTCTGTTATGTAACTGAGTAAATGTAACAACATACTACCTACCTCTGTTCTATATTTCCATCCTGATGGCAAAAGTTGAAACTCGGCCCACTGGACAGATAGACATAGCAATCTTAGCTTTCTTTAAAGCTTTCTTTATTGTAGCTCTCTTTAAAGATCAAATAATAGAGAGGTAATCAAGACTGTCAATTGTGATGCCAGCGATTTACAGCTTGTTTCGTTGGTAGGAAAGAAAATGCAGCTTGGGAAGCTGAAAACCAGGGCGAAAAGCTGCTTGGCATGCTATTAGATCATAAGTTCAAAAAGGAAGACGCACACCATTTTGAAAAGTCATAAACTACCATAAACTACTTAAAAGCAACACAATGAAAGAACCATTAGCAAACTTGATAATCTGATTCCCAGTTATGTACAAAACAAATAAAAGGGGAGAGAAGACACAACCCTGGGATGAAGAGAGGGGCTCACATAAGGTTGGATCAAATTTCTGTTGTCTGTCATTTTGACTGATGGGGTCAAAAAGATCTGGTCATAATTAATTTTTAGCTGTCAACTTTTTAAGTGATAATAAATTCAGTAGTTAATTTTCATTAATTTTTGTTGATATTCAATCCAAACAAATAAACACACAATCCACATTGTGCCATCACACATTGAGGAGATTAATAAGCTACATGAATTATGAACATTTCACCTCCTGTGACCTGAACACACCGCAAGGACCTTAACTGCTCTCCACCTGTGCGGAATGGAGACTTAAGTGCCACTTCAGCCATAGTTTAAAAATCAGGGAACATTTCTCCAATTGAAGTGATCAGAATTCAGCAAGACTCTCTCAAAAAGGGCTTTTCTGATTGCTTCAGCAGGAGAAAATCCCCCTGCATATGCTCTTCTTGCTAACTAACAGTAGTTAGGCTGCAGCGAGCTATCACCGCTACTCTGTGTCCGGTACAGTCACAGATGGCTCCATGCCTCCATAACTCTTTAGTGCACCGTCAGCTTGCAGAAAACGAGATGCATTGGGTATGGTGTCCAGGTTGAGATGATGCTCAAATGCTCTCATGGGAATCTTTTCCGGATTGATTCAGTTACTCCGTGCTTAAAGTTGAAAATATCTGCGCATTTGCACCAAGTAGTCAGAAGTACAAATAGCAATCTGTCTAAATAACTGATGGCCTTCAGATTTTTCCATCACCGTTTTTTTTTTAAACAGTCAAATACGGAAGATATTCTGTTAACGCAACCTCTGGGCTGGACATAAATAAAAGCTGAAGAAAGCAATCTGTAATCTGACCTGAGTCTTGGAACCCACCAGATGTTTAAAAACCAAGTTTAGAAGTATCCCTATTCCATCATCTACTCCCCACTTTGACCTACAAGCAATCTTGGGAGAGTCAAGTCTGTCCGGTACTATTTTCCTCAACATCTTTTTTTATTTCTCAATTATCTTCCAGACTAAAGATGTCAAAACCACTGTTCTGAAATAATAAAATAACTTTGGTATTTTGGACTGTGCAAGAGGTACAAGTATTGACTTCTTCCAAAGATGAGGAACTTTATGCAAATGCTGGGACATTTGTAAATGAAAACAGAATATATATCCTACAACATCACTCCTACAACACTCAACCATCTAAATTTGATTTGTTTGTTCCTATTGGCTTTGAAATTCAATGAAGCAATGCCTGACAAAATAATATAGTGATATTGTGCACAATATGGAAGCAGAACTCCAGTAAATGGTGCTTGAACCCAGTTTTATTGAGCATGCAAATCATTCTCCTCACTCATGACTTTTCTATTCCCATTCAAGGGCAAGACCAGACTGCAGTCTTGATCCATCTATGCTGTAACACAGAAGCAGGAGAGTGAAATATGAGCTGCCAACCTTAAATTAAATATTTGGTGGCGATAGTAAAGATAAAATATATTTGTTCCACAAATGTATTATACTGTAAGCAGGAAAAAACAGAGAACACATTTTTTTTAAATTCTTGTTGCTTATCCAGTCATTTCATCCATTGGATTGGTTCTCATGACTTGACGTTTTTAGCCCTGCCTAGCTAATGTGTCTCACTCCTGAGGCCAAAAGAATAAAAGCAGTAGTGTTTCAGCAGACATTTACGGACTAAATTACTGGCAACATTTCTTTAAATGTCTACTGTGGGACCCCAGCTGCATCTAGTTGTGGCTGTCAGTGAGGTAAGATGTGTTAGCATTTATCAACCCACAGATCAACAGTTTGGACCATTCAGGGTTTTTCAAGAACACCAGCATAATTGATGTTAGTCATAATCAATACAGGAGTAATTATGTGGTTCATCTTTGTCTAACACAACTCTAATGTTTAAGATCCTGTAATCACTGTTCTTCAAACCCTTGGTAACTATAGCATTATTTCAAGGGGGTATTTGCTGTCTCATCCTAAAAAAACATTGTCTCCCTAGCAAATGTTAGTGGCTACAACTTGTTAGGGTTATGCTCTTAACCATATGAAGCCAGAGTAGTTTACAGTGCCAAATAAATAAATCTTCAGTCAGTTATTTTACTCTCCTAGACAGTAATCTTCATAATTATGTGTGATTATATTTAAAGCTTATTTACAGAAAATAGTCTTCCTTTTAGAACTTAAAACAGATTTTTACAGGTGATTTTTTAGATGGTACTTTATAATATTACTCATGTTATCTTAAATCTATTTTTTACAGTGACTTTTGTTCAGTTTACTAAACAAAATCAATCACATTATACATAAGATGGTTAATTTAGTGGGGAATTATTTGAAAATACACTATATTGCCAAAGACATTCATTGGGTCAACTGTCTTCACACACAAAATTTAGAGACATCCTATCCTTTATCCATAGAGTTCAATATGATGTCGGCTTACCCTTTGCAGCTATAACAGCTTAAACTTCTCTGGGGAGGCTTTTACACAAAGTTTAGCAGTGTGTTTGTGAAATTGAAAAAAACTAATTTTTAACGGCAGGAACTGATGTTGGATGAGAAGGCCTGGCTCACGGTCTCCATTCTAATTCATCCCAAACGTGTTCTATTGGGTTGACGTCGGGACTCGATCATCCATGTCTTTATAGAGATTGCTTTGCACGCTGCTGCACAGGCATGTTGGAACAGGAAGGGTCGTCTCCATCTGTTTCCACAACCGTGGGAGAATGAAATTGTCCAAAATGTGTTACTATGCTGCAGCATCATGAGGTCCGACTCCTGCAAAAAAGCATAATTTTCTCAGTACCAAACTTTACACTTGATATAGTGCATTCAGGCAAATTAGGTTCTCTTGGTAACATTTAATCACGGACTCGTCCATTGGCTTGCCAGATAAAAAGGCATGATTCACCACTCCAGAGAACACGTCACATTCCACTTGGTAATTAAAGCCTTGTATGCTGCTTGACATTGAAACCCATTTCTTTTCATGAAGCTTTCGACACACTGTTCTTGAGTTATTTTTATAACCACATAAAATTTGGAGGTCTGCAGCTATGGACTTTAAAGAAAGCTGGTGACCACCACAAACCTCAGCATCTGCTGACCCCTCTTTGCATGTCATGCCACTTTCTGGCTGAGTTGCTGTTGTTCCCAGTCTCTTCTATATCGTTATAATATTGCTAATAGTTGATTGTGAAATATTTATAAGCTGGGAAATTTCACGGCAGGATTTTTGTTGCCCAAATGACGTCATGTCACAGTAGCCTACTACACAGAGAGTGACTTAGGTCCTGAGAGAGACTCATTCTTTTAAAAATATTTGTAGAAGCAATCTACACTCAAGGGAGCTGGATTTTATATATAACTGGCCATTGAAGTGAACACCTAAATTCATAACTTAATAATTAATTTATTCAAATTAATTACAAGTCAGTCTCATACTACTGGTAGTAATTTTTAAATATAATTAAATACAGTCCAATTTAGTCCTTACAGATCCAGGTGATGATTTAATGTACAGTAAATTTGCAAAAATAAATCCGTCGAAGCCCAGGTAATTGCATGAAGTATTTGAATTTTCAGCAATCGCTCATCCTGAAAAACCCTCTGCTGAAACTGAATGAGGGTCGAGGGAACAGGAAAGATTCACATTAAAACTTGTATGGACTATGAGTATTTTTTTGGGGGGGGGATAGAGCACACAAAGTTTAAAGTAGCTAAATCTCTGCTAGTGGCTTTGTCCAAAAATACAGCTTAATATAGAAGCACTGACTTAGGAGTACTTTCTATAGAACAAAAGGGGCAAAAAAAATGTGATAATTGTCAATGATAACAATATATCCATCAGGGATTCTAGAAAGGAAGGATAAATTATTAAACACAATTCTAATGGCAGCAGTGATGGCAAACTTGAAAGGGAAAGGACAGCAGAAGATAGTAAGTTGTTGGTAAATACTCCATCAGTCTATGTCCATCAGCTTCAGCCTATAGCAGCACAGCTATTGAGATAGCTTATAAAACCAAAAGAAATCTATGGAAAAAATCTCTTCTATGGTCTGATAAACAACTGCCTAACCCAAAATAAAGAGGATGCAAGTATTCGTCACTCTTTGGTCAAACTTTCTGTTATTGTGTATGTATGAGTGATTTTAAAAATAGTGGGATCTTTAAAAGATGTGTAGTGCATGTAAGGTAAATGGCTGCATTATTCACATTCACATGGGATAGGAGTTTGCGGTTGAGTATAAGTGCATGTGTGCTGTAGGTAATTTGTCTCGTGTTGTCCATATGATGAAGTGGTGATTTGTCCAGAGTGTGGCCCACCCCTTCCCCTTCAGCAGTCTCCGAATTATGTGACCCTGAACAGAGCAGACCTTATGAATGAGGGCAGAATTGCAATTTTATCACTACAAAGCGAATTAAAACTATGAAGAAGTGCTTCCCATGATTAGATTCTGATTCAACGCCCCTAGGTTTCCATCAGGAGATCAAATCAAAGCTGTGTTGTCAGTGTAAATGCAGAAACTATCGGCGTTGAGGTGTAAAAAAAATAATAAAAAATCGCGAGGAAACTGCTTGAAGCTTAGACAAATCAGCTGATAGTCTGTGCAGTCACATCTGCACAAATATGGTGCAAATAAATAAAAAAACATTTGATGCATAAAGAAAAGTCACTGGTAAAAAAAAAAGAAAAGAAAAACAGCTGAGTTTTTAGAAACCAAAAATGATAGAAATAAGCAACACTGCATCTTTTAATAAAAGTTGAAAAGAAAAAGAAGACGGGTTATGATTTAGTGTAGTTCCCTGCGTATTTTTAAAATCCTTGAAGATGGCATCAAGACACATACCGGTTGGGTTTTTTTATTAGTTTTTCAAAATTAAAAAATTAACAGAGACTTCTAAAAGTTTTTCACAAAGTTGAAATCAAATGTTTACAAAGACTATATATAACAATGTACAACTTTCTTTTTTTCCGCAGTGTTTGAGATTAAATTAAAGGATTCCATTAGGATGACTGGAATTATTTCAGTTTGCTAAATGCCAGAATGAATGTTTTTTTTTATGTCGTTCACATTCAGAAGTTTAAATAAACAAAGATAACTAAGCCTTTTGATGATGTCATTGCTTTGTAAACTTTAGATCAAGTATCTGGTTGACATTTGAGTTAAATGGATGTATCTTAAGGCAACACCTCAAACACTCTGCTTCCTTGAGTTACATAACAGAAATATCAAGCAAGGTATCAGGAAGAGGCTTGTGGACCTCCACATATCTGGTACATTTTCCAAATCTTGTAGGGTGCCATGTTTGTCTAGCTTTCGGAAGCCAAAAAGAGAGAGTCATTACTCACACTGAAATTTGTCCTGTGCCTACAGTATCTGAAAGGCCACTCTGCAAATAAAAAAAAGCAACATAAAACGCCAGAATAAAGTTTGCAAATGCATGCAAGGACAAGACATTGTGGTCTGATGAATCTAAAATGTAGGTGGCCATAGTTACCACTCTTACATTTGGAGAAAGAAATTTTTTTGATTGTTTAAATGTTTTAAACTAAAAACATGAAATAATTTTTTTAATACCTTAATTTATTAAAATGTACACATTTTGGCACTTAAAACCAAAAATATCAGTTTATTTTGTTTACAAAATTAAAAAATACAGATACCTTTACCATTTTTGGTAAAAACAATAATGCAACTTAGTTAGGAAATCTCCTCACCCCCTGTTTATCTTTTTAATCACTTTTATTACTTTATTTAAAACAAAAGAAAGTAACAAACACCTGAGCGGTTTCCAGTTTCTGTGAGGTAACATTAATATTTCAAACCACTTTTATTTGCTGTGTGAATGGCAAGGTCCCTTTCAAGATTAAGCTTTTTCTTTTATCTACAAATAAGTCACAATGAATATCATCTCTGACTTTAGATGTAACAGAAAGTAAACTCTCTTTGAAAAAGATAAAAGGTATGTGAAACACTGACAGAATCAGGAAAGTATATTCTACCCTCTATAAACACTCCAAGGACATATTTTATAGCTATATCAAGTCAACCAGTCACTGTTCCTATTTAGCCTTTAAATGTACAATACATTTTTTTACCTTTTTGTTACGTCCTTATTTAGTCTAATAAAGTCATCAACACTTGGGTTTGGTTAGCGCATTTGAACAACTCTAAAAAAAATTAAATAAAATTACATTTATCTGAAAACAAGAAAATGATATAACTATAGCAATTAAAAGAAGACTGTACACTACGTAAATGTAGTAGTTTGTAAGGGCTTCTTTTATAACAATTACTTTATCAGTTCAACCTTTTTATGGGGGTGATCAGCCTGGGGCTCTGCTAAGGAGTTGAGGTTGATTTAATAGCAGCCTTCAGGTCATCTGCATTGTTGGGTCATGTGCCTATTTTCTTTTTCTTTACAATACATATTAGATTAGGCCAGTTTGCAATCAACCACAACAATCATTACGTCATTAAGCCTGTTTTGGTACTTTGGACAGAGGAAATGAAATCTGTATGAGTGGACCAACACCAGCATGACACGGCACCCAAAATCATCAAGAATTGTGGAAACCACACTCTGGACCACAAACAACTTGGATTCTTTGCCGGTCCACTCTCCAGACTCTGGTACCTTAATTTCCAAATAAAATACTAAATAAAAAACTTTTGTCTTTTACCCAAGAGATTTTATTTTTGTTCCTGGTTCAGGAGTTGCTTAAGTGGCAATACGTGTCAGTTGTATTTGATGTCCTGGATATGTCTGTCAAGACTCTTGAGGCATCGACTTTAATTGCTGTAGTCCACGGTCCTAGAATCCCCCACAAGCTCATTGGCTTTATTTCACAAACCTCAAGTTTGATGTTCCTCCTGTTGTATTTTGTAACTTCTTTCCTCCACTAAATGGTTCATTAGGATGTTTGGATACATTCCTTTGAAGTGCTAGTTTCGTTAACAATTAACTTTTTGTGGCTTATCGTTCTTGTGGAGGATAGTGTAGGTCATAGCATTTTAGAAACCAAATGCTATTTCTATTGGTGTTATGTAAAGCTATCATTTGCAAAGAAAATGACCTTTGGGTTTTTATTAGCTGTAAGCCATGATCATGAAAATAAAACAGAAATAAATTATGGAAATATGCGATATAATTAATCTGTGAGTTTTAAAATATGTTTTTTAATGATTTACTAATTTACTGAGAGGCACCTTATATAATACCATGTGATGACTGCTAAATTAGCAACTCTGCTAATGAAAACAATTTTAGAAAAACCAGTAGGATTGAATAATATGAGGAGCTGGTGCTGATGTCCAATTCAATGCATGGTTATAAGGAAGGCAAAAGTCAAAGTCACACTGAACTTCAATCCAAAAGATGGAAGTTCTTTTCTTTTTGGAGATCAAAGTTTACCTTGAAATGTCATTATGAATTTGCCCTTTAAAGATAACTAGCTGATTTGTTTAACAGTCAGACTGTTTCATTCCTGTTAGAGAAGCTCTATGAAATTTGAAGTGTTTATTCATGAGGCTGAACTTGTAACCGTACAGCTGAAAGCAGGATGGATAAGTAGGAAGGAAGAAAAAAAAATCCATTGACTTCTGTTTCAAACAGTTTTGAATAGATTCTTCAAAATAAACCATTGTAGAGGGAAGGGAAAAAAATAAGAGACTCGACCTGGTGGAAAATTCTGCTTTTCACATTGGCCAAAACGTCAACTGAGACGACAGAAACAACTCCTGCTCTTTAATCTGTAAAAACTCATTCACAGTATGTCAGATCTGAGAAACTCTGCTCCAGGTGAGGCAGGTGAATTTCAAGCCCCCGTGATTAATGTTGGTGGAACATTGGTCATTTCACCTTCTTATACTTGCCAATAGACACAAAAATCCCGTTCTTTAGTGCGCAGGGAGATATTTATAGGAACCAGAGTAGGCATAAAAGTTCTAACCTTTGATCAGTAGATGGCGGCAAAAGCTCAGCATGGGTTTCATATAAAAAGACAAAAAGTCGTTTTTACAAGTTGGCTTTATAAAACCCTCTTTAATATAATCTCACTTGTAAATGCACAGTTTTTGGAGTTAAGATACTGAAAATCATTTAATTATGTCTAAATGAGATTTTCTTTTCCCTTTATAAAGCTTTCGAAGAAAAAAAATTAAAAACACAAACAAACATATAAACCAAGCAAAACTGGCATTAGATACATAAGATTACAAGTGATACTACAGTAAATGCATTGTAAGATTATCATGTAAAAATTGTGATAATTATTTGCAGATGATATCATTTGTACTGTTTTCAGAACATCTTGTCCCCTGAAAGGTGGAACCAAGGTACCACATGTTGATCGTCTAAGGTTTTCAATTTCAGGTTCTTCCGAGCACTGTTACTACGACAACCTCAGCCTGGAGGACGCCAGGCGGATGTTTCAATTCTTCTTTGGATGCTATCAGAGACAACAGGAGAAAAACACAAAGATCAATAACCTGTGCATTTAGACAGAATGACAGACATGAGGTTACAGCTGATGGCTCGCAGTGATCCATGGTGCAGAAACAGGGCAGGCTCATCTACAAAATCAGTCACCTTGTCTTTATGAGCCGAGGCACGATGCCAGGCAGTCTGTGATAACTGAGGCAGATCAGCAGGAGACAAACCACAGAGAGGGTGAAAAAATGTCTCCTAATTTAAATTCACCAAACCTTTAGAGAGTATTACATGATTATCCAACATCCAGGTTCCTGATCCAAAACCCACAATAAGGACTACTTGACCTGGAGTCATTTCCAATTTAGACTTTCGCCGTTCAGACAGGCTTTTTCCCTTGGACCACAGAAAGTCATTAAATATATTTGTCTCCATTTTATTTCCATTCGCTACAGATGGTCAGCAGAAGTGATGCAGCAACATTATCTGAATGCTGAGAGGAGGAGGCACAGGCAGTCGTGCAGGAAAGCCAAAGGAGGTCGCAAAGGGGGTTTTCGAAGAAATTTTAATTCTCTCGAAGGGCCGACTACCAGAAGCTGCTAATAAGAGGTGAATCATTCAAACCAGCACTGGAAATCTCAGTTAATACAGTTGTAATGCAGCAGAATCCCAGCTAGCCTGGGTCTAACTGAATTTAATCGAGCTGTGGGATTCTAGGGGTTTTATTAAACTATGTTTTTCAGTCCAATTTTTTTCATTGTGCAAAACACAGTCACATTCATAACCTGCTGAATAAAATAAGATATCCTGGCAGGAAAAGGACAAAGTAAACCAGTGCAATAAAACCTACAGTAGCTCCTTCAAGATGGATGGGGGGGGTGTATCTGGACAACGTCTATGAAATCTGAGTGCAGCCGTGCGCAGCATGCATTCAGGTGAGAGGGGCTGAAAACGAGCAATGAACCTTAGAGTGGATTCTGCTGTACTTATGGTGAGCAGTCTGTCTGGTCCACAGATACAAGAAGGAATCTTTCACATCAAACACAAAGCGAACAGGCATGCAGCTAGTTAATTGAATACATGCTTCATTAACCAAAGATGTGAGTGTCTCTGCACAACACTGAACATTTCTTCTGACTTGAATTCAGGGAAATTAAAGAAGAATAAATTCCAAAGCTTTTTATGAGGAGAGCCATTTGTCTCTTTAGCTCTACACTGCTCTGTCTGCAGCATAGAATCAAGGCATGATGGATCTGCCCCTGCAGCAGAGAGAGGGGTTTCATCTGCACACATAGCTCATCTCTGGACTGTTATCCCTCCTGGACTAATTCTCTGTAAATATTCCCACCACTTCTTCTAGCCTGATTTGTCTTCATTTTGACATATCTTTCTATTTCCTACATGAGTGTTAATACACCCGCAGTTCCCAAATCTTTTTTCCTGAGAAACACCTCTTGCACCTACAAAAAAATCCATACATGCATGCATTCATGCATGGGTATGTACACCAAACAGAAAACCTGACACATGCATTATTTCTTTATCAGTAATGTAGTCCTGTTTTTCCACCAGCTATGTTTTCTTTATACCTCTTTCCATGGATCGTTATAGGCTCATTTTGCTTTTTGTGAAAAAGTATAAATTGCCCAACATGGCCATGGGACTGAATGTGAATGAGAGGATAATCCGAAAACAGTCAGTCTGAGCACATCAGCTTGTCCTTTAGCAATCCAAAACATCTTTGTTATCACCGCCTGAAAACATCTCAATCTAAAACCGTTTGAAAGTGGTGAGTTCTTCACAGCTGAGGGATTGTATGGCCTCGGGTTTCCTGAAAATTTTGTAGGACAAAATGCCACACTTTTCCAGACACTTGATTCCCTTTGTAGTCTAATATACATTTTGCCAGGAATTTCTACAGTGATCAGTGTTTTATTATGGATGCTGCAAAAGCCCCAGGCAGACCGACAGAACATTTAAAGAATAGTATTGGAAACAAAAGCTTGGTTGGATGGAGGCCTTTCAGAGAAGTGGTTGGGTGGGTGGGTGGATGGATGGATCTTTCAGAGAATGGATTGGGAAAAATATCTGCATGGAAATTTTATAGGATGGGATTGATTGGATGGATGGACCTTTAAGGGAATGGTATTTGGGAAAAAGCCTGGATGGATTGTACACTTAGAAAATGGGATTGAGGAAAAGAAGCCTGGATGGATGGATGGACCATTTAGAGAATGGGATCGAGGGAAGAAAAGCTTAGATGGATGGACCTTTCCCAGAATGGTTTGAGAAAAAAGTCTGGAAGGATTGACGAATCTTTCAGAGAAATTGATATATGGGGAAAATATCCTGGATGGATTGTAGCAACTAATAATTTAATATCTGCTCATAACCTAATAATTTTAATCACATGTAATAAAGTCAATAACCTAATAAGTCTAAAATGTTGCCAATAATGCAATACCATTACATCCAGATCCTTTGAAAATGAAATAACTTCAGCTGGTAAAGGTGAAAACACATACATGGGAATGTAACTGTTGGAAAGTAAAAAATTTTCTGTTATTCAATAAAGCTTTATCATGCAATCATCACTGTGTGTGTTGCTGTTTTGTTTATTCTGAAAATCCATCAACAACCTCTAGGGGATTTAAGCCTGGTGGTCCTTCTGAGCTCCCTGGTGCCCCCTTCATGTTGGAAATCACATAAATAAACTGTAAACTGTGTTAAATAAACCCAGAGAACAAACGTTGCAGCTAAAGTAACAGGTTGGATATCACACATTCATGTAATCAGTAAACTATAGGTTGCACTCTCTGTGGTCATACACATCCTACTGCTTTATCATTAACAAGTCATACTTGAGAATCGGTTCCACAACTTTCATCTATAAGATGTGACACTGCCTGTGTTTGAGCAGACAGATAAAAATAAACATGTTTAGAGCAGTTTTCTGCTTAATGTATCCCCTAAAAGAAAAAACCTGTATGCTTATGAAGTAGTAAGTCTTGGTTGCATTGTTATTTACAATAAAGAGAGGGGCCTTAAAACTCAGCAATTACAGAAATTGCTGCGGCAACAACACCCAAATGTACTTTAGCTTTACTTTCTCCTGCTAGCTAATTTCAAGCTGGAAGCCAGGAGAAACAGTTTCAGCCTTAGTGACTCTGGGAAAACTGGCACAAGTTCAGATTCTCACTCCCATATTCAAACACTGCTTTGACTAACAAACTGAGGTTCTTCCTGGCGTTTTGACGATATCTGATACTTACAGCAGCGTTCAGTGCCTGGTCAAGGTCTTCAATGATGTCAGCCGCGTCCTCCAGTCCCACTGAGAGGCGGATCAGTGTGTCACTGATCCCTAGAACGGCCCTCTCATTCTCTGGCACTGACGCATGGGTCATGATCGCCCTAAATTCAGACAGAAGACAGTGTAAGTTAAACATGAGCTGGACACAGAAAAAGTCCTGAGGTTCTGATGGAAAGCAGAGCAGTCAATGCAAAAAAAGTAATACTAGGGTTGATTTTCCTTTTGATCTATACTGCCCTCTTGTGGAATTGTTTTAAAATACAGTTTATCTTGCGAAAGGAGACATCCAATGTTGTGTAGAAACCTCTATTAGGATTAAAGCTAGGGGATACTTACGGATGTTCTGCTAAACTTTCATAACCACCAAGGCTCTCTGCAACGGCAAACATCTGAAACCAGACAACAGACATGAAGTAAAGCATAGAAAAGCATTAAGTATTAAAAGATACTTCACAAAGATTAATCTGGAACTACACAAAACTTTACCAGAAGCAGAAATCACCCTTGACAGTAGGATAATGGAAGTGCATCTTAAAAATCACAATATGCTTTTTCTGAGACATCTGTTTTTATTTATGCAAAATAATAATTAGTACACTGTCTAGAGGGTAGCAGTTTGTGGTAGAGGTCCATGACATCTGAAACCAGCAATATGTTATAACTCATTCTGACGTGATTTTTCTCCTTTTCATGGGTGCTCTAAATCTGCATATCTGAATACCAACCATAACAACAAAATAGACTTTAAAAAAATGTTTACTTTAAGGTTGCTGAGGAAGGTGGTGGCATGGTCGAGTTTCCCTTTGATATAGAAGGTAATCATCCCTGGACACCCGGTGCATTGTTTCTTCATCAGCTCGTACTGTGGGTGGGAGGGAAGGCCTAAGTTGAGAGGGAAAAACATGAGAAACCAGTCACAAACACCACCTAACCTTCCCGCACAAAGCAACAGGGATGGGGTTTTTTCAGACTTTTTGTTCAAGATAGCAGCTTGAATTAAATCTCTAAAGTAATGCTAGGAAGTTTGTGAACTCTTGAGCTTTCAATACTTCTGCCTGAACAGATACAAAAAAGCAGATAAGGAGAACTCTATTTAACAGGGTTCAAGGTTCTGCGAAAGATGTGATACATGCTTGGGTGCAAAAACCTGTTAATCTTCAGTTTTTTAACTACAAGTCTAATGCTTGTGCACATGAACCTGTTCACCTCAATTCCTTTTCATTAAATTAGCATCAGTGCTGCATTTCCTATAAATAATGTTGATACTGACAATGATTATTCTGATCATGCTATGCAAAGCTGTAAAAATGTTTGGCCCCTTATAGATTTCTTGTGTTTTTGCCTTTTTGACACACAAATATTTTTTTTTTATTAGACAGAGATAATCTGAGTGAATACAAAAAGCATTTTCTAAATTATTTATTTGAATTTTATTTTAAAACTGTTTTTATAGTAGAGAAAATAATCTGTGAATAAAAGTAGGTATTTTTGTGAAGTGTACATTTCAATACATCTGGGATAAAACTAGCGTTTCAGAAGAACATTGGACTGACAGACAAGCATGGCAGTGGTAGTGTAATGGTGTGGGGTTACTGTGCTGCTTTAGGACTTTGATAACTTGCCCTAATTGATGGAACCATATTTTCTGCTCTCTACTCGAAGATGCTAAGGGACAACGTCCAGTCATTAGTTTGTGACCATAAACTCAAGCACACTTTGGTTACGGAGAAGAACAATGATCCAAAGCGCACCAGAAAATCCGCCCCTGAATGGCTCAAAACAGGCAAAATGAAGAATATGGAGTGGACTACTCCGAGTCTGGACTTAAAACCAAGTAAGATGCTGTGGTGTGACCCAAAACGGTGCTCAAAAAACCCTTCTGCAAAGAACACTGGGCCTTCACAGGGATGTAATTGCCAGTCATCGCAAAGACTGACAAGAGCTGTTGCCGCCAGGGGGAGGAACAGCAGGTTATCAGGTTAATGGTGCTAATACACTTTCACACATAGCCATGTTGTTTTGGATAGATATCATCTCCCCTCAGTAAATGTAATCATCATTTTCAAAACAGCATATTTGCTTACTTAGGTCATCTTTGATGTGAAAATTAGTTTTATGAACTAAAACATGATCATAAAAGTGTGACATACTTTTTTCGAAGAACTGTAGACAGCATCACTGTTAGGGGACACAACTAACACTTCTTTGTTTTTAGTGCTATTTAAATAGTGATGCGAGTACAACTGAAAACAGGAAAAACAGGAATGTATGATTCATTCAGGCATAAAAGGAATGGGCTCCTTGATACAGAACAGTTTTCAGTTGTGACTAATTATCAAGTCTATAGTGGCATAAAGAGATGAAATAAGAGAAAGGTTACAGACACACAGTGCACTGGCATGAACATCAGAGTAAACTGGAGCCGGGAGAGCCGATTATTTCGTTTGACGTGGTTAAAGGTTAACACAGTTTATGAGAAAATGAACGAGTCCGCTTTATTATCATGAGCGGTCTTTGTACCAATTCTTGTTTTACAACCCGCACAAGGGAATTGCAACTTCTTGCACAAAAACATTAAAGAAAATACAACACATAAAAATACATTTTAACAAATACCTTTTCCTATGAATTAATCTAATGAAAGACTCCCCTTTGACACCGATCTAAACAGCTGTCTGTTCTTTACACTGTGACTCTGTTATGTTGAAGAATAAACATGATTAACTTTGAAAGGTGGCTCTGGAAGGCTGGGGGCATGTCTCAGCAAATCTTGAGGTGTGACAAGAGTTCACCTGGGAAAATGACCCGCTCCACCCTGGGATCTGCTTCCAGAAACCTAGCAGCAGCCATGGCGTTTTTAAAGTGCTGCTCCATGCGCAGGTGGAGCGTCTTCAGCCCACGGTTACACAGGTAGCAGTCAAAGGGAGACGGTACACCACCGATGGCTGGTCACAGGCAGAAAACAAACCACGGTTACAAACAAAGCTTTCCAAAAATCTAGATTAGGCAAACAGAACAAAGCCCTAACAATGAAAAGGTTTAGTTTGGTGAAGGACTTTGGCCTTAAAAACTTGTGTTGGCTGTTTGCTGAATGAATGCAGGACAGGTTCATTAAGCCACTTCACTAGATGCTAAGTAGGCAGATTCTGGTTTTCAAGAAAAACAAAATAAATAGCTGTAGTGTTTAGGTTAGCAAACAATTCCTGGTCATTCTGATATTGATTATTGTAATTCAGTTAAAACTGGGGGATAAAAATACATACTATAGGCAGACTAAGAACAACTTTTCAGTAAGTACCATTTTGGTTTTATATTTAATTATCTACTCACCATTTTGCAGAAACCTCAGTCGTTCATTCAGATCATCCCTGTTTACAGATGCCAGACCCATGACTACATCACTGTGACCTGCCAAATAAATAGAAGCAACAGTTCATGTTGGAACAGAGAGTAAGTTATGTTTTACTGCGGTAATGGAGCTGCACTGAGTTTAAATGTTTATACTACTGGGTTTCTCTCAGGGACTTTCTGATGTTTCCCCAAAATCCATCCATCCATCCATTATCTATACCGTCTATCCTACACGGGGTTGCAGGGGGGCTGGTGCCTATCATCAGCAATCATCGGGCGAAAGGCGGGTAAAACCTTTTACTTGCTCCAATTATTTAGGATAGCTTTCACTTATTTTCTTGGTCCACATGCAGCCCAGACATTTACATTTTAGACCATGTATTTACATTTTAAACTACAGGTCTTTTTTGCTTTGTCTTCTGAACACTGATTTGCAACACTGAGCAGCAGATGGGTCGCCTTACGTGTGTTCAGTTTGTTAGTACCTTTTTAAAAAAAGGCTCATGGCTGACCCATGAACCGAAACTCTTGCTAACTTGTTACCAATTAGGTTAGATATTTTATACTCTAGACGTACACTCCTTCTACTCTTGTTTTATCTGTGACTTTGACAAAGACCACAAGAAACTGGGGAGGCTTCTAACATGTTTTGCAGATGTTACAGCTCAGATACAGCTCAGTTTAGTCGTAATTGTTTAACAAAATAATCAGCACCACAGTTATTAGTATCTCCAACATCCATCCATTATCTGTACACGTCTATCCTATGCAGGGTTGCGGGGGGCTGGTGCCTACCTCCAGCAGTCACGGGGCGAAAGGTCACCAGTCCATTGCAGGGCAAAGTATCTCTAACAATATATTTAAAATAAATGTAATAGTACATTTCTTATTCATACTTTACATTTTTAAGTAAATCCCAGTTTCTAGGAAGACATAACTTTCCATTTCCCTGTTGTATAAATATGACCGCTAGGCTGCACAAGGACCTATCTTTATCTTCTCCCCATGAACACGGAGCCAGATGGTACGGAAGGTGAAAAACTAAATCAAAGAAGTGGTGTCTTGAAGTCACAAAGCACCCATAATATCCATTAAATGTAGTCTACAAGCTAACCAGTTATTTAGGAAGCATTCCTGGAAAAAGTCCTTTCTGTCTTACCATCATAAACAGAAACATGTGGAATTCGCAAATGTCCACTGAGATTTAAACAAGAACCAGTGCTTTGGTCAGATAAGACCAACATTTTCTGCAACAAACATTTCAAGTATGTCATGTGTGGAAAAAAATGGATGAATATGTGAAAGAATCCCTTACTCCTACTGTTAAGTATGTTGGAGGATCTGTGATACTGCAGGCTCCTTTGCTAGGAAGCGTATAAGAGGACATGGCATCATCAATTCTTTAATTATCAGAACATAAAACTTTTTTAATCAAAATCTGGCAGACTGTGGAAGATCTGACTAAAATAGTTCGTTTTTATTGTTTGCAGCATAATGACGATCTGAACATCAGACTAAATCAACAGCAAAAATGCAATAAAAGATTCATTCATTCATATCATTACTTTACCTGTATTTAACAGCCTCATTTGGTGGTATTTAATCTAATTAACCCAATAGTACATTAAAGGCTTTAAAGCTTAAGATAAAAGATCAGAAGAAATAAAAATATATATTTTGATGTACATTAAAGTCTATCCAGTATTCCAATGAAACAGTCACATCACTCCTTTCTCCGCTAGTGTGTTTTTGCTCTTCCTCTGCCTTGTTTGTTTTTGTCTGTTTGCCTAGATATGTTGTAGGAGTAGCCCTGGCTTCCTGGGAATATTTACCTACACCTGTGTGCCATTTTCTCATCTCCAGCCATAGCTATAGTCTTACTTCACCCAATGGATGTATTGCCATATTCAAGAAACCGAGACTTGGATTTCTTTTTTTCTGTTGTATTAAGTAGTTCTCCTTCTGCCTGATTGCATTAATGAAATCAATTCCATCTTTTTAGCCAGATGTTTAGTCTGTTTTATATGATTGTTGTTGACATTTACTCAGAAACTATTCCAATAAAAACTTAAGATGAATGTTGTTTTAAAATGTTTGCTTTATCAATGTTGAAATCTTCAGGATATGAGTTCTTAGCTGGTCAAAACATTTTACATATTTTGAATTTCTCCTGACATACAGTTCCAATAAAAAGCCTGAAATGTATTTGTAACACACTCTGCAAAAACGTATATTACAATTTCAAATGTCTAACCCCACATCTTAAAATCCTGCTTTTATCAATTTGTAATAAAAGAGCTTCAATACTAAAATGAGAAAACATATATAACCTACCATTCATGTATTTGGTGGCTGAGTACATACAGATATCAGCTCCATGAGCCAACGGGCGCTAGGGGTCCACAAAATAAACACACAAGTTAATCATTGAGCAAGTCCTTTACACAAGAACTGGAATTTGATTGCAGGAAATCACCAATACCTGGAAATAAGCCGACATGAAGGTGTTGTCAACGACCACTACGATATCTTTGCTGTGCTCGTGCACCAAGTCGGAACAGGCCTTGATGTCCACCACCTTCATCATGGGGTTGGTTGGAGTCTCAAGCCACACCAGCTACACCAGCAGAGAAGGGAACAGGCATCAGAATAGCACATACACAGCTAAATGAAACGCGAGGTTCAAATAAATGGTGATCGCACAAAGTGCTGACTCACAACGACATCAAATTTAACATCCGAATAAAGATGAACAACAATGACAAAAAATAAGAACAGCAAGTTATGCCCTTTCCTTGACCTACTTTGGTGTTGGGCTTCAGAGCAGCTTTCAGAAGCTCTGGTTTTGTACAGTCAGCAAAAGTTGTCTCCAGCCCAAATCCAACTGCGACTCTTTGGAAGTAACGGTTGGTGCCTTTGCAATAAACAGTTGAACCATTCAGATTGTTCAATAAAGAAAACAAACTCCTTGTATCGTGGCAGATGATGAGTAGCGTAGATGAATATCCCAAAGCAGAATCTCACCTCCGTACACATCGTCCATGCAGACGATCCCGTCTCCTTTCTTCAGCATGTGGGTGATGGCAACAGTGGCTGCCAATCCTGAGGCAAAAGCAAGGCCTGCAGAGTGGGAGGGGGAGCAAAAAACATTTATTGAAGAAGAAAAAAACATTTAATCTATATGAGGAAATTAAAATAAAAAATTCTAGGGGTTTCAGTAGGCATAAGTCCGTTGTCAATATAGTAAACTAAAGTATAGTATTTAAAGTTCAAAAACGAACATTTGTTGTCATACAATTTTTAACGTTTCAATTCCTTAAAATGAGATGCCAGAGAAAGCGCTGGAATGACCAGAGTTTCCTCCAGCTGCTGGGAGCACAGATCATTATAGCGCTAACTCCTAACCCCCCCACCCCGTTGCTGGACACTGCCAGTCAGGTGGCTCAAAGGCTACTACAGTTTTTTTCTCGTATAAAAAATAAGACAAATTCTGCTGTTTGGAAATATTTCTACCTCTAATAAGCAATTAAAGCAAGTAAATTCGTTTCACATTTTCGTGTGTAAATACTGTCGCAAATTTATGCAATGTTAGCATACTGGGAGAATCTCATGTCGACCCTAATAGCATGGATGTAAATAATTATAGTTCTAAAAACCACAAAAAAAATTTCTTCATAATATTCCTATGGTTTTAAGTTTTATTTACGAGACACCAGAGAAAGTGTCAGAGTATAAAGCAACATGGCGCCTGCCGTTTTATCATCTGTTCCTGTGCACTGCAGGCCAGCTGGCTAAAAGAAGGATTCTATTCCCCTTAGTTCCGGCGGAGTTGCTTGAGGATTGATTATGGGAGCAACTTCTGATAACATAAAAGCAGTTGTAGTAAACCAGTTTTTATTGCTATTTATAGCAACAGATGAGGAATCACTTGTCTATCAAGATCTATATAAAGCGACCAACAAAACAGCAATGATTCACAGCAAGTTTGCTTTTTACATTCAGGAAATAAGCAATGTAGGTTTTTTTAATGATGAGCGCATGACATCTCAGTCTTTCAGATCCTGACCACTTTGTCATTGAAAATTGTCACTTAAAAGAGGTCAAATACAGAATAATTTGTGCTTTTGTTTATTTAAAAGCAAAGAAAACTGCAGGTAAATAACAAATTGAATGATATTTTTACCTTCAATTTTAGTTATAAAGTTGCTAAATATGTTAGTTCAAGTAATCAATCAAAAAATCCTTCCGTTTATCTTCTTCGGGGCGGCTGTAGCTCAGTGGTAGAGTTGTCAGTTCCAGCTTCCACCTGCTTCACCTGCTTCACTCTTCATACAGTGTGTCCTTGGGCAAGACACTTCACCTACCTTGCCTACTGGTGTTGGCCAGAAGGGCCGATGGCGCGATATGGCAGGGCAGCTGTGGCTACAATCATAGCTTGCTTCCACCAGTGTGTGAGAGTGAATGAATAATGGAGTTGTAAACCGCTTTGAGAGTCTTGAAAAGCGCTATATAAATGCAAGCCATTATTATTCTTGATTTTCAAAAGAGGAAACGTTTAAATATGTTTGCTCTGTAATCAACTGTTTGTTTACATATAAGAATATGGTAAATGGTCTGTACTTGTATAGCGCATTATCTAGTCCTGAGGACCCCAAAGCGCTTCACTCTACATTCAGTCATTCATTCACTCACTCAAGCACTGGTGATGGTAAGCTACATTGTAGCCACAGCTTCCTTGGGACACACTGACAGAAGCAAGGCTTCCGAACACTGGCGCCACCCGGCCCTCTGACAATCACCAGTAGGCAAGGCAGCTGAAGTGTCTTGCCCCAGGACAAAGCCTGAGACAGACAGGGTACCTGCAACCCTCCGGTTGCAGGACGAGCTTCTACCTCCTGAGCCACAATCGACCAGAATACAGTCAGAAATGTCACAAACAGAATTTATGCAAAGCATCATGGGTTATAGGACAAGAAAGACTAATTCAGCTGTTTGAAAATAGTTTTAGATGCGAAAATCACCAACACTCATGGTGTTTTAAGGAATCGGCCAAAAATATAAACTTTCCATAAGCTGTTCTGAATCTGTTCTGCAATCACGTTGCTTACAGTGTTTTGCTCCATCCAGCGCTGCCACGGCCTTCTCCAGACAGTTTCTGGTTGGATTTCCACTCCGACTGTACTCAAAGCCCTGGGACAAAAAAATTATTTTAAAAATTTTGGAAAAAGACATTACTTGAAAGGAACTACAACATGACCAGACGCCATTTAATCTAGTTTAACCAGAATGATTTCAAACATATCTAAGGATAATGGAAAATCAATCAGTGGATGATGGTTGTATTTATTTTAACTCAAATGTGGGTTCACTTTAAGTGGGAAGAAAACGAAAATGAGACCACCATTTGTATTGTTGCTTCATACCTTCTGCAGCTGTTATTTTAACATTGTCGCCTATAGAAGCAACACAGTGAGAAACACCATCTGTAACATCAAAATACCCCATCGACTTTATCTACAACATACTGCATGAAGACCTGCTCTCCTACATCTATAAGGTTTGGTTTGGTTTGCACAAATCATTTACCACTTCAAAGAAAACATCAAATTATTTTAGGAACTGCAGACAGAAAATTCAGGATACCTAACAAACGTGTAGCTAATTTTGATCAATAGAGAGAAAAATCTCGTTTTGTTAGAGTTGCAGACTAAATAAGGTGTGTTACATTTACTATGATAACGGAGTTAACTACTCTGCTTACAACATGTTATCTTTATATGCAATCTTTTTTAATGCACCACCATAATGTCTAACTTGCAATCTGAAAAACAAGTTCCCAAATAACCAACCACATAATAATTGACAGAAAACAGATAGCTTGCAAATGTGTGTATCTTTGCTGCAAAGGGGAAATGTACTAAAGAGAATAATTTGCAAAAACCTTCAGTTTTAGGCTTGATTAACATATTTGACGGGTTTGGGCATTTGTTTTTTTTCACAAGTTTGACTTCAACCAAGTCAGGAAATGCTGCTACCCCCTTTGCCTCCCCCTCCCACTTGTCTGTCTCCAAAAGTCAGGTGAAGAGGCAGCTGGAGAAACTGAACCGGAACAAGGCTGCAGGTCCAGATGGTGTCAGCCCCAGAGTCCTGAAGGCCTGTGCAAAGCAGCTCTGTGGGATTCTGCAGCACCTCTTCAACCTTAGCCTAACTCAGGAGAAGGTTCCAGTGTTGTGGAAGACATCCTGCCTTGTTCCAGTACCCAAAAGAACTCACCCATCAGTCATCAATGACTATAGACCCGTTGCCCTGACATCCCACATCATGAAGGTCCTGGAGAGACTCCTGTTGGCACCCCTGAGTAAGCAAACAAGAACGTATCAGGACCCACTGCAGTTTGCTTATTGCTGTGGAGTTGGAGTTGAAGATGCCATCATCCACCTACTTCAACCAACCCACTGTCATCTGGACAAAGCAGGCAGCACTGTGAGGATCATGTTCTTTGATTTCTCTAGTGCATTTAACACAATTCAGCCTGATTTGCTTTGTCAGAAACTCCTGAAGACACAGGTGGAGCCCTCAACAATCGCCTGGATCAATGACTACCTGACCAACAGACCACAATTTGTGAGACTGAAGAATTGTGTGTCAAACCAGGTGGTCAGCAGCACAGGAGCACCACAGGGGACCGTACTCTCACCATTCCTTTTTACTCTGTACACCTCAGACTTCCAGTACAAATCAGAGACCTGTCATCTGCAGAAATACTCAGATGACTCTGCAATTGTCGGGTGTATCAGAGATGGACAAGAAGCTGAATACAGAGAGTTGGTGGACCGCTTTGTGACATGGTGTGGAAACAATCGTCTCACCTTGAATGTGAACAAAACAAAGGAGATGATTGTAGATTTCAGAAGAAACAGGGACAAGTCAAACACTGTTTCCATCATGGGAGAAGAAGTGGAGGTGGTTGAGGAGTATAAATACCTCGGAGTTCACCTTGACAACAGACTGGACTGGAGGCGCAACAGTGAAGCCGTCTACAAGAAGGGACAGAGCAGACTGTACTTCTTGAGGAAGCTTAGGTCCTTCAAGGTTTGCAGCAAGATGCTGCAGATCTTCTACAAGTCTGTTGTGGAGAGTGTAATCTCTTCAGCCGTCATCTGTTGGGGTAGCAGCATCAGAGCCAGGGATTTAAAAAGGCTCAATAACCTGATAAAGAAGGCTGGTTCTGTTCTTGGGACAACTGTGGAAAATCTGGAGATGATAATGCAAAGAAGGATTCTTCATAAAATCAAAAAAATTATGGACAACCCTGAGCATCCTCTTCATGAGACAGTCACACAACAACAGAGCATCTTCAGTCGGAGGCTTCTTCAGTTTCGCTGCAATACAGACCGCTACAGGAAATCCTTCCTGCCCACAGCCATCATTATCTACAACAACTCCTTAAAGAATTGATTATATGAGCTATACAAACACTTAATTTCCCTCTGGGATCAATAAAGTATTTTTGAATTGAATTTGAATTGAATTGAATTTAACAATTTCAAGTACTAAGAAAGGGTTGGAACAAGTGAAGTCAATAACATTCCCCTGCACGATGTTATAAACACTGTCTGTGCAGCTACAGTTATAAAAGGACATTTCATTTACACATCTTATTTATTCAGCATTGTTACTTTACCATCTGCGTAGAAACCGGGCAAATTATTTGTCTAACTCTTAGTCTGTAAATGCATCTCATAAATTTGAATATCAGATAAAATATATAAGGAGGCTGCTGCGGACTGAGCTGTTGGAAAGTTAAGTGGAAAAAAAAAACTGGTACAAAAAAGGTGCATATTCCAAAGTTTTATAGAGATCTATACCTCTTGTTTGATGTACTGCTTTCTAGGCATTGGATTTTAAATAGGGTTGATGTCAAGCCTTTTCAGAAGCCTAGTGTTAGTCTGCTTTATCTATTCCAACGACAGCTTTGATGTACCATACCATATTATACCAATGTATTTGTAAAAGTGCTTTTAACACGGCATTACAACCAACCACAGCGCTGTACATAAAAAAATAAATAAAATAACCAAACTAGTTATATTAAACATTAAAAACAAAGAGCTAAAAAAGGACAAACAAGGCAGTAACAGTTGATACAATCATACAGTTAGGAGAATGAATGTCACGAACACAAGACAGAATAACCAAATTAAATGAATTAATTGGACTACTGATGCGTATTTGGGCTCACCATTCAGTTGTAACACCCAATTCTGTCTAGGTTTTAACCATTTGATTTGAAGTGAGATTAAAGAAGCCTGCTGTCTTCTATAATTCCACTACCTTGTTTAATGCACCAGCATCACTGGTAGCAAAACAGACTATCAGCAAGATGCTGCCACCACCGTGCTTGTCAGTTTGTACATGAATGCATTTGGCTTTTCCATGGGTGTAGCTATAAAACGTGTTGGTTTTGAAGCAGGCGTTTGTTTCTGAGATGTTATCATCTTAGTATCTTGTTGATGTTAAACTAATATGTGAAGTGAATAATGGATTTTCATGAGCTGTAAGCCATAATCACCAAAATTAATAGAAATCAACATGACAGTGTGTAAGGAATCTGGATGATACAGTAGTTTCACTTTATAAATTTAATTAGTAAAAGCAGTAAAATATGTGTTTTAAAAAAAAACATTTTAAGATAATAAATCAGTTATTAATAAGGTTTTTGGGTGAGAGTCCATGTTTAACTGTAATGATAACATTTTGAACTAATACTTGTCTTACACAAACAGCTGGATTTATTTTTGAACCCTTCTATAATATGGGTATCTCCCACGTGTAGCCTATATATTTCCGGCACCGCCTCCTTCTCTCGCCCGCCTTGAATAACCGAGTCTTATCCGGCTACTTACAGCGTGGTTCCCCGGTGAGTGCTGTTTGAATGTGGTAGACAGGGAAATCGGCGGCACCACAGCCATCGATGACCACTGCTCCGGCTCCTGGCCGATGTGTATGGCATCTGTGGCGAAAGACTTAAAAGCCGTGCGGAAGCCGGCGAACAAATCGCCGGCTTCTTGTTTGTTCGATTGGGCCATGGCTATGAGCTCCGTCGATTCACCCGGACACTATGTGCTCAGGATGAGTGCGCATTACCGCTTAATGGTAAAGGGGAAATACTATTTAATGGGGCTGATCGACAAACTCGTCCTTCTCCAGCCAATCGGCGTTCATCAACAAGAAGAAAGCGGCGCTGATTGGATGTGACGCAGGGGGCGTCCGGCCCTTGTTACGACAGCAGGCTGTTTGCGTTCCTGTCTGTCCTACCATACAGTCAATGGTCCTACCGCTATGATGCAATGGTTCTTGGTTTTTGAATCAGAGTAAGAGTCTAGTTGTCTCTTGTGAATAAAGAGTTAATTCAAGTTAAGTTCTGGGGTTTTTACGGCTACACCGTCTCCACAGAATCTTTCAGACTCTAAAAATGCAACTCGTTGAGGGATTAAAGTCACGTCACACCAACAAAACAGATACGATTGTAAACGCTTATTTTTTTCTCAAAGTGCAATGTTTTTGACTGTTTCTAAACTACTACCATAGCAGCTGTTGAGGTTGCTGTAAAGATGCACAGAATTTGATCTACTGTTCATTTTTTCACGCCCAGGAGAGCGGACGATAACTCTGACTGCACTTTCCTGTTTGAACTACAGGGGGTGGATGTGGTCCGTATAAACTATTTCGTACTCATTTTTTAAGGATAACAGAAGTTAGATTTGCTGGATTTACTTTGAAATCCACCAGGACCGTTGTTTAAGTCAGTGTCTTGCAAAAGTGTTCACACCACATAAATGTTTCCACATTTTTTTTTAAGTTTACTACCCCTGACATCAATTCATTGTGTTGGGATTTTACATAATAGAACAATAAAACATATTAAAATCATCGCAAAGTGACAACAAAATTTGTTTCTAGAACAACAATGTAGAAATTGTGGTGTCTATTTGTATTTATATTCAGACCCTTCTGCTCTTATATACCTAAAGGAAATCCAATCCAATCAATTGCTTTAAAAATTCTCCTGATTACTAAACAGAGCCCACCTTTTTGTATTCTAATGTGATCTAATAATTGCAGATATTCTGTGAGCTCCTCGGAGGTTTCGTGAGGGAGCAACAGCCACCAAACAACATTGCGAAGACTGAAGGACACAGGAGATAGGTCAGGGTTAAAGTTTTAAACAGGATCAATTTATTAAATAATTTCTTAAACTCTGAGCATTTCACCAAGGACTATTCAATCCATCATTGGAAAACTAGAAGAATTTGGCACAAACCGTCATTCTGTCAAGTCATGACTACGCCAGGCGAGGAGAGCATTGATTAGCAAAAATCACATTAAGCTGTGTTACTTTTGACCAAATAATCTTCACTTATTAATATTTATTATCAACTCAATAAATGTTTATTATTTGCTGTAGCCTAATTTGCAGTTTTTCTCACTTCGAATACAATTTTCTGAAACTGTTATTTGCACATCTTTGCACATTCTCTAGTTTTGACTTCTAATAATATGTTGTTGTTTTTTGACACACAAATACATATGCACGTTGTGTAAATATTTTTTAATTATCCTGCTTAGTTGCACTTTCCTCAAATCTGGGTATGCCATTTTTAATATTAATAAATGCACATTACTTTAGTTTTGTAATTTTGGCCTTAATTTACATATATTATTCTTAACTCTGTTTTTTATATTTTCTTGCATGAATATAATGCTTCAATTACCTGTCACTTTGTTGCTGTTACAGCTAAATTTCCCCTGTGTGGGACGATAAAGGATGATTCTATTCTATATAATGTTTAAAGAATATACAAACCAGAGGTGTGAAACTAATTATTTCCGACATCATTAGAGCTGGAGTAAGCTCTGTTCCTTCTATCGCTCCACCTATTGTAGCATAAACCAGAAAAAGGTCTGGGACGTGCAATTATTTAGGACTGACAATATTTTTCTAAATCTAATTACTTTAAAAGAGTGAAAGAATCAAAGAAAAATGTTGAAATTAAAGTGTAAAGTCAAATATCTGACAACGGTCTGTAGGAAAAGGGAGAATGATCACTGTTGCTTTTGTCAATGTTGCTCAGAGTTAAGTGAGAAATCCAGAGCTTTGGTTTTACATCAATATTCCATCTGAAACAATAAAAGAGACCTTCCATGTAGATTGATGAGCTTCCTCCCACCATCCCAAAACATGACTGTAGGTTAAATGGTTTCTCTATTGTCCTTAGTACAGGTATATGCACAGTTGTTTGTTCTGTGTGTCTCTGCGTTACCCTGCGATGGACTAGTGACCTGTCCAGGATGTACCCCGCCTCTCACACAATGACTGTTAGAGACAAACTGGTATAGACAGTGGATGGACATATCTACTTCAGTTAGCTGTCTTATTTAATCTAAGTAATTATTTTTGTGTTTTGATAGCTTTTCAATTTGTTTAGAAAACAATTTACTCGAAAAAGCAAAAACATAATATGCACCATTTAGTATGTTAAACGAAAGAAGAAAATACACAATCAAAATGGGAGTTTATGTTTTTCAGTGTGTCCCCATAAATGCCAAAAGGAAAGCTGAGTCCATTATTGCCATATCGAAGACAAACATTTACACGTTTTCCAGCGTGATTACAATGAAGAAGCCTTCTGGGCCAGACAGCTGGGTTTTTATTGTCACAAATTGAGACAAATATACTACTAACATGAGGCACCAGTCTGTTTTGCAGACCTTAGAAAAGACCTCCATCTTTTTGCCATTTTACGTTTCTCTGTAGCCCTTATTTACAAGTCTCAAGTCTTTCTAGTCAAACATATACAAATCCGAAGTTGAGTTTAAAGTCAAAAGGTTCAAGTTCTTAGTTAAAACGAAGGTCATTTAAATCGTAATTCTATAACAATAATTTTGACCAATTAATTGATGATTTAATTAGAAAATACTATTCAAAAATGTAAAATTTGGCTTCAAAAAGATATGCCATGCAAACGTATTTTTCTATAATTAGACTGACAACAAAATTTAGTTTTTGTGTAATTTTTTTACTGTCCCTTGCTATCTTTCAGTGAGACAATAGTATCAAAGCAAGCCCATTGCCTAACCCTGTTTATCCTTGCTGGGTCACATTGGAGCTGGTGCCTATCTCAAAGAAGGTACATTTTCTATAAAACTGTTCTTACTTTAAAATGACATTAGTGTGTGTTTTGTCTGATAAAAACCTAAATGTAGAAAACAATAGAAACAGTCTTCAGAGGACAGTTCGACAGTTACATACTTTAAGGAAGAATATGAGCACAGACAACAGCGTTAATAAATGGCCATTATTTAGCATATTTTTTAGACAGAGTATGATTTGTTATCAGATTTCAGAAAGCTATCTGGCAGTTGCATTCAACTAACTTCTTGTTAAAATATTTTATAGTTTAAATTTTACCAATGTAAAGTTTTCCTACTTTTTTAATCTATTTGCATTTTAACAAGTTCAATATTTTTGTCTATAATGTTGGCGTTTGGGCAGTTTGTTTAACAAAACAAATGAATACTTCTTTACTGAATGTAATCGTTTTTACTATTTATTTTTTTTTGTTGGGATTTTAAAAAAAAGCCAACAACCAGAATATACACTGCCTGGCAAAAAAAGCAGCCTGGATTTAACTAAGCAAATGGGTTTGAGTTTCCTGTTGGATAATTACTGCATGGGCAATTATCTTTCAGCACACTCGTTTGTCTTGAATTATAGATGTTAGCTTGTTTAAGAAAGGGTGAAAACATTGGCATGCGTCAAGCAGAGAAAAGATCTTCAAATTAGATTGCAGAAACTACTAAAACTGGGTTAAAAACTGTCCAATCCATTATTAAAAACCTAAAGGAAAGTGGTCGTGTCACTTCACGTTTGGTGAAATGAAATTGAAGAAAAACAACACTGTAACAAACGGCTGTAAAAACTACATCCTGATTATACAGTAAGGTGGCTGGCTTTAAAAATACAGCTCTTTGCTGTGAACAAAAATGTGTCAGGAAATAATATGGAATTTAATTGGATGAGCTGGATTACATGCATAGCTGTACTGTAAATTTCAAATGTACAGTTGCATTGTGGGATATTACTGGCTAGGTGGTGAATGTTTAAACTCAGGCTTATGTTTAATAGTAAAATTAAGAGCCTTTCCACACATACAATGAGAAGGGAACTCAAAGGTGATGGATGCATCAGGGTAAAAAGAGAGGTACAGTGGCTTGCAAAAGTATTCGGCCCCCTTGAACTTTTCCACATTTTGTCACATTACAGCCACAAACATGAATCAATTTTATTGGAATTCCACGTGAAAGACCAAAACAAAGTGGTTTACACGTGAGAAGTGGAACGAAAATCATACATGATTCCAAACATTTTTTACAAATAAATAACTGAAAAGTGGGGTGTGCGTAATTATTCAGCCCCCTTTGGTCTGAGTGCAGTCAGTTGCCCATAGACATTGCCTGATGAGTGCTGATGACTAAATAGAGCGCACCTGTGTGTGATCTAATGTCAGTACAAATACAGCTGCCCTGTGACGGCTTCAGAGGTTGTCTAAGAGAATGTTGGGAGCAACAACACCATGAAGTCCAAAGAACACACCAGACGGGTCAGGGATAAAGTTATTGAGAAATTTAGAGCAGGCTTAGGCTACAAAAAGATTTCCCAAGCCTTGAACATCCAACGGAGCGCTGTTCAAGTGTTCATTCAGAATGTCACAACTGTAAACCTACCAAGACAAGGCCGTCCACCTAAACACACAGGCCGAACAAGGAGAGCGCTGATCAGAAATGCAGCCAAGAGGCCCATGGTGACTCTGGACGAGCTGCAGAGATCTACAGCTCAGGTGGGGGAATCTGTCCATAGGACAACTATTAGTGGTGCACTGCACAAAGTTGGCCTTTATGGAAGAGTGGCAAGAAGAAAGCCATTGTTAAAAGAAAACCATAAGTCCCATTTGCAGTTTGCCACAAGCCATGTGGGGGACACAGCAAACATGTGGAAGAAGGTGCTCTGGTCAGATGAGACCAAAATGCAAAACGCTATGTGTGGCGGAAAACTAACACTGCACATCACTCTGAACACACCATCCCCACTGTCAAATATGGTGGTGGCAGCATCATGCTCTGGGGGTGCTTCTCTTCAGCAGGGACAGGGAAGCTGGTCAGAGTTGATGGGAAGATGGATGGAGCCAATTACAGGGCAATCTTGGAAGAAAACCTCTTGGTGTCTGCAAAAGACTTGAGACTGGGGCGGAGGTTCACCTTCCAGCAGGACAACGACCCTAAACATAAAGCCAGGGCAACAATGGAATGGTTTAAAACAAAACATATCCATCTGTTAGAATGGCCCAGTCAAAGTCCAGACCTAAATCCAATCGAGAATCTGTGGCAAGATCTGAAAACGGCTGTTCACAAACGCTGTCCATCTAATCTGACTGAGCTGGAGCTGTTTTGTAAAGAAGAATGGGCAAGACTTTCAGTCTCTAGATGTCCAAAGCTGGTAGAGACAAACCCTAAAAGACTGGCAGCTGTAAGTGCAGCAAAAGGTGGTTCTACAAAGTATTGACTCAGGGGGCTGAATAATTACGCACACCCCACTTTACAGTTATTTATTTGTAAAAAATGTTTGGAATCATGTATGATTTACGTTCCACTTCTCACGTGTAAACCACTTTGTATTGGTCTTTCACGTGGAATTCCAATAAAATTGATTCATGTTCGTGGCTGTAATGTGACAAAATGTGGAAAAGTTCAAGGCGGCCGAATACTTTTGCAAGCCACTGTAAATGAAATGATGCGCTTCTCATCCCTAGTGCCTACTGCACAAGCATCTGGGAGCAGTGCTATGATCTTGGGTTGCTGCAGTTAGTCAGGATTAGGTTCATCGACATTATGAGCCAAAAGAATAGGGTCAGCTGACTTCCTGCATATACTAAATGAGGGGATTATTTCATCTGTGGATTTTATTTTTGACACGGGCATATTCAAAGATAAAAATGCTGGGATTAATTGGGAATGCATGCCATGATCAAAACTAAAGATGGTTCTTTTTTTGTGGTGGCTCTCAACATAGTTGTTTTGTAAGTTTCAACTCATGGTTTGGACACCACAACCTGCTTCTTTATCTTTATTAGTTTATTTATTACCATAATTCCATTCAAAACATTAGACTTCCATAGATAATAGATTCAGGGCCCACAACTTAAACGATTTCAAATATTTAGTTGTTTATTTGTATATCATTTGGGGCTTCCAGCTCATAAAACCCACGAAAACAGGAATCCAAAAAATTTGAATACTGTGAAGAAATCACAATTTACTTCTCAGTTTTTGCAGGAAAAAAATAAATGAGGATCACACCAAATAAATCAAAATACGATACTTTCAAAACTATATATCAAATTTCAATACTTGGTAGAGAATCCCTTTGCCTTAATCACTGCCTCCATGCACCGTGGCATTGAGGCAATCAGCCTGTGGCATTGCCTGGGAGTTATGGAAGCCCAGGTTTCCTTGATGCTTGCTGTCAGCTCTTCTTTGTTTTTGGGTCTGGTGCCCCTCATTTTCCTCTTGATAAAACCCAATAGATTCTCAATGGGGTTTCGGTCAGGCGAGTTGGCTGGCCAGTCAAGCACTGTGATGGAATGGGCATCAAACCAGGTTTTGGTTCTTCTGACGGTATGGGCAGGGGTCAGGTCCTGCTGGAAGATGAAATCTGCATCTCCATACAGATCCTAAGCAGAAGGAATCATGAAGTCCTCTAAAACATTCTGGTAGACTTATGTGATGACCTTGGATTTAAGAAAGCAGAGTTAACCAACACCTGCACTGAACATTGCACCCCAAATCATGACTGACTGGATATTTCACACTGGACCTCAGGCAGCTTGGGTTCTGTTCCTTTCCTGTCTTCCTCCAAAGCCTTGGACCTTGATTCCCAAATGAAAGGCACACTTTGCTTTCATTGGAAAAGAGGACATTGGACCATTGGCCAACAGTCCAGTCCTTCTTCTCCTTGGACCAGTTAAGATGCGTCTGAATGTGGTGGTTTTTGAAGCTGTGACTTCCGCCTCATTCCCCTCTTTCTAGATCTCTGCCAGATTCATGAATCTTCTCTGTTTGATAATCCGCTGAAGCCCACAGTCAGCTCTTTTGCTGGTGCATCTTCTCCTGACACATTTTGTCCTTCCACTTGACGTTACATTGATATGCTTGGACACAGCACTCTGTGAACATCCAGCCTCCTTACCTATGAACCTTTGTGGCTTACCCATCCTATGGAGGGTATCAATGATGGTCTTCTGGCCAGTTGTCAAGTCTGCAGTCTTCCCAATATTGAACCTAACTGAGACATTTGAACCAAAGTGAGGCAATATAACGACACCTGGGAAAACCTGTGCAGGTGCTTTGAGTTTAGTAGATAAGTAGTGTGTGACACTCAGTTTGAAACATTCAAGCCCTGTAAAATGTGGAATGATTTCTTCACAGTATTCTAATTTTTTTAAATCTTGTTTTCATGGGTTTTATGAGTTGGAAGCCCAAATGATGTACAAATAAAAAAACTAAATACTTGAAATCTTTTTCTGGGGCCTGAATCTATAATCTATGAAAGTTTAACATTTTGAATTTAATTATGGAAATAAATAAACTTTTCCATGATATTCTAATTTTTTGGAAATGATCTGTATGGCTCCATTCATCCTTTCCTTAATATGGATCAGTCGTTCTGTCCCCTTTGCAGAAAAGAAGCCCCAAAGCATAATTTCTCCACCCCCATGGTTCACAGTGGGTACGGTGTTCTTGGGATGCAACTCAGTATTCTTCCCCCTCCAAACATGGCCAGTGGCGTTTCTACCAAAGAGTTCTGTTTTGGTCTCATCTGACCTCATGACATTCTCCCAATCCTCCTTTGGATCATCCAGATGGTCTGTGGCAAACATTAGATACTATACAAATACATTCTTTTAAAAAATCATACAATGGGATTTTCTGGATTTTTCTTTTATTTTCTGTCTCTCACAGTTGAAGTGTACCTGATGAAGATTACAGACCTCTCTCTTCTTTTTAAGTGGGACAACTTGCATAATCAGTGGCTGGCAAATACTTTTTTGCCCTACTGTATACTGAATGGATAAATGCCTTTCCAAAATACAGCAGCTTACATTGGAAACATTGTACTTTTTTTCTATTTTTTTTTCTATTTGCAAAACAGCCACATATTGTGACATTTCAAACAGTGAGTCAGTGAGGCATTAATAATCTACAATAAGGGACAACACTTTATGAATTAAAGATGGTGAATGTTAAAATAGTAAAGAAAATGCAGTCTTAATTTTTTTATCGTCTTATTAACTGTGAAGAGGACAGATTGATGCAGTTTAGTTTTACTTCATTAACAAAGCAAATTAGATGTTCATGATTAGATAATACATAATAATACATCTTTGTTGTTATATTTGGCGAGATGTGTGATCAAAAAATTGAAAGAATGCAATAAAATCAGTGTTGATTTGGGTCAATTAGTGGAATAAAATACAGTATAAAAAATAAGGCAAACATTTGATTTACAGTAGCAGTAACCTTAGGTAATAACCGCTAGTAACCTTTTTGGAACTCTCGCGATAGTTTAAAGCGGAATCTTTCGTACTAGTGAGACGCTACTGTTGAGCAGCAACGACAGTTTAGGACGGCGGGAGGGAGGGAGCGGTTTGTTTTCACAATTCATCTGTAAACAAAAGCTACCGCTACTTCATTCTCGAGGAAAGAGACATTTTCGCGTCTCCGGTGGACAGGTATTCGTTAAATTAAATGTTGTACAATTTCCAGCGTTTGCGTAAGGAGCTCCAGCCGGCGAATCGCATCAGTTCGCCCGGAGGGTCATCGTCAGCGGCGACACCCTCTGCTCCGTCAGCTTGAACAGTTTAGAAAATGACCGGAGAGAAGCTCCGCTCCCTGCGTAAGAACCAGAGGCCGAGCAAGGACGAGGATCTGCTGGAGCCGGACGAGGAAGCTGCCACCGGGACTTTCGCTGTCCCCAAGACGAACAACAAGAGCAGGGCGAGTAAAATATTCAGCAACCACAAGTTAATTAAGTCGCCGTCCACGCAGTCGCAGAATAATGGCAACACCAACAACACTCTGTCAACATCGGCTGTTATTGATGACAACAACAAAAACCCCATCATCAAACCGGGGCTGGACTTCCCGGTGCACGAATGTGTCTTTAAAGGAGATGTCCGACGGCTGTCTTCGCTCATCCGTACACAGAATATCGCCCAGAAGGACGTCCATGGTGAGTAGAATTACTGAAGATCTCTAGATTCATACAAACACATGAATCAAACATTTTCATTGTACAAAGAAGCGTATTTATTTTTGTCAATGTGCCATCAGATTTAATCAACAGGAAAAGTAGGCGAGGCTTCTTTCACTCAAGGCCTGAAAAACTCCTGACAGAACACTACTTTTAATCTAGTACTCTGGCAGACTCTAAAAATGCACCTTAGTCAGGCAGAGATCGGAATCAGCCGATTTTGTTTTGATTGCTCTCTCATTAATGCTAAACAAATGCTGAAAAATCACATGTGTTCCCCAATTCAATATATGCATCACAGCTAACAGTTGCCTCCGTTTTCGCAGTTAAAACCCATCAACCAACAGTATGTTTTTTTAAATGTATATTTTATTTATCTTAAAGCGCATACTTTCATCATTGTTACAGCTTTCATTTTGAGGTTATGATCGGCCTTGTCTAAATTCCATGTCTGAAATCGAAAGTTATGCAATAAAAAAAACAAAAAAGGTGAAGAACACAGACGAAAGTTGCTGAAGAGTGCATGCTGGTAGAACTCCTAATTTCTGCTCCAGTTCTGACCACAATGTTAGTGATCGACATGGATGTCGGCGCTCGCATCTCTCTCATCAGTAGTGTCACTAGAATTGCCTGTTTTATCATGTGTAAAGGTATAGCAGCCGGATTTCAAACCTCTCAACATGCAATCAGTTCATTTTTTTATTCAACTGAGTGTTTAACTGCACTGGATTAATGTAACAGTCAAAACATTGTTAATCATCCAGCTAAGCACAGTTTGCCTGAAAAAAAAAACAAAAAAAACCCCTCATGCTAATGCTACACATGTGGTGGTTGGAAGAGAGGTTAAAACCACTCTGCAGTTCAGACATTCACACAGAGAAAAAAATAAGTTGCTGCTGTAGGTAATGTCAAAACACGCAGAGAGGAATTAATGTACTAAACAACACGATCCACAGGCATCAGTAGATATATTGGTCTAGCAGGGAACATATTGGAAAATAAATACAGCGGTCAAATCTCTCATTTTCTCAGCCGAGAAACTTTATGCTCACAAACATGCGCGTCAGCGCCTAGTCTAGCGCATCCTTGACTACTGAACCAATCTGTTGTAGCCATGAGAGAAATCCATTTGATATTTTTCATTAAAAATATCCTCTTTTTTCCCCCCCAAGAAAACGATGCTCTGTTTCCTGCAATAGATGCCTAAATGGGTGGATTTCACTTCTATGTAAATTAGTGGTCTTTTTAATCATGTTGTAAATTAATTTATTTAGTCTTTGAGAAGCAATTCTGATTTTTATCTGTGCTATCTAAATAAAAATAGTTACTTCCTCATTATCCATATATAGTGAACTCACACTTTTAGTCACTATTTAGTCAGAAAAGTGCAATTATGGTGTACAGTATATACTTTGAAAACAATTGGAAGGCTTGTATAATTTCATACTGATATACTTTCAGGATTTCTGTTCCTAGCTTTAAAATGTGACATTACCTCGTTACTAAAAATCAGATGTTAGGGAAATATATTAGAAAATATTTTTTATAATCTTTTAATTCTTTAATTTCTGTTGGGTTCTACTACTTGTATCACAGACCCATCTGTGCCCTTTTTTCTTTAAGTGTAATGTCCTTAAAAAAGAAAAAAAAAGAAATCTGTGAAAATCGGTTATCGGCAAGACCTCAAGAAAACTGTTAATCATCCAGCAATATTCAGATCAGTGCATCTTTCCCATAAACTATTTCCTTCTTTCACGACAGAAGTTGTGTAAGAGGCTTTCTGTTCCAGGCAGTAGCATACAGTATCACTTGTGACCAGTGATATGAACAAGTTATCAGTCATAGTTATAGAAACTTGACATGAGTCCTCGTATTTATAGGTTTATAGATGATATGTTAAGGTGTGTTTTTTCAAAATTTGGGAATCGGCAGCTTAATGCAGTTATTCTTTGGGGCAAAGTCTACTCAGATAACAACATAGTTTCCAAATGAAGACCCTTCTACCCCAAAGTGGACTGAAAGCAGGACAAGATGGTCTTTTTCTGGTCCCTACTTGTACCAAGATGTCAACATAGGAATGTGCTCTCACATTGCCTAATTGAACACGTTGTCAGACAGGAAGGCTTTGTTGTGGAACCTGAACCTGTACTTGTCAAAAACCTTTCCTCTGTCGTAGGTTGGCTGGATTTGGTTACTTTTTGAACGTTAATTCCCATATTAGTTGAGCTTCTGACAGATCACTGAAATGTGTTGTTTTTTTCTGTTATGTAACACTAAATTTAAATGCAAGAGTCACACAGAAAGGCAGTTTATTTACTTACACAAACACTGACATGGTGTGCACTTACTGACTCTAGAAACATGACTGAAGAAAGTTTTATGAAATTATGACCATCCCTTACTCGGTTGACAATTTAAAAATTATTCCTGAAACTTAAAGAACTGTCTATTGTGACTCGGTGTCCGACCGGCCCTTTGCAAATTCTCTACCCATTTCACATTGAACCGTTGCCATTTTGTTCCTTCCTACCTCCATTTGATTCCTCAAATTAGGGATGGGGTTTCGATTAAACTGTCTTCATCGATCATCGGGAAAGTTAACGATCGATTTTCGATTAATCATTGATATTTTAATATTAAAATTCATTGTTCATAGGCTATATTAAAATGCAGTGAGAATAGAAAAATATTGTGTTTCCTCATTGAGATCTTCATTACAAGTGGGACACCTCTAGTGGAAGTTAAACAGAATTAATTCACCGTAGTTGCACAAAGAAAATATGCGCTATAAGCAGCGGAGCCGACAGCTAAACACAACTGTATTTTATTTTTTTTCTTTTCCAAAAAAGTAAAAAAAAAAAGTAATGTTAAACAATAACTTAATAAAAAAAATATAATACTTATAGGTCTGATAGTTTTGTGTTACATTAGGCAAAAAGACTTGACAAAGAGGATGAGAGAGATCAGCGTACCTAACAATGAATAAGGCTCATTAACAGAGTAAAAAAGACCAAAAAAAAAGAAAACGTAACTTATATACAACTTTAGCACCAGTCTACTGATTTTTGTTGAGAAAGATGAGCATGTTAACATGCGCTGGGGTAAGAAGCGACAGCAGCCTGGTAAGCAGACTGATGGTCACCAGGCTGTTTTGGCGTCTGACCTGCAGCGCCGAGATCGCCTGCTGTGAGGGGACAGACGTCGCTGTGATACACAAACCTCCATGCTAACCTGGCAAGCCTCTGGAATCTTGTTTAATTCATTTTCCACCAGTCTGTAGGAGTGCAATCCAGGGGTGGCGGAGCCTCCCTCAGAAAGTAATCGGTGAGTAAGTTTCTCTGCTCGTTGTGCATCTGGGCTCCTCCATGCTAACACCGACTTGATGCTAGGTTGAGACCAAGAGCAGGATGCTCCGCTTCTAATCAGGGTTGGAAGTGTGTTCAAGTACTTATACACAGCTTCGCAGTGTTGGCTGTGAACCGATACTTTTTTGTTTGTTTATTTTTTTAGTCAAAGTGGTCCCAGGCCACACTTTGCTGCGACTTCTTCATTACAATGCTACTTTTGAAATACACAGAAACTGGCAAGAAACTGAGTCGGCCTGTGGGTTTTATTTTCAATCATCGCCCTCGTGTGGTAAAGTGTTTAATTACTGCCACATAGCAAAATTAATTGCATTCCTTCAAAACTCACACTACGCAACAGAACATGCGTTAATTGATCGGTAAAAAAAATGTCATTGAAGAAATTCTTAATGATCAATTAATCTATTGTCGATTAATTATGCCCATCCCTACCTCAAATGGAACCTTTTCATAACCATTTAATAGTTAGTTTTCTGTTGGAGGTAAACATATCAGGAACTATGGATGTTCAAACTTTGGTGTAATTTTGTTTAATTGTAAATTATCATCTTATATTTTGTATAACCCATTATTAACATGTATTTTTTGACTGGTCTCTGTTTTGACTAGCTGACTCTTATGAAATATGACTGAAAATATAGATAATTAAATGCATAAACCGAAATAATGTTAATTGACCTCGTGCTTTAAGATATTGTTTGCTGGAGATGTAAAATCACATTCCCTTATCGCAAACTATATAAGTAGAATATAGAAAATTATTTTTTAAATTTCAATGGTCGAAGTTGGTATGAAACAGCCAAATTCGTTGAGGTTAGTAGCCCTATTTCAGCCAGCTGACCGGCAGTGATAAGCAACATGTGGGGGAGGGGAAGCGCAGGGTTACTCTACATTTTCTCTGGCATCTCAGTAAAACGCGTTAAACCGTAGGAACAGTATGCCGAAAACTTTTAGCGGTTTTGAAAGTACCTTTTTTTGGACTGTTATGACCCGGCTGGGCTAGGGGTCAGGGGAAGTAACACCAAACCCTGTAGGCTGATGCAAAAATGGAGGAACAAAAGATTTTAATCAGAAAAGAGCAACGAAACAAATATACAGAATAGAAATGGTCTAAGAAAAATGAACTGAAGTAATAAGAGTGTATAAACAAAACACAGGCTAAGGGAAGCCTTAAATAAAATACAGGGGCAAAACAAACAAACTTAAAGTGCAGTCTCTTTAACTTAATGGCAGGTGCTATCAAAAATATACTACTCAAAGATAACACAGACAAAAACTAACAAAAGTACAGCACTTAACAACAACAAGGCCCCTGTAAAAACAGATGGCTGTAACAAGGACCTCAATAGCTAGGAGCAGGTAACCGGCCCATGCCTAGTTATTTTGCTCGTGGACCCCATTCCCTTAGAAGAGGCATTACACTTCCAGCTAAATTAACTATTAGAGTCCTGAATCGTCTAGAATGGATTCCTTTACAAACGTTAAGGTTGGTTCACACAGCAAGATTTTAAAATGGTCTTACCGTAACTGGGGCGTCCTTGCAATTGTTGGAAGGGGCGAAACAGCCCCCCGGAATCTGCTTAAAAATCGTGCCGTGTGAACCAGCCTTAACGAATGATTTGGAACTGGCCATAAAATCTCTAAGGATATCAGAATTTGAGCAGATAAAACTGAGAGTGTCTTCATAACAAGATCACAACCATCTGTTATGAGAAACCTTTCTATAGCTCTGTTGAAGTGACCCGGCCAATAAAACTGGGAGATTAGTAGCTGCATCTACCCATTGCTACATAATAATACCATAATAATACTTCTAATCATTTACCACAGCATCATGTCAGAGCTAACTTGTATTTGGCACTATATCAGGACTTTCCGATTTTGAAGGCACTCCTCACTGTGAATGCCTTTTCTCATCACTTCTTCTGCTGTAAAATCATTTACGGAGCTGACTGGGCAGTTTGGCTTCCCCTGAGGCACATTTTATATCTTCGGGGGAAGAAATTAGGCTTTCTTCTACATATCTGGAAAAAAACTTTTTTTCGAGGTCCTCTGTAATGTTGCTCCTACCATGAAGTTATATAATCAGTTAAAAAGACATGTCACCACCAGATAAATTGAGACTCGTTTTGTGTTGCAGTTGGTTAATAGCTACTGAAAAAGCCTGTGATGGTGGGAGAACTCATACGAGGCATTTATTATTACCGTATCATTTTGAATTTAGTTTGTTCTGCTTTCCAGTATAAATGTCTAAATTACCCAAACGGTGACTGCTCTACGGATAAAGTTTTTTGTCTCTGCTGTCTGTCCTGTTTCTATTAAAGACACTATAGAAACTCTGTTTTCTCTCTTCTACAGGAAACACACCATTACACCTCGCTGTCATGATGGGACAGAAAGGTGAGCAGTGTTTAAATCGGTACTTGCCGTGTGGTGTATTTTTGTTTCTGACTGACTGCTTGTGGTTTGTGAATGAAGATGTCTGTAAGCACATATGACGTCTGTTTGTGTTTTTCTTTGTTTGTGTTTTGTGTTTCTGTTGATTTTTTTTATCTGCCTCTGTGTGTCTGTCTAAGCACCACCAGACATTTGTCACAGATCACCACACAAATCCCAGCAGGCGAGATGCTTATGCTTGAGTGAATGGGTGTTGTTGGCGTTTTATTTTTTTCTTCTGCTTGGCTCTTTATCGTTAAGATTTTCTATCATGAGTTTATAGATGATTATACTGAACTAAGGATTCTGATACAGCAAATATCCATCTATTTCCTTGAACTCATGATGCTTTGTGTGTAATAGGTTTACTACTAGCTGACGAGCATTCTTGCATGTAGGGATGTAAGAAAATATCAATATACACCGATATATTGCAATATTTTTTTTTCTGATATTGTATCGATAAAAAAATAAATAAATTAGGATTTGAATGGAACCATTAATGGAGCCATCATTTTTGTAGTAAAATTAAAAGTATGACTGCTAGTTTGTGGCTGTTTTCACCTTCTTTGTTCCAGTGGATCAACTATGTCTAGTAATAAAACTGGATGAGTTAAAGTATGAAACAGGTTGGAGTGTTTAGAATGCTGTGACAGTTTTTTAGGGTTTAATCACAATATTTAGGCTTACGCAATGTATCGCAGTATATTGTATCGTATGGCATCCACCGTACCCGATACATATCGTATCGTCAGATTTTTACCAATACACATCCCTACCTACACGTGAACCACACTCACTTAGTTAATACATTTAAAGCCATGATGGAACGTGACATTTTTAAAAAACTTTAAATGGGATAATATTGTAAGGCTGCACAATATAAAGAAAACTATATAATTGCAATACTTTAGCTGAAAATTGCAAAAACTATATCAATTATGATTAGCAGACATTTTTCAGACTTGTTTACTTCTTTACCATTACATAATGTACCAATCATCCTCAGTGATCATAAGCATCCTGCCACTAAGAAAATAGATCAGGTGTGGGTGGGCAATCTATCTAGATTTATCCAATAGATACACGTGTCATCAAAATGCAGAGCTTCAATGCATGACTTTTCAAATACGGTATTCTACCTAATATTGTGTCAAAGCAGTCATTTGATGACAATTACAATTTGATATGTTGTGCAGCTCCATAGCATAATCATACATGCACCTTCGTCTTTCAAAGATTGGAAGGATGTCTTGATGAAATTACTTTTGATAGGCAAAAATATTTAGCTGCTTCGTCAATTCAGTTGCAACATACAGAGATGTTATGACAAGCCTAGAAAGTTCTGAGGTGTATTTGTTTCTACACCCTATTAGACGAGTCGCGTTTTGTTAAAGTAAGTCAGGCACAACATCATGCATCTGAAAGCTCAGATGGAGAGCTCTATCCAGAGCCTTAAATCCTACAGATTACTGGGTTTTGGTGTTAATGTCATCGTTGGGAAAAACACTAATGCACTAATGATTTAGTACCTGTCATAAAGGGCCATAGCTTTTCAGGAGCTGATGTTTCTTTTTTTAGTGGTTGGAGCAAAAACACAAGGTTGTTTGGTAATTGCTTTGTTACAGATTTTAACCGATTGAAAATCTACCTAAATCCCTGGACTAGACTCATTTTGCTCTGGGTGCAAGTTTAAAACACACCTGTAGCTGAGAACAGCACAACAAGCATATGAGTGGCTTATTCATATATGGCAGAAACAGACAGAAAAAGAAATTTAACTAAGATGCAAACCAATAAACCACAAAATACAACTCAGTACATACGATCAGCTGCCAAAGTAAGCAGCTTTACTGCAACAACAAAAACAGACAGTTAAATCTACAGCAACACCTCCAAAAACAAAGAAGAGAAAAACCTGTACTCTGAGTGATATTCTACTGTTTGCCTGATAGCTTAAAGCGGGAAATTATGTTTCAACACTGGGTAATTAGTCTTGGATATTATTTGCCATATCTCATGATTGTACGTAAGCCACGGCCTCTCATGCTTCATTGGAATGGGTTGGGATAAGAAAGAAAACATGTAGGTGTTGCAAAAAATGGTTTGTCTATTTGAAAAGGTTTAAATATATATTTGAGTTATATATTGAGACATAGCAAGGCCTTGTTACAATCTTAGAAGAAATATTGTTTTTAGCTGAATTGAAAGAGGCTGAAGGCATGGTGAAGCAGTCTTATTTGTTTTGCAGTGCTTATATTCGGTGTTGGGGGAAATCAAAAATCCATCGTTGTTTTAGGCTGCTGGATATTGGTACACACATCAGGCACCTAGTTACTTGCAGTGAACATTCCTATTTGTTCAGTGTCTGCCATTGCAGCATTGGTTTCAATTGATTTCACATTCTCAAAGGTCAATTCCTGTCACTGGCATCCGAGCGCCGCCACTACCGTTTCGGTAACTCAGCCAGCCAAGTGACTGTGTTGTGTCAGATCGGAGGCCATGGCATTGATTGGGCTAATGAGGTTGCTTGTTTTCCTGCCCGAGTTTCCCAGCCCTCCAGGGAAGCTTAGGGCGAGCCAGGCTTAAGGCTACAGTATGAGATCACTGTCTGGGTGTGGCTGCCCTTTATGGATGGAGAGGACAAGACCCTCTTTGTGTGTAGCATCGCATCTGCAGATGTTTACTATTTACCGTTCCAGCAGTGACGGTTATGCATATGAGTGGTGTGAAAAACTGAAAACGGTCACACTGCTGTGATATGGGATGCAAAAGTGTTAGAGGCCAAAATTGCAGTAGACAAGGTGAAGCATAATGCAGGACAGATGGTTGATGTTGTTTGAGGTGTAAAACAGGTTTAGCAGGAAACTTGCCTCCTGCTGTATTATTTTACTGCTTGATTCGGTTACGGATTGTGCACGAAAGGGCAATTTAATTAGCTATTAGTGTTTTGTTTTTATTCATTCATCTTAAAGACTGTTCCTTCATCCACTGTGATTAAACGTTATTAGACAAGCAAAGACAACACAAAATGCTTAATAGGAGATAAAAACAGGTGGCAATGAAAAACTGGACGAAAAAAACATACCAGACAACACTTGAAAGGGGAGCTGCACCTGCCACATCTCATGACCCCAAGCAGCAGTGTGACAGCAATGTCTCTCTAGCAGCTTGTGTCCAGTCTCTATGGTAACCAACTGCTCTTCTTGCCAATGGGTGACAGTAGTCCCCAAAACACCTCTTTGGGCTGTAGTTCAGATATGCATCATCGAATCAATATGAGTTTAGCATTAGAGCCACTGCTTCGTCGCCCGCAGCGAAGGATGTTCGTACGGCCAGCAGGATTTGGAGTGTGCTGGCAGAGTTAAGTTTTAAATAAAGATGGTTGAGACTATTATTTCTATTATTTCTTGTATGCAAGGAGAGACAGATCAAGCATTTCATCCTGGTCTGTGTCTGACAAAATCAGACTTACAACCCTGTTTTATACACAGTTAGGTGACGTCACACCCCGCATCTCACAGTTATTTTCCCCTAACTCTAAACTAGAAGTCCAGGGGTTTTTATTACCCCACCAGCCAGTTGTAAAAAAAACAGATTGTATCAGAGTAAATTGTTCCCCCCATAAATCAGTATCTCATGACATCTTCCAGAGCCTAAATTACCCTGGCAGCTGACCTGTAGGGTTGCTGACCTGTAAGTGTCCATTCCAGAGAACATCCTAAAATGAAGTTTCTTTCACAGGCTAAACAAAGTTAAACATATCTGTAATTGCTTACTTTCCTCCACAGGAGACAACCGACAACTGACTAAAATTGAAAACACTGTTGTTTCCCACTGTCCTTGCTGTGTGTGAACTTGGAGCTGTGAATAATCTTATAATCCCAAAGTACTTTTTGGATGCTTAACCTTTTGTTACGGTGGTTGCATCTTAGGTTAGCATGCAGTCCCTCTTTACCAGCTAGAACTATATTATACACTGAAACTAGTATGATATGTTTACAATAACAGCCTAAACAGAAACATGCAAATACGTTAACTAAAAGAAGAATAAACTGTCTACCATTGGAAAAATGCAGCAGATGAGTCTGAACAGAAAACTACAAATACCCGCATTGTCAAACAATCTGAGAAGATGCTTAGAAAGGAATATTAATAATTTCTTGGTGATCACTTTGCAGTAGCATTCAGGCCTGTTCAACATTTTCACCCTTTTTCACTTTCACAAGCAAACTACAATGTCTTTTTGAGATTTTAAGTGATGGATCAAAACAGTAGTTCTAGTTGTTTTCTAGTTGTTACATGCAGGTCAGCTCTAAGCCATCCCCATCTAGCAGCTCTGCTGCCCATCTTCAAACACACCACATTCTATTCATCTTCACTTTTTTAGCTAGCTAGCTGCTTGCTCAACCGTTGTTCATGCAGCTTTTCGATAACATAATGTTTATAATCATCCATAATCATTAAAAGTACATCTAGTCTCCATCAAAAGAATATAAATCTGTGCTATAGTGAAGCCCCCTAAAAAAAATCATACACTTTTTGTGGAGCTAAAATAACCTGTGACTTGTGTGAAAGTTTTCTTGAACAGATTAGACCGGTAGTTTATTAGCTCATCCTGATTTTCTTTTGCTTGAAGCAAAGTAAATGGAAAAGCATTTGTAAATGGAAAATACAGCTGGTCTATAACAGTCCAATAAAAAGAGCCTTCCTTTTGGCAACGTTTTCACACAATCGTACAGGACAAAAAAGTATGGCCAATGAATCAAATGCTAAAATTCTATTCATATCATTTAAAGTACATTTACATGCGACTTTGTTCTTGTTTGTTAGTGAGGCCCTGTCTACATTAGGCCGTTTAAGTGCTAAAACGAATAAATATTTAGTCAATAACCCGTCTCGACCACACTAGCCCATCATTTAAGGTTCCCCTCTCCGGATATTTTTTACACGGGTAAGGGGGCCGTCTATTTCCTCAATCTCCGGCTCTTGGATTGGTGTGGATTTGTTAGGCGTTTAAGAACTGAGTTCGGTAAGGAAGTGACATCAGAAAACACTCTCCACAGCCAGCTTAATGACAACCAGTGACGACTCAGAGGTAAACAATAGGAAGATGGAGGCAAATCATCCAGACATGCCCTTTTTGCTCCTTCTTGTACATGTAGAGGTGCTTGTAAAAATCACACAAAAATACCTTAACAGAAGGCACGGCGCGTTTGCAGAAATTTCGGATACACCGTATCTCAGATGGTGACTGTGACGTCATATATGTGGGTCTGCCTTTATTTCGCGCATGGCTATTAGGTTGGGGTTGCGCCAGCGGGCGGAGGTCGTAGACGATGCTTGGTTTGTGTGTGGACAGGTATCAGGTTATGTGGGATATAGACTGTATAACCTTAGCCGTGTTCGTGTAGAAGGAACCTGAATATCTGCTGTTTTAAAAGGTTTTAGGCAAATATCAGAGGTGATTACATAATAACTATTGTGTGAAGAGTGTGAACTTCATCTAGAGATCAACATAGCTGTCCCAGAACAGCTCTTAGGTTGTAAAAGTTAAAATAGTACACTTATTTCATCCCTTAATTGCAAGTGGTTCAAGAAATTGCATCAAATAGAAACCAGTTAGAAAAGAAACTCTTTGTCCGTGTTTCATGTTGACCTGAGATATTACCACTCCATCCACAGAGCCAGACGGAGTGCTTAAAATGCCTAATCCCAGACCAGAAGGACATATGGCCTGGCTGCTCTTCCCATGGTTCTGAATATCTGCTAAATGCTGTTGTCGTTATTACACAACCCCTGGATTTAGCAGAGTGATGTAGAGGTCAAAGGCCTCAGGAGGCCTAAGGCTTACATCAGAAAGGGAGTGTGCATCTGTGCATTTGTTCCCCTGCATTTTCTCAACATCAGCCTCAGTTATCAGCTGTTTCAGCCCCGGGCCCTATCACTGGTCGGCCAATTGCATTAACAGAATTCTCCTGCTAAGTTTCCTGGTGTGAGGCTGTTTGTGACACATTCTGCAGCTGTAATTCTTGTGCAAACGTCACCTCTGTGTTTAATTAAAGCCTGGGATTTGACTAGAATGAAATCTGAAGTTAACAGCTTGAGGACAGTGTTGGAACCGGATATATAGACATTTAACGTGGCTGTCTCTGTTTTAGTTGTCCTTCCTTTGTCTCCTTTTTGAAGAGCTGATAATTGCTTTAAAGGAATGCAGCCTTACTGCTCTTGTTGCTGTCACACGATCCATTTTAATTGTTTTTTCTGTGAATAGACTCTTTAAAGCCAGGCTCGTTTTTGTTGTGTTTTCACATTTATTCAGGAGACGCTTCAAGTGTGTCACTCTTCACTTATTAAGAATACATGAGACCCTGGCTGCTTTCTCATCTATTAAACATGATGAGCATGTAGCTGGTTGATGTGGGATTGCGAGAACGTAGTACGGCAATTTTTTCATACTGACGTTTAATAATGGAACAAGTCTGGTCAGGAGCACAAAAAACCTTAAGCAGTTCCCATTGACTCATAGAATCAGTCTTTAGCACTTGTGTTGTTTTCATTATTGATCAAATAGTCACTGGATGGGCTGAGTAAGCCACTAAGAAATAATGTAGGCTACATCATGTTAGAGCCCGGCATATCCAGTCTGCAGCAGCTGGGGCTCGGCTTGCATTGGTTTGCTGCAGTGCTCACGGGTCTGTTAACTGCTCGACCCACGGCTGAGACAGAGCTGTACACATGCCAGCATTGTAATGAATGATGTCACAACAACACTGACAGCTGAGCCGGAACAACAGATTTCATTTTTGGCTGGCTGTAGTTTGCTGACAGGCTGTCCAGAGAGTGAAAGGATTTCTGTGCTGCCCTCAGTGCTGATCTTTGAATAGAAAAAATAAAAAATTAGAGGCTGTCTGGCCATTTATCAGTTGTTGTACTTCAATTACAGCCCTGAGATTCACTCTACACAGCACCAGTGTGTTCCTGTGACTTAACTGTTTTATTTGCTTGGATCTGGACTTTTTTTGTGATGATTAAAGGAGAATCTGTGTCTTGTGTAACTGTAGGTTTCATATGGCTCGGTTTATTAAAAGATCAGCTGTCATCTCAATCCTACGTAATCTGTGTATAATCAGTTATTCTTAAAATGCTTTACTGATTCTGTAGATAAATCGGACATCGTGGAGGTGGCTGACACCACCCACATTAGAATACATGTACACTGGATGTGGTCCGATATGTTCACTATAACGGCATAAACAGAATCCTGCAGATATATGTTAACCAGAAGAAGAATAAACCTGTCTACCTGCTGTAAAATACAGCAGATGATGAAACCGATACAGAGAACTGTGTGTGTGTGTGTGTGTGTGTGTGTGCGTGCGTGCGTGCGCGCACGCGCGTGCGTGCGTGCGTGTATAATTGTTGTGCAGGTCCCAGCAATGTGAAACAATTTGGGAATATGTTTCGAACATAATATATATATATACACACTTTAAAACCACAAAGTTCATTGTTTTATTGAGATTTTGAGTAATTCATCAAAAACAAAGTAGTGCATAAGTACTAGTGGAAAGAAAATTCTACAAGATTTTCTAAATTATCTACAAAATCTAACAAAAATGTGGCATGCATGTTCAGACTAGGGACATACCTATATATTGGGCCGATATCCTTTTTTTCGGCATCGGCCGATATACTGGACCTCTTTAGTATAGCCGATTTCTTCTGTTTAGCAATTGCTATCGGATGTCTCAACACTAATCAAATCCAGCATTTCGTTTTATTTACTTGTTTTATATATTTCATATTTGGTCAGTTTATTGATTTGTTGGATAAACTTTTATTAAATGTTTGATTTTAATACTCTGCAGTGCACAAAGTTAAGATTCAAGAGATTGTTAAATTCAGTGTTCAAAAACTGATTAGCCTAGGTTTAGCAATGTTGCGTATCCATTGTTGTTGTTAGTGTGACATTTTAGCAACAAACAAGGTGAAAAAATATTGAGATATTGGCCTTAAAAATGGCCCCAAAAAATCAGCAGCACATATCGGCTACTGGGTGAGTGCGACCACTACATATTGGCATTGGTGATAGAAAAACCCATATCAGTCGATCTCTAATTCAGACCTCCACTCTTTGATAGTCCTGAATAACATCCAGACCATGCAATAGTTCTCAGAAGTTACTTAATTAATAAAACTCGTCAACCTGTGCCTAATTTAATCTCAGTATAAGTACAGTTGATCTGGGAAGGCCTCCAAGGTTTGTTAGAGAACATTATAAGCACAATAAATATCCTGAAAGCCAAACAACCCATCAGCATGTTGAGGATAAAGTACTGGAGAAGTTTTAAGCAGAGCTAGATTACAAAATGTTAACCCAAGCTTATCTGACAGAGGACTGTTTGATCCATTGTCTAAAAGTTAAATTATATGCACAGTGTCTTAATCTCTTTCTGCTTTTGGGTTCACAGCAAACACAAACCCCAGATAATAGTCTATCTACCTAATGAAAAAAAAAAAAATGTTATTTCAATCTCAGCAACAAACTTTTATTGAAAAGGCTGCTTCTGGCCAACGCCAGACGTCTGTTTTGGCAATAAAACGAGTTAGTTGTAGTTTCCTAATGAATTTGCCACCCCACCACCTCCGTACCCTCTAAAAACACTTTAATGCTGCAATAAAACAAGCATCACTGAATTTATCTCAGGGCTAGGGAGCCTGAGCGCATGGTACCTAAATAGTTAGCATTTATTGCAGCTCAAGCAGATCTTTGCGATACGTACATTGCAGTGATTTGCAATGCTGCTACATCTGGCATATATTATATACTGCAAACCTACCAAGACATGGCCTTCCCCAAACTCGTGGTGACTGTTGAGGAGCTGCAGCTAATTTGTCGACAGCATGGAGCTAAATTCAGGGCAATTCTGGAAGAAACCCCTTTAGAGCTGCAAAACACTTAAAACTGGAATGGAGGTTCACCTTCCAGCAGCACAACAACCCTAAACGAGAAAACATCTTCATGTGTTAGACTAGCTCAGCCAAAGCGGAGACCAAAGCCTAATCGATAATCTGTGGTGAAAGTCAAAATTGTCGGTCAACAGATGGTCCGCATCCAATTTGAATAACCTTGAGCTAATATGCAAAGAATTATAGAAATAAATTTCAGTTTCATGATATGCAAAGATAAAAATTTGAGAGAATTGTTTGTCTTCTATTATTTGAGCATTTACAAGACACGTTTGAGGTTTTAATGATGAGTCACATATGTACAATTAAAACATGTATGTTAAAGCATGTGTGTTTGTGTTAGACTAATTCCTCTGTCTGCGTAACTTGTCAGTGATGGTCGATAGATAAGCTATGTTTTCAGTATTTATGATTGCTTACCCTGCTCATTGTCCTTTTCACAGAGTGTGCTCATTTGTTGCTGGCTCATAATGCCCCCGTGAAGGTGAAGAATGCTCAGGGCTGGAGCCCCCTTGCAGAGGCCATTAGCTACGGAGACCGACAGATGAGTAAGTATATGAAACACACAAGGCGGTAAGACAGAACGTTTAAGCCCCGCTACAGGTTCTTTGTGGTTGCATAATGTCACTCAACCAGCTCGTTTACTGGCATCACTGTGGCTTCAGTCAGAATTTCTTTTTTCCTCGACGGGACAGAGAAATGTCTTGATGCAAATCAGCAAATGTCTCTGCACATTCCTCCAAACTGCTGGCCCTGATGCTGGCCCGCTTCTTTTGTTCATCGGAAAGAGACTACATTCCTCAAAGTTCTCTCAGCCTCTGTTTTAATGAAAGGAAATTCATTAGATATTTCTCTCACTCTTCATAGACTTACTGTGCTCAAGCTCTTATCCATTCAATTCACACACATTTCAGAGTGGTCAAAACTTTAATCTGAAATGTTCAGAGTATTATATAGTTTCAAGTAAGCATAGCCTCGTTCAAAAACAAAACCAACTACTCAGAAATGACAATTTAGTTAGATTTTTGCAATGATATAGTTTGGCGATGAAGACAAATGAGCTACGGTGGCATATTGCTCTCTGTTGCAGAAGAAGTCTGACATCATTCGGTTAAATTGATTCTACTTTCAGAAATTGATTCTACTTTCAGAAATTGATTCTACTTTCATACTTGTTTAATGGGACGAGAACAGTTGCCTAATTAAATGGCCCACTCAAGTCGCTGGGCTTACCTATTACATATTTACATACAGTATTGGCAAAGCCATTCAACTTCTGTATTTTTGTTTTAAAAATACCAGAGCTAAAAGGAAATCACATCATATCAAAAGGAAATTGGGGGATTGTTTGAGGTATTTGCCCATTAATCTTACAATAGTATGTTCATTTAAAGCTTACTTCAGCTTCAACTACAGTACCTTGCAGACTTATAAAGCTTTTCTCTCTTTACCAATATAAACATATAAGAACAAATAAAATGAACACATTTGGACAAAGTATCTGAATCACTTTTTTTTTTTTTTTTTGCATTTTAACTGATTGCTGACAATGGCCGTCTCTGCCAAATTGGGGGAAAACGTTTTGAAATGAAAAACCCCACTTTACTTGCGCAACAGGATGTGTGGTGAAGTCATTTTTTAAAAGTTTTTGTTGGCATCTACAAAAAAAAGTGCTTTGTTTTGTTATGAAGGTTGTGCTGCCAAGTTTTTGGGGAACATTAAAGAATAATGTGGATATGCAGGAACCAAATGGTATCTGTCACATCTGATGCCAAAGCGGCCCCCTAACTCCCCGTGTCAAGTCCAATTTCAGCTCAGAGGTACACCACAAATCCACGTTAAGCTTACAAGCATAACAAGAGCATACCTGTAGGTGTATAAAATCTGTCCTGTTATCTTCTGAAATAACATTAAGTAGGAAAGGCAAAAGGAGCTAATTGACATGCAGCTGAACTAAAAGGGAAATTGCAGAGCAGTTGTTCTGTGCTCTTAACCACTGTAGCTAACGGCTATGTTGTCAAGTAAATTGGTTTACAATCGCGTCATTCAGCCTTATCGTATATTGGACAACAAAGGACAGTTATCATTCTCAGCCCATTTCTGTTTGCTCTGTAATCATAAATAATGTAGTTTCGCAGGATGCTGTACATCTCTACACCTTTGAAACCCTCATCTCCTCTCACATTATAGCCAAGATTACTACTTTTTATGTAGCCGGATTGTAATAATCTGGGTTGCTCAGGATGTCGGCTGCTCAGTTAGCTCAATCATCCCATTGTTGTAGCACTAATGTGTTCGACTTCACACCCCCATGTGTCCAGACAACAGAATTAACATTCTCTTAATCACTCCTGGCCTGTTTCTGGAAATATCCATGTGGTTTTCTGGCTGTAATAGTTCTCTTTGATATCTTTATCATAGAAAGCCATTATGCTGCTGTGTTTAGAGCTGGCCTGGCCCAATAAAACTTAATAAAAAACACTTTAATGTATTTTATCAGGATATGTGATAGACTTTTTCAAAGTAGTGCATAATTGTGAAGACATATACAGCAAAAAGTCCCATGAAGACATGTAGACACTCCCCCCAACTGTGAAACATGGGGGTGGCAGCATGATACTGTGGGAATCTTTTCCTCAGCATCGTCAGGCACTGTATTTCTGTTTATACCAACATTCACATCCATGCAATTTTGAAATCTACTGTGAGGTGCTGGTTATATTTATTTGTGCAACAGAAAGAAAGAGCGAAGCAGGGACATAATCTCTTTTTGTCTGTCAGGCTGCTGTCTGTCACTGACAGAGATGTTGTGAAGCTTTAGATTTAAATGCTAAATACAATGAAATGGTATGCACAAAAAGCAAATGAAAACATGGATTTTTGTTAAGGTTTGAAGTACCTTGCCGGAAAAGAGCTCGATATATAGCCACAAATGTAGCAACCCTTTGGCTTTTCTATAATCGTTATTTCCTCTTGATCTGAGACGGGCCTAAACATTTTGGTTTATCCTGCTTACAGATGCTACAGTAGGTCTGTCTTAGTCAGCCGACAGCTTGGGAAGACAAAAGGGACTGCAATCTCTGATGCACCAAAACAAAAATGATCGAGCCCAGCCACTCTTGTGATGGCTTAGCCACAGATGGCCCACTTAACAGTGTGAAAGGCCAGGACTTGCTGCTTGTGCAATAAGATTTTGGTTGACCTGTGGATCCCCGGATCACTATATTCCAGGGTTTTCTTTCTTTATTAGTATATTTTGTTGTTCTCTCTCCAGGTTATGTTTATGTGTCTTTTTTTTACTTGCTTCAAAACCAACTGCCGTTCAGAAAGATCAAGAAAAAAAGCCGAGATGAGACTTTACCCTACATATAGAAGTTGTAATAATATATGAAAACAGTGCTGAAGTATGTAAACTGTAATGATTTTCTTCTGTTCAGCACAATAAATGTTTAGTCTTTCTCAAAGTTAGCTGGACAGTGCTCAACATCACAGTTATCCAGTGTGATCTGACTTAGTTTTTGTCAGGGCTTTAAGACGGAAGTGGAACCATCGAAGCTTTTGTTTGTTTTACAGACAAACATCCTGGCTTGAATAGGACTGAGATTAATTCCAGCTTGTTCTCTGTTGTACTTGTAGTCCATTTAATATAGCTCATAAACTGTATCTGTGCATATTGATTTGAGACTATACCAACCTACATGTTTTTGCCTCCTGACAAATTTGTCTCCCTGAGTTTGATTTGTGTTTGAAGTAGGAAGCAAAGTGGGTCTCAAAAATAGATCATGTGTCTTGCTGAAAACAGCTATTTCTGTCCTCAGTTACTTTTTTACTGGCAGTTGTGTTTTCTGCTTTAAGATCTGGTTTAAAGGGCAATGATGTTGAGTGTTGTATGATTGGGAGCAGTTTTTCCTTGGGAGTGTCTGGCTGTAATGCTTTCTGCAGCTGAAATAAACAACCAGGCTACACCACAGCTGTCTACTGAAAAGCTGAGGTAGAAAAAGTCATGCTCCAGCAAATTAAAAACTCAAGCAATGTTTTTGAAATGCTGCCGCTTAGACTCAAAAGCCCTTCTCACGCAGCACTTTGAGGAAGCTTGATGCGTATGTGTTGCACATTAGTGTCTTTTGGGGGGGGGGGCGTGGTATGGTTTCAGACTGTTCATTTTGGAGGCCATAATGTAGGATTTGCATGCATATGTGAAATAGGGACTCCACAGTTGGTAGTAGGGGTATGCCATCTTGGGCATCTCAAAATTTCGATTCAATTACGAGTCGGGTGCTACTATTTTATTTTACTCCATTTTACTCCATTTGGGGTTTTTTCTTCATTTCTTCCATGGCTTTTAAATCCATCCAGTTTCCATTATTTTAAGTATCCAAACCAATTGATGTCCTGTCTTTTATTCATTTGAAACCACAAATCAAACCAACACACATGTCCCAAAAAAATGTCATATTCATATCAAGGTCATATTTTCAATGAAAGCTGAAGGAAATGTGTGTTGGCAATTTAATTATAATATAGGGTGACCCTATTTTGTTTTCCATAAAATAACTTGGAACTTGGTTTAATCCTTAAACACATCAGTCATGCTCTGTTTAGTTAAAGAAGACTTTTAACTAACATATAATTTGTTCCTGCTCTATGTGGTTAAAAAGAAAAATTAAATAAACTTCAGATCAGCTTTTACAAGTCAACCATTACAGAAATACCTTAAAATCTAAAAAGAAATGATTAATCTTCTGTATTAGAAAATAAAACTATAACAATAAAAGCTCCCTTTTTAAGTCATAAAGGACAAACATAACACAAAAATCTGAAATTATATTCTGAGAAAATAAGTATTATATTATATTCTATTCAAAGTAATAGAAAATAAAAAGCTGCATTCTCCCAAAGATACTTAAAGTGTATACTTTGGTCTTTGTTTTTTTTCTCTGTTAATTTAATACATGAACTCTAACTTTGCACAGCGTTTTCATAGTTTTTTCGTCAGTTTTACCAAAGGGATGTTTTTCCACCTGTGATACACAGAAACAAAAGTCCTGTGTTTGAATCGCGGCCTGGGGTCTTCATGCACACAGTTTGCATGTTCTCCCTGTGCATAAGTGGGTTCAGTGTGTGAAAATGGAAAGTATTTTTAAGTGTTTTGGGAATTGTCCTTTATAACTGTATAATGTTCAAATAAGGCTTTGATCAGTAAATACTATTTTCTGACCAAATAATCTCTGAACCAAGAATTAAAATGAGATTTTGTTCGTGTTTACAGACAGTTAAGCAAGGCAGGGCTATTTTATTTATATAGTACACTTTCAACAAGTTAATTCAAGATGCTTTATATGATTAGGGGATAAAGTAAAAATAGCAATAAAGCATAAAACACACACAGAGCATATGACATGTAAAAACATTACACGAATTTAGGATAAAGTAAAAACAGTATTAAAGCATGAGGCATACACAAAACAAATGATACATGAAAACATTACTCAAAGGCAGCTCTGAACAGATACGTTTTTAGTTGTGATTTAAAAGAACTCAGTGTTTCAGCAGCTTTGTGGTTGTCTGGAACTTTGTTTCAGATTAGAGGAGCATAGAAACTGAAAGCTGCTTCCCTGATTTTGGTTTTAGTTGTAGGGATGTTGAGTAGACTGGAATTAGAGGACCTGAGCGGTCTGGAGGGTTGGTATAGTAACAGCAGATCTTCAACACACTTTGGCGCTAGGCCATTCAATGATTTATAAACTAGTGAAAGTATTTTGAAGTCTATTCTCTGAGCTTCAGGGAGAGATGATTTCTGAGATTTCCACAAGGAAATTATCTACCAGCTTGTTTACTGAGTTGGAGTTGGGAGATGAGAGGGATGTGGTGGAAGGGTAAATACGTTTAAAGGTTTCAACTGAACTGCCCCCGAGAAAACTGTTTTTACAGTGGTCTCACTGTGGCTAGATAGTTTAGCAGAGATGGTACTTTCAAAGAAAATACAGAAATGGTCAGCTGCTGAAAAGCGAAGCGCTGCAATATTTAAAGCATCACTTTGTATGTTAGTTCCAGCCAATTTCTGCTTCTTCACGTATCATAAGGTGTTTTCAAAAGACACACCGTGGCGGCATATTAGGGCAATATTCACAGCACGGTGTGTCTTTTGAATGCACCGTTGCGACATGGCTAGGCGCCAATATTGCAGCATTCGTTCCGGCTAGCTTGATAGTAATATTACCGCAATATTGCTGCAACGCTGGACTTATGAATGAAGATCACACCTTGACGCAACAGAGGGTGATGTCATGATAATGTCTGGAATGTGCAAGTAAAATGCAAGTACACTTGGGGAGTTCATTTAGCATTTGTAAACTGTATCAGCTGAGATGGCAAACTGGAGTGATGCAGAGTTCAGGGAGCTTCTGGCCTTTAGAGCTGAAGATCAGATTGCCAGACAGTTCACGGGGACTGTGAAGGACGGCCACGTTTTAGAGCGGCTCACAAAAAGACTTGAGGAGCGGGGCTTCAATCGGGATAAAAATAGGTTGCCGCCACAGGCTGACCACTTATGAATGACCAAAAGGCTCACTGATGGCGCCATTGTCTTTTGAAAAAGCCCATATAGAGATGCACCAATCAGGCCTTTTTGGCCAATTCCTATTTCCAAAATTATTTGAGATCTGTGCTACTAATGCTGATTCATAATGTTTCTGTAAGCACTGTGACACACAAAGAAAAACAAATGTGTGGCAGGTTCTACAATAGAGGTGGTTTAGAAACCAACAGTAATGTAGAAATTATTTGTTTTTCCCCATTTATGCATCAGACCATATGTTCCTAATCATTATTTATCTTTTATCTTTAAAAAAATATTTAAAAAATTTCATCTAACCAGATGCTGTTGTTAGATGCATTTAAAGATCAAAAATTGTGTTTGCATTTAGTTTTGATCCATTTAATGATCAGGAAAAAAATTTATTCGTCCCGCCGATCAGTGATCAAAGCTGATCAAGTCAGTTCTAACTTCTCGTTTGTTAATTGGTGCATCTATAGAGTCATAGCAAACATCCCCATGCTACTTATACGTATTCTATAATTAATAACTCCATGCAGTCAGTTTCCTTTCCTAGACAACTCTTCCATCAAAACTGAATTTGACTGCATTGTATTATAACTAGAACTAAATTGGAATGTTTACAATTGAATTTGAATATGGTTAAATTATATTGAATAGTTTTGAATACATATTTCTTGATATAAATTAATTCAATTCAATTCAGTTTATTTATATAGCGCCAATTCACAACAGATGTCATCTCAAGGCACTTAACAAGAAGTTATTTCAATACATTTATACAAACATTCCAATCAGTTAAAAAGTTTCCTATTTAAGGAATCCCAGCAGATTGCGTCAGTCATTGGCACGAGGTTGGGCAGATTTCCAACCACAGCAATCCTTCAGCAATCCCTCATACTGAGCAAGCATGTAGCGACAGTGGAGAGGAAAAACTCCCCTTTAACAGGAAGAAACCTCCAACAGAACCTGGCTCAGTAGGAGCGGTCATCTGCCACGACCGTCTGGGGGTTTGAGAAGACAGAGCAGAGAAACAGAAGGAACAGAAGATCTGGTATAAGAGTAATTTCTATGTTACAGAAAGTAAAAAGTAAAAAATTACAGCTGTTTGTTTTGTGAGGTGCCTTGAATGGCATTTTTTGTGAACTGGAGCTGTATCGGGAAACTGAAATCACTTGTTAAAGCACAGCTGCATTGTTTTTTTTTTTTTGCTTTTATATACATTTTTACTACATGAAGAGCTTCAGCCGCTACTTGTAGAAAAGCTTCCACAGAGGCACCTACATGACATACGCTATCCAGCGAGTAACTGTTTCTTTTTAGGTACTTTGAGACTTTCCAGAAGCAGTTTTGTTATTAGTTCCAAAGACTAATTAAATTGTTGCACTTTCCAGTGATGGGAAATGTCTCTTTTCATTAGAAGGTAGCAGTGAAACACCTACGGTTAATTACTTAATTAATGCCAGGAAAGTGTCTCTATGTCTACAGGATGAAGAGTCAATTTGTTACAGTGTTGCGATGGTTTGGGTCCGTTTCTCAGCCTATGGTGGCCAGATGGTGAGGTTCTTCTCCTCTCCTTGTCGAAGTGAGAGGTGTTGAGGATCAAGTGGAGCCAGTGCTTGTCAGCGTTCATTAAGCCAGTCCACAAATATCCCCACATCGTGCGGTTGTATCAGATTCAGTTGACACGTGTCTTCATGGGTGTCAATGTCTGTGGAAGCCTTTGCTCCAGTTTGGCCCAATTTTCCCTCTGAATCTGTACTGCTGCATGGGGAACTCCCGTGAAGCAATAACAACAACCTGTTTGTAACGTTGACTTGCCACCAACACATCTGAGCCACTTTCATAGATAGGTCAGGTTAATGATGATCCTGTACTTGTCTAGAAAATATATTTTTCGTCTGTTTTAAAAGTAGGACGCTTTGGCTGTCACAGACAAAATAAGTACTCTATTTATGAAGTGTTTCCAGAGCTGTAACTGGTACCGTGATGTGGGCATCTATTCCCCTCCTGGCTTCATCACCACAACTATGTCATGAGCAACAGATGGCCTTACTCTCTCCACTGAATATGAAATAGCACTTACATAAACACACGATAGTCAGATGTGAATCCTTCTTTTTCCTGAGGGGGCTAGGAAAGTTGGCCTATTTCTCAGAAAGAAAACCCACATTGTTAATCTGTACCCTGTTTCATTGTCAGCCATATTCATGGAGAAACTATTATTTTAGTTATGTGTTCTTCCATGCCCACTATATTTACCCATGGTCGCCGTCTGCCGCCAACCCTCACATCATATCTGGCAAATGGATGTTTCATACTAGGGCTGCACAATATGTCATTAATATGTCATCTTCTCTACATCCTTGTGTACAATATTATTGTGAAGGACTATGTGGAATGCCAAGGTTGTGGGCTAATACATTTCAGGTGTTATGAGTTAAGTGTTAGAGGCACAGGTGAGAAAAATTTGGATTTACCGCACCTCATATCATCATTACAGTTTATACCAATAATACTGCCATCACGTAATTTGTTGATGTTGTGCAGCCATGTTTCAAAACTTGCTTTTATAACTGATTAGGATTTAAAGTCATTTTGTATAATCTGCCATGAGCCAGTTACTGGTGTCGAGGTATATTAAGGTTTTAAAAATGTATAGCTTTAAAACCTGTAAAATGTTCCAATATTTGGAGTCGCTGTGTGGTGTGTTAAATACCACAACATTGGCCCGTAGGGTGGGTGCTTGACGAGGGCGCCATTAATGCAAGAACTAGCACCGCCTCACTTGTTGCTGTGCACCATCGGTCAGCTCTCTGAAGGATGGTTCCTCCACATTTCCGTCGCTTGCGACAAAGTGAAATTTGGTTGTGGGGAAATATTCCCAGCAGTACATAACATAGCGTGGAAACTTAACAAGCGTCATCCATCACTCTTCTTAAGAGAACAAACAAACTACAGATTGGAATTTGAAAACGGCATATCTGTGAAGCAGGGAGCTGCAGGCTCTACCAGAGCAGATATCAACCAGCAAATATGACACGGTTATAAAAAAAAAAAGACTAGCTAATTTTTAGTCAAAGTTACTATAAATAACTGTTAAATATAACAATATCTACTGTATATCTGTTATAATTGGTATGATTAGGTTTTTTGCAGCATCTGGACATTTTTTTGCTTATCCATTTTAAATATAAATGATTTCATCATGTTATGCGTAGTTTAAAATGTTTTGTGAGTACTTTGATAGAGTAAAGCCTCAGTATTTTTACTTGGAAGTTATCAGCCAATGAGAATCTCAGACTGACCCATGACTAATCTGCTCATACTCTGCTGTATTGAAATGCAGTTGTTTGACTCCAACATCTGGAGGTTATTTTGGTTTGATCCAGAGCCATAATATCTGATAATGTCAACTGTCCTTTGCAGAAGTTTGCATCAATTGGAAATAGGGTGCAATATAAAGTTGTTATAAAATGATATGCTAATAAATAAAATGATATGTAAGGTTTAAGAATTTCATGACTATCTTTATATCTATATCTCTTTTGTAACTACCAAGAGAAAAAACTAATATGCAATGGTTAAGTATGTGTCTACAAAATGGCGTCCATGTCATATATAGTGTGGGTATCCTATGGAAGGAGGTTAGGACAAAATGGCAACAAACAGATATGAAATGTGGTTAGAAATTAGGTTTATTCTAAAGCAAATCAAGGAAAAGTTAGACTGCAGACAATTTCAAATTATTTTTTGGGTAGTCTAGAGAGAGTTGAGACATAAAAGTGGGTTTTTAACCAAGTGTTATGGCTGATTTTGAGGACGTATTAAAAAGCACGATTTCCTTCTGCCAAAACAACAGCAGCATAGCAGAGTGCATAGAAGACATGCTTAGAGATTGTGAAGTGGGACTCCATTAAAGAAGAATATTAACAAGTCAAGAGTTCTCTTTTTTTGAAGCTGATTGCATGCCATCCAGTACTCTTTTCTATGTGATAAAAAAAAATAACGTTTAAAAGGCAGTGCTTTCTGTACAGGGAGAGAAAGCTTCTTCAGAGTTAAAGCTTCTTTTTGTCTCTTTCCTCTCCCACAGTCACAGCATTGCTGAGGAAGTTGAAGCAGCAGTCCAGGGAGAGTGTAGAGGACAAGAGGCCCAAACTGCTGAAAGCCCTCAAAGAGGTATGTAGTCCTTGGAAGTGTTTTTCCTGGCAACCTAAGATGTAGCTGTTTTGTGGCAATAAAATTTTTCTATGCAGCTAGTTTCAGTTTTTCTTTTAACTTTGATTGTTAATTTTAGTTAGTTTCTAAATGCATAGGCATAACAGATTTTCAGGCCTCTATACATCAGCAAAACCAAATGTTTACACACACTGTAAAAAAAAACGTAACATTTTCTCTGAATATCTGAGAATAAACCTGACTAAACATTTCCTGTTTTAGGACAAAGGATAAACGAAATTATTTCTATGTGCCAGAGTATTTAGGGAATTTTTATTATATATTTTTTATTACTGTCTTCAAAATCAGAAGTTTACACACATTTCCATAATATTCCTCCTGGCAGTACAGATGTATCTGAGCCAGACATGTAAGCCGCCTTGCTCACTAACACCTTTCAACTCCGCTGACAGATATTCTCTCTGATCTCACATCATTACAAAATAACAAATTCAGGCCAAACAGACACAAATTTCCAAATCTCTTGTTTTCCACATCATAAAACTTTTTAAGTTACACGTTACGTTATACAGAAAAGTGCAAAGTACTTCCAGAAACAATATCTAATATTTGTATCTAATTTGACTCCCAAATGATGCAGCAAGCCCAACACAGAGAAACTAACATAAGAACAATGAAGCTGGTTTACAACCAGAAGGATCAGGCCTTTGGTTAAAACGTGTTTGTTCTTTAATTATTGAAGTAACTCAAGGTGTGTAGAGTAACTAGATATTGTACTTATGAGCAGCATTACTTCAAATTAAAAATGCTCAAGTAGAGATGAAAAGTATAGGGAATTAAATCTAGGCTACTCCTAGAAGTACATTTTTAGAAACTAGTTACTACCCACCTCTGATTAGACATAATGAGATTCTCCAGTAATGGTGAAGCATGGTAATATTTTCCATATCCTTATCTCTTGGGGATGATTAAGACTTCATTTATGACAGATAGACTGAGTCAGTTAGGAGTCAGCCTCATTCACAACATCATGCTGCTGTAAATGCTCAGTCGATTACTCAACAGTTAATAATACAAAGCTCAAGATTGTCCCCAGTCATTGCACTTTTTATTCCTGTTTGAGTAATATTTGTTTAGAATTACAGTTCCAGTTATTTAATGAATCTGGAACCATTAAACATTTATTTTGTTGTACATTTTGTTTTGTCTAATTCCAAATCTTTATCTACAGCTTGGAGACTTTTACTTGGAGCTTCACTGGGACTTCCAGAGTTGGGGTAAGTTAAACACCAATTCTGTTGTCCCAAAACAAAATTATTAAAATCCTTTTGTCATGTTTCAACCTCAAACCTCAGTGTATTTTACTGGGTTTTAACTGATGGGCGGACACAGAGTAGTGCATAGTTGTAAAATGAAAAAAAAAGAAGATATTTTATTTGATCTTATTATTTTTTTTAACAAATAAAAATCTGTATAGTGGTCTGCATTATTTGTATTTGCCTTCAGAAATCACACACTAAGTAAAGTCTGTCTGTCTATAGTAGTAAACACAAAGCAATGGATTCAGTTGGTTTATCAGTTCAGTGACTTCCTGCCAATGCTATTTGGAGACTGACCAGTGGTCACATCCTGAACACTCCTCCATCTGAACATAAACTGACACAGCTTCCTTAAACTTGTTACTCACTGAATCTGTAATTTGTAGCATTATTAATGCTGAATCTCAGATAAAAGTCACATGAAGTATGGCTTGTACGGAAAATGTTTATTCTGGCCAAAGAGTTTAACTGTTAAGTGTCTTCGGTTTTGTGGAGCGATGAAATGGCAGGAAACGAACTGAATGTGTTTGGGTCATAAAATATTAAGGTGTAGAAGAGTATGTCATTGCAGCTGTGTAGAACACCAGCCACACATTTATATTCTTTAAAATGCATTTTGGATGCCGTTCAGATGTTTCACATGTGCCCTCTGCGTCTTTTCCTGTTGCAGTACCTTTGCTGTCCAGAATCCTCCCATCAGATGCATGTAAGATTTACAAGCAAGGCATCAACATCAGGTGAGACAAATGTTTTTTTTGTGAAGTGTAGTGATATTAACTTTAGAACTTTGCTGTTTACCGCTCTCTATAGATCTACTTGTCTCAATTCCCCCTCTGCTTCCTGTTTGTGCTCGTCAACTCAGTTTTGTGAACTGGAGTGTAAAATCAGGGCCTGCCTAGGAGGATAATGAGTGGCAAGGCCTCCGAGCACAGATCTGTAACTTCTGTCTTTCTGTCTGAGTCACAGACTTGTAGATGGAGAGTTACTGTGCTGTTTAGCTCAGTCACTAAAAGTGCCAGCAGAAAGTTGTCAAACTGACACACGCTGACGCAGAGTCACAGCAATGAATCTTCAGTGGGAATTCATATCACTTCATTGGCTTTTCGGGTAAAAACCTAATGCTGTTGGGCTAAAGCCTTCATAGCTGTGACATATGGTTACACCCTTATTAAAATCAAATCTCTTCATTTATTCAGAATATAAACAGGAGTCTCTACATTTTAGTGCCATAAACTATCACCTAAACCCATTTGAAGAATGAATTTGAGTTTTTCGTCTATGTGCTTTTCCCGTAAGAGCCAACCTTGATGTTGAGCTTCTCATTATCATCTGAAACTGCTCCTGGGTGTCTAATTTGGTATTCAAAATGCCCTCTCGTTATTATGGAGATTTAGGAAGGGAAAAGACAGACTGAGAAGGTGAAAGGAGAGAGAGAAAAAAACATGTCACACCAAGTTAATTTGCATTCTACAGTTACAGCATGTCACGCTTTTCATACCTACTCATGGCATCCTCCACTGTACGGTGTCTGGTCTTCACATGAAGATCAGTTATTCTCTTTGCTGTCGCGCTTCGATTGAAAGCTGCACATTTTGACAGCACACACAGAAAACAAGCACACAAATAAGGAGTCTGAGGTTTATTTTTGATCTCCCATGGCAGTGATTAGCATCCAGAATCTCTGAAGCCTGAGAGCAAATATGCAAAATTTCAACACCCTGTAATTTTAACACTGTACTTTCTACTGGTTTATATCGGGCTATATGTTTTGCAAGTGAGTTCTTTGGTTGGCCCCCACCCCTTACCCTTTAAACCAAACCTTATTTTTTGTCTTTTAAAATACAATTCATGGGTATAGGTTGGATACAACCCTGATAGACTTCACTGATATGAAATGCCAGCGGGGAGACCTCAGTTTCATCTTCAACGGCAACGCTATTCCGTCTGAGTCATTTGTTGTACTGGATAATGAACAGAAGGTCTACCAAAGGATACACCATGAGGTGAGTGAGATCTGGTGGCCCCAAACCTGGCATGTTCATTATAACTAACACAAATAAGGTGTGTTTGTAAAAAAATAAGACAATGGCACATCTCAATGAATAAAAATATCCTCAAAGTACATTTATTAGCACTTATTTCTGTTCATTTTGATTATCATGACTTAAAGTTAATACAATTATAAAATGGCCCTCCATGAGGAGGGTAGGCTTCAAATGGCAAATGTCAACGAAGCTGGTTGTCCACAGAGAGCTATATTCAAGCATACTAGTGGAAAATAGAGTGGAAGGAAAACGTTTGGTTAAAAATGTGCCCAAAAAACAAAGATAACCTTGAGAAGATTGTGAAACAAAGTCCATTCAAGATTCAACTTGGTTACATTCATAAAAGATGGATTGATGGGAGTGTTACAGCCTGACTCATGGGCTGCGACAAACAGGGCGAGATGACACAGAGTGGTAGTATTTTTAAGAAACTAATTTCTTCAAATAAACCCAAATGTAACATGTATAATCAGCTATCATTGATGTCAGAATCCCTGGATGAGTGGAAATGTATATGGTGCAAAATCCAAACCTAACCAAATCCAAACATCAGGGATCACCGAGGGGAACTCCCCACTAAGCAGAGGAGCCACCCCTGAAGAGACGGCACACACCGGGCCCAGGTGCATCTCATGCCACTAATGGCAGGTTCCCACCAGAAAAGCAAACAGAAAGAGACTCCCTAGTGGTGTGGTCGTCAAGGCAGTCAGAGCTTCAAGAGCCACCACACAGCCAGATCTGGGGATGGGTGACAAAGCTTACATTACTCATGTTAAGCCTCTTCTGAACAAAAAAACAACATCTGAGGCGTTATACCTGGGCTAAAGAGGAAAATGATTGGACTGTTGCTTAGTAGCCAAAAGTCTTCTTTTAAGATTAAAGTAAATTTTGTATTTTATGTGGGAATAATAATGGCTTGTATTTATATAGCGCTTTTCGAGACCCTCAAAGCACTTTACAACTCCATTATTCATTCACTCTCACATTCACACACTGGTGGAAGCAAGTTATGATTATAGCCACAGCTGCCCTGGGGCAGACTGACAGATGGGAGGCTGCCATATCGCGCCATTGGCCCCTCTGGCCGACCCCTGTAGGTAAAGTACCTTGCCCAATGACATAACGGCATGTAGCAGGTGGAAGCAGGAATCGAAACCACGATTTCTGGGTCGCAGGCCGACAACTCTACCACTGAACTACAGCTGCCCAATAAAGGTCCCAATGTCTGGGGGAAGAGAGTGGAGGCACATAATTCAGGTAGCTTGAGGTCCAGTATGAAGTTTCCACAGTCGGTGATGATTTCGGAAGCCATGTGATCTGCTGGTGTTGGTCCATTGAACCGCTACCTCCTATAATGACCATGGTATCACAGCTTGAATTACCAGAAAACCGTCTGGATCTTAACCCCTCAGGGGATCTATGAAATACTTTCAAGAGGAAGATGAGAGCAGACACAGGAGCTTACAATACAGACGAGCTGAAGGCTGTTATTAAAGTGATGTGGGCTTTAAAGAACACCTCAGCAGTGCTGCAGGCAGATCAACTCAATGCCACACTGCAATCATTCATGAAAAAGGATCACCAACTAAGCACTGAGAACAAATACATTGAAATACTTTTCAGTAGGCTGACATTTCTGTGTTAAAAAAAACAACTTTTTATTGGTCTTATGCAATATTCAAACTGTGATTTCATAAGCTGTAAGCCATTATCAACAACATGAACAGAATTAAACACCTGCAAAAATTGCTACATGTATAATGAGTCAAATTTCACTTAAAATAGATTAACTTTTCAGTGCTATTCTAATCAGACCAAACTTCTCTGGTGTAAGGTCCGATAGATTCACCAACAATATTTCTATTTGCTAAATGCCGCACTAATGAAATAAATAATATGTCAGAAATGTATTTATTAATGTCTTAAAAATCGGAAAAATGGAGCAAGAGGTCGATAGGCAGATTGGTGGGGTGTCTGCAGTGATGCAGCCGTTGTACCGGTCTGTCACGGTGAAGAGAGAGCTGAGTCAAAAGGCGAAGCTCTCAATTTACCGTTACTACTTTCATCAATGGTCACGAGCTCTGGGTTGTGACCAAAAGAACGAGATCACGGATACAAGCGGCTGAAATTAGTTTCTTCTGCAGGGTGTCTGGGCTCTCCCTTAGAGATAGGGTGAGAAGCTCAGTCATCCGGAAGGGGCTCAGAGTAGAGCTGCTGCTCCTCCACCTCGAGAGGAGTCAGTTGAGGTGGCTTCGGCATCTGGTCAGGATGCCTCCTGGACGCCTCCCTGGTGAGGTGTTCCGGGCACGTCCCACCGGGAGGAGACCCATAGCAAGAGTCGGGACACGTTGGAGGGACTATGTTTCTCGGCTTGCCTGGGAACACCTCAGGATTTCTCTCTTAGGAGCTGGCCCTAGTGGCTGGAGAGAGGGAAGTCTGGGTTTCTCTGCTTAAGCTGCTATGACCTGACTCACAGGGGCAGCAGCAGCTGAAGATAATGGATAGATGGAAGTTTCCATATATTTCTTAAGTATTTGGTAGCATTGGTAAAATGTCCTGGCAGAAGCTGGGACTCTTGATAAAGTTTTCTCCTCAGCGAGGCCCACCACATGTGTTTTGGACCCGATTCCCACTTCCTTCTTTAAGCAATTTTATGAATCTTTTAGAGATGAGATTTTAACCGTGATGAATTGCTCCCTTCAGACGGGGGTCTTTCCTGCCGCCTTTAAAGGGGCGGTAGTGAGGCCCCTGCTGAAGAAGAGCAATTTAGATTGTAATGATTTTAACAATTTCCGACCGGTATCTAACTTACCATTTTTAAGCAAAGTTTTAGAAAAACTTGTTTTAATTCAACTTAATAATTTTATTAACGCTCATAATGTCCTAGAGAAATTTCAGTCTGGTTTTAGGGTGAAGCACAGGACAGAGACGGCTCTTTTAAAGATTTTAAATGATTTTAGATTAAATTATGATGCTCACAAGGTGACAGTGTTGGTCCTACTGGATGTAAGCGCTGCCTTTGATACAGTGGACCACACTATTCTTTTAACTCGTTTAAAACAGATCGGCCTCTCTGGTGCTGTTCATAAATGGTTTACATCCTATCTCACAGACAGGACTTTTATGGTAAGTTTAGATACCTGCTCCTCTAAGGTCCACAAGATCACATGTGGTGTGCCCCAGGGTTCAATTTTAGGCCCAGTGCTTTTTAACCTCTACATGCTCCCTCTTGGCAGTGTCATCGGAAGGCATGGAGTTAACTTTCACAGTTATGCTGATGATACACAGCTGTACATCTCCATGTCTCCCGATGAAACACGGCCGATGGATGCACTTTTTAACTGCATTTTAGACATTAAATCCTGGATGGCAGAAAACTTTCTCCAGCTCAACCAGGACAAAACTGAAGTTTTAGTCATTGGTCCTGAGGCTCAGAGAGAGAAACTTTTACCAAAACTGCAATCACTGTCTTTTAATCCCTCTTTACAATGAAGAACCTGGGCGTGATTTTTGACTCTGAGCTGACTTTTATTCCTCACATAAATTTTTTTACTAAAATAGGTTTTTATCAAATAAAGAACATCGCCAGAGTCCGCCCCATTCTCTCTCGGACCAATACGGAGACACTGATGCATGCTTTTATCACCAGTAGGATTGATTACTGTAATGCCCTGCTTTCTGGTCTTCCCAAAAAGACTACCTCAAGTTTACAACTTTCACAGAATTCAGCAGCACGCGCCCTGACGAAGACCAGGAGGTGGGAACACATTACACCTGTCTTAGAATCACTTCATTGGCTCCCCTTATGTTTTATGATTGATTTTAAGATTCTTTTAATAATTTTTAAGTGTTTTAATGGTCTTGGGCCTCCTTATCTCTCAGAGCTGCTTTTATCGTATTAACCTTCGCGGTCTCTGCGCTCCTCTGGCAGCCCTCTACTTGTCATCCCAAAAGTCAGGACACACACTCACGGTGAGGCGTCTTTCTGTTATTATGGCCCTCACCTCTGGAACAGGCTGCCAGAGGACCTCAGGGCAGCAGAGAACGTTCATGTTTTTAAGAGCAGGCTCAAGACTCACCTTTTTAACATAGCTTTTAACTGATTATTATTTATTAAATCTGTTTAATTGCTCTGCATGTTTTATTTGATTGAATTCTTTTTAGCTTAGCTTTTAGCTGGCTAGTTATCAATTATTGTTTATCTGCTTTCCATTTTTATTTGATCATATCTTATAATTGTTTGAATTTTAATATTTTAACTTATTTTAGTTTTCCTTACAGTGTTTCCTCTGTGGGAGCCCTCTGCCTCGGGGGTGGTGGTCGGCTGTGGCTGCCTTGGTGCTAGGTGGTGCTTGGGTGGAGGTGGGGGTACCAGCCCTCCCTCCTCTGGGCTGCCTGGGTCAGTGCCTTGGCTGCCGCTGTTGATCTGCTGCTGCCGATGTAGATGGCTCCCATGATGACGTTTCCTGGTTCATCTGTACTCAGCCCGTTCTGCTTTTGTTAATGTGCTGTTGTTTATTGTTGCTTTTATGCATGGGGGGGGTATAGCTGTGGTGATGTTTTTTACTTTTGGGTTTTGGGAAGGGGGGGTTGTGGGTCATTTTTAATCTGTAAAGCACTTTGAGAAGCTTTGTTTTGGTTTGAAAAGCGCTTTATAAATAAAGTTTGATTTGATTTGATTGCCTTTTAACTGTATGTCTTTGATAAAACATTTTATCTTTCCTTCCACAAGCTTCTCTCAACAGTTTACTGGATATCTGGCACATAACTAAGTCAGATTTGTAGGCTGCTTCATTCGGACACTCCTTTTCAGATCTGCCTATAAATTCCACCCAACACGATGATGCCACCCCCATACTTCACAGTTGGGATGATTTTCCCAAGCTTACAAGTGTCCACCTTTTTCCTCCAAATGTAACAATAGTCATTATAGCCAAACAATTCCACTTTCATTTCATCAGATCACAGGACATATCTCCCTGTCTGCCTTTGCAAACGGCAACCTGGCTTTTTTATGTTTCTTTTGAAGTAATTCTCCTCGCAGAGTAACTTTTCAGCTTGTGTTGGTACAGGACACGCTTCATTGTGGATAATGACACTGTCTTGCCAGCTTCAGGAGCATCTTCACAAGGTCCCTGGCTATTGTTCTGGGGTCTATTTTTCCATTTTGGACCAAACCCATTCATCTCGGGGACACAGAACTTGTCTCAATCTTGAGCAGTATGATTGTTGGACATTCCCATATTATTTATACATAAATATACTTTTTTGAACTGATGACCGCAGCACCTTCAAACATCTTTAAATTGCTTAGAAGGATTAACCAGACTTGTGCAGCTCCACAATTATCTTCCTGATATCTTGGCTGATTACTTTTGAAGTTCCCATTGTGACAAACAAGAAAGCCGTGGGTTTCACGTGTGACCTTAAAATACATCCACAGGTGTGCCTCCAATGAACTCAAATGTGTCAGTTAACCAATCAGATATTTCCAAAGGCATGACATCATCATCTGGGCTTTCCAAAAAATTGTTTATAGAGAAAGTAATCATTCTATGTGTAAACACTTGACTTAGGAGACAATAATAAATAAATCTCTGACATATTCTGTCATTATTGTAGCATTTGGCAAAATAGAAAAATAATTTTGGTGTTTCTAACTGACCTTAAACAAGAGAAATTACTGATTTAACTTCAAACATTGAGAAAAGAAGGTGTGTATCTTTTTATTCCGTGTATGTAAATGTCTGGTTTGAACTGGAAGTATCTATGTCCTTTTGTTTTGTCCTCATAGGAGTCGGAGATGGAGACTGAAGAGGAGGTGGACATTTTAATGAGCAGTGACGTTTACTCTGCCACACTTTCCACCAAGTCCATCACTTTCTCCAGGGCACAGACTGGATGGCTTTTCAGAGAGGACAAGACGGTTAGTGTTGGTTATTATGAGGCTTTTAAATTCCCCACAGACTTAGCTGTTAGAAGGATATCCTCAAGGTCATAAGGAGCTACCTGGTCATATAATCTCTGGAACTGTGGTCTATTCCAGATATGGGAAAATGGGTCCTGATCGGCTCTTTCTTCAAAGTAGTACTTGAATTATTGACTTATTTTAAAAAAGGTATAATGCTGGGAATAAATATTCAGTTCTTTATTAATGTTCACATATTGATGTCCAATCTTGTTTATATTTGTCCCCGAAAAAGAAAGTGAAGTCAACAACAAAAAAACAAGCAAACTTCTTAAATTTTTAAAAAGCAGGGTCTAATGGGGTTTTAAGTTAGGACACCCTTTTTTTCTGATAGTGTTGAGCCATTTTGTTGAAGTAGCTTCAGTGAGATTATTCTTGTAGCCTTCTATTAGTTTCATTGAAAAGTTTACCCCACTCTGCACATTCACCTGTGAAATGTTTGAGAGGTTTCTTGCATGGTCAAACCGTCTTAAATCACCTAGGGCGACTGTAGCTCAGTGGTAGAGTAGAGTTGGCTTGCAATCGGAGGGTCGTAGGTTCGATTCCAGCTTCCTCCAGTCACATGTCGATGTGCCCCTGGGCAAGGCACTTAACCCCAAAAAAAACATCGTCCTACCGAGCCATGTTGGGTGTCGGTGTATGAATGCGAGTGTGAGTGGGTGAATGTGGCTTCAATGTATAAGTTCAGTCCATTTACCATTTACCTCTCAGCCAGTCCTTGGATTTGCTAGTATTTTTTGGGATCATTGTCATGTTTCAGGGTCTAGTTCTGCTTTAGCTTTAATTTTTTTTCACAGACAGTCTCACATTTTTCTTGAGTAAATTCTCTTGAGTTCTTGATGGATTCTATGTTGGTGAACTGACCAGGTCCTGCTGCAGCAAAACATCCCAAAACCATGACACGTCCATCTCCATGCTTCACAAGGAGATTTCCTCCTGGCACATTTCTCATGAAAGTCAAACTATTGCAGTCTCTTTGTGATTGTACAGGCATGTAATTTCACCTCAACAATAGCAAAAGCCTACTGTAGGTCACCAGGGACATATGTTAGGGGACTTCTTTTGGCATCTGTCCTTGGGATGAATTCGACTGGACACCAGACATGCTGGCAGTGAATGGAGTTGGAATGTCTGATTTAATTTTCTTTTGAGGTCCCTTTAAATCCTTCACCAGACTCACAAGATGCTACAGTCTTCTTTCTGAAGACCTCAGGCAGCTCTTTTTTTTTTATCTCAGCAAGGTATTTACTCTCACTCCAACATTCAGGAGTAAACCAAAATAAACCTATAATAAACCTTGGTGAATGAAGATGTTTTAATCATGTGCACCTGATGTGGTAAAACTTGTTCATTTGTTCATTTAGTTATACTACTTGACTCTGTATTCTCAACATTTTTGTTAAATATTTATATGTCCAAAATTGCATTAAGACACACAGGCTGTGTCATATTTTTCTCACATGATCATAAGCTAGTTGCTTTAACATTACTTTGTAGAAATTACAGCTATGCTATTCTGCCCAGATTGCTCATATTTTCCTGCTACATTTGTGAAAGCCAGCATGAAAGCGAGTAAATAAACCAGAAACGCAAGAGAGGACCACAGGTGATGGGCTTGAGGTCAAAAACAACACAGATAGGGCAGGAGGGCATAGAGGCAGTGAATGAGATAGGGGGTATTGCATTCTGTCTTTCTAGTCTTTTGTTCTTTTGACTTCTGTTTAGAGAGGAAATTGGTGATAGAGCAGGGACACTGATCTGTTTCTTCTATCTCCAGGAGCGCGTGGGAAACTTTTTGGCAGATTTTTACTCTGTGAACGGCTTGGTGCTGGAGTCCAGGAAGAGACGAGAGCATCTGAGTGAGGAGGACATCTTGAGGAATAAAGCTATTATGGAGAGTCTGAGCAAAGGAGGAAACCTCATTGAGCAGAACTTTGAGGTGAAGCTACATGCTCTTTGGGTCTGTTATTGTTCTGATAGAAAAGTGTTCCATACATTACATGGCAAAAGTATTAATGCCCTGTAGATCTTTATCTCATTTTGTCGCTTTGCTACCTAAATCTAAAAGGTTTCTGGTAGTAAAGTGAATGCTTTGGCTCACTGGAAGAGTAGTCCCGCTATTGGATGGAAAGGTGGGGGTTGCAGCTTCCTCCCCGGACACATTTTGAAGTTGCCTACTGATCTTCGAATGTTTGTGACATATTAATGTGTGTGTCATGTCGGCCGCTGGATGAATTTGGTTCCAATATAAAAGTTCTTTGAGGGGTTAGTATGACTAGAAAATTGCTATACAAGTTTAGTCCATTTACCTTTTAACTTCTTTCATTTGGATTTTATGTTATAGACCAACACAAGGTGGAGGATTATTGCGAAGCAAAAATGAGACATGGTTTTTAATTTTATTACCAAAAGAATGTTTGTTATCCATTTGAATTCAGCCCCCTGAGTCATTACTTTGTACAACCACCTATTGCTGCAATTACAGCTGCAAGTCCTGTGGTATGTGTCTACCCACTTTGAACATCTACTGACTGAAATTGTTGCTGATTCTACTTTGTGTACTGTGATTTAGTATTGAAGTTTATTGTGGCTTTTTAGGATCGAAGTGAAAAACGATCAACTTTTTTGGGATAAAATTGTGCAAATTTGAATACAAGTTGGAACATCACTCCATCAATATATATCCTGTTTACTTTTACCTGCAGCCTAACCACAGTCCAATCTTGACATTGTCTTGTCCCGCTGGACCCTTGGGGTAGAACCTGAGTCTACGATATCTCACTGTTATTTGCATTTGGGGATAAAGCCTGTGAAAACTGCGTGGATTTCCTGATGGACTTTGTTCAAACATATTTGTTACAACATGCGTTACTTATTGAAAAATTCCTGCCTGCTTCTGGGCTGATGCTTTTTGATCATTTTTGTTTGTCAGACACCTGGCCTGGATTTTAGACCCACTACTGCCATCTTGTGGTGACAGAATGAAAGCTATGCCTCATTCACACACCTCTCCCCTCATGACATCCCCTCGCTGTAGTGTGTTCTAGAGTTTGCTTAGCAAGCTGTTGTCTGAACTGAACATTAAGCCGGTCACACAGAAAAGACAAAGCCTCTCAACACCCACTGGATGCCTTTTAACTGCTCTTGTTTTTTTGTTTTTGTGCGCTCTCTCTTGTTCTATGGTAGGCTTTGTTTCTTCACATTGCCCTCTGTTGTCATCGAGTCCTTTTACAGAGCTATGAATGTAAAAAGGTTGGGTAACAGAGGACCTTAGCTCCGCTTTAGGAATAATTCACTCTTGATTTCAGCGAAGAGGGCGGCTGCTGTTACATAGGTGTGTCAACAGCTGCATGAGTGAACTCCTCTGTCTTTGGGCACAGGCGATTGTGCAAAACATTCAAACTAAGCCCGTCAATATTGATGACATGAGGGATTTCTAAAACAAACAAAAAAAAGAACTAACCCAATGCCATGGAATTAGAGGGGAGGGGGACCAGCATACCAGTAGATTTGGGTCTGAAGAGCCTTTGTGTACTCTGTCCTCGTCACAACAACATGCCTGGGCTGGTACACAGCGAGCAGCGGGAAAAACACATCTGTAAAGCTAAGGTTTCTTTCCCCAGTTCTTTTTTAGTAATTTAGTTAATCACCTTTTCTCTTGGGACATTCAGATGGCCAGTCAAGCCTGTCATTGTCCCATAGTATTCTGCCCTTGTTACTTTACCACTGCTTACAAAAGAGGTCAAATGTGGTAACAATCACATTTTCAAACGTGAACATTGTCAAGGAGGAGTTAATTCTGGGAGAATGTCAAGTTTAGCATTAACAGGATGGCACTTGTCCCAGATCCGGTTCAGGGACAGCCAGAACAAGCTGTCCAATCCTAAAATAAACTGAAACTGAAGAAGAGCGCTTATTAGGGAAGGCTGAACAGAGACTGCTTTCCTCAGGAAATACGGTTTAGTTTGAACAGGAGGAAAATCCTGTATGTATGTTTTTTTGACGAGTTTCTTCTTAAGCTGCTTTGCTGGTTGGAAGTGTTTCTGTGGGGGGATAAAATGAACCAGAGGAAGGGATGTGATCTAGTTAACATGGACCTACCTGCAGCAGCAGTACGTTTTACTCACATTTCAAGATACACTCATTACAGTGCTATGTTTATGTTGTGGACCAACACAAAGTATCACATAATTGTCAAATGGAAGGGAACTGATTCATTATTTTTTCTTTATTTAATGGAAATCAGTAAGTAGGAAAAACTTTATTTGTCAAGGACTTTTCAAAATATATGTTACAGAGTACTTTGGATAAAAATCCAGATAAAACCAAAATGAAATGCTGCATTAGTAAGACCATTACAGAAAGCTCAGAAACATGGATATACACAAAGAAAAACCTACACATTTTAGTTAGATCTAACCGGCTTAGAGGGATTTTATGGAGTTAGAATAAAAATCGGGACAGTGCGATGTGCATTTGTGTTCAGCTTCCCCTGAATCAACACTTTGTAGAACAATCATTCACTGCAATTATATCTGCAAGCCATCTGGGGCAAAGTCTCTTTCAGCTTCAGACATCTAAATCCTTTTTTTTGTATAATAGTTAAAGCTCAGTCAGCTTGGATTGAGAGCATCTGTGAACATCAATTATGAAGTCAGACTGCAGATTCTCAGCTGGAAATTAGACCTGAACTCTGGCTGCACCATGGAGTGATCCAAATCTTTCCATTGTACCTTTGGCTGTAAGGTCAAGTGTTATTGTCCTCCCAGCATGATGCTGCCACCACCATGTTTTATAGTGGGTGTCAGGTTTCCAGCACAATGTGCAAAGTTTTTGTTTTTTTAGCAATGGGTGTTTTCTTGCCACAATTCTATGAAGATCTCTTCAGGAGCTGTTATCTTGGTAGCTCTTCCAGTGTTACTACCGGGATCTTCGCCTTGCCAAGGCCTTAACATAAAATCCCAATAAAATACATTGCAGTGTGTTATGTGAAACATTTTTGAGGAGGGATGACTATAGATAATTGAAGCTTACTCCTGTTTGGATACTGAGATCCTGCTGCTGATAGTCATACTAACCTGCTGATAGTCATACTAACCTGTGCTGTATTATTGAGGTGGCTGTTTTTATTTTGCACTCTCTGTTTTAACACCCAGAAAGTAAAGGATCGATAATTCGCTCTGTAAAGTATCAATAATGAGACCAATTCTGTACAGGAAATGTGTCAGAAACAAGAGCAGAACTTCCATAGTTGCATATTATCCTGTTTGTAGAACTAGATGTAAGATGACCATCACAAACAATTCATACAAAGAGATTTGAACCGCAGCCTCTGAAACAAATACTTCTTAAAGAAAACAAATATTTTACTGAAATATTTCTGAGCAGGTTCTTTATTTGTTTAGTTTTGATAGTTCACTTACATTTGGGAAGCTGAGCAGGCAAAAAGCTGCAGTTAGTGGGTGCTGCCCTCTTGTGGCCTTTGCTTTGCATTTCATTGTCTGCTGGAAAGATTAAACGAGAATTCAGTCAGGTCCAGTAATGTTTGCACTCTGGCCCATATGGTGTCCATCTATTAGCATACCCAGGTTTCTATTGCCCTCATTCCTTCAGCTTCTATGTGGAAGATGTGTTTTTGGTCTGCAACTTTTGGGGTGACGCTAGCAGCTAATGAAAACGCCTATCTCTGCCTGTAATAAAACATACTAATCTGTTCTTATTGAAACCTCCTTCCTCTCTGTTCTTTGTTCAGAACTTGGTGTGAACACACTATCAGAAAACACAGAGTCCCTGACAAAAGTATTTGCAGATGTTTAACTGTGTGAATGAGAATATCCCACGATTTAGAAGGATTGTCTTGAATCGAGGGAGCTAAATATTTGTTAGCAGATCATGTAAGGAGGATCTTTGAAGGTGTCCAGTGTAGAATCGCCAATACAGTGATGAAGGAGTTTTAGGTAATCCTCATGATCCTGGGTACTATGTTGTTCTGGGCTTCAGCCTCCCTAAGTGAACTGTCCTTTAGGCACTTATCAGACTAAATTGACCACAGCCTACTTCATGGGTAATTATGTTACATAATTAGTATACACTCAGTACCTGAGATAAGGATTTCAAAAGGGCTATTTCCTCCAGAAGGAACTGAGCATGTGATTTTAATTTACTCCAAACCTTTTACATTGCGTGGCTGATTATGAAATAACAATAACAATTATCCCGTTGTCTGGATGAAGGTATTTGTTGGACCACATCAGAGGCTTACAATAAAAATAATTATTGATTGTATAGTCCCCTTGTAGTTTAAATGCAAGCCTGAACTCAATATTAATGTTATTAGAGGTGCACAATATAAAAAAAATATTTATCATCATTTCAAAACCAGCGTGTGTCAGTATTGATATTGCAAATGAAGGTTTAAATGGAGTGTTTGTTGGCTGTTCCCAGTCTTACATTCTTGCTTTGGATTCCAATGATATGTTTAGTCTTTTGGATGTAGCTTCACTGCAGTAGATGCTTAGAGCAGACAGAAAAAAGTGGATAAAATGCTAGAGGTCAGAGTTAGTGTTGAGATATGTTATTGTGAACTTATGCTGACTAATATCAGCAATATCTCAATAGTATGACTTCTTAATACTTTATAGTCCTAACAGTAATATAAAGATTTGCAAATTACTAAGTATGTTTTAGTCAAGTTAGTCTTGCTTTCCATTCAGTATAAGAAATATAGACAAGTCTAAATAAAATTAGACTACACTTGTATCAGTTTGTTTGGCCTGTTATCAGTGTGATATTTTTCTAAGTGCAACCTTCTCTCACTTTATTTCTTTTCTCCCTTTTAGCCGACAAGAAGGCAATCTTTAACTCCCCCCTTACCCAACACTATTTCCTGGGAGGAATATATCTCTGCAGACAATGGAAGGTTAGTGTTTAAATCTTGCTTTGTGAAAGAAAAATGATTTTATACATAAGATTCTTAAGAAGCGTACATAAATTTAACTTAAATGATCAATATGTAAAGAATTTTTATTGACTACATGATGACATATTTTGAGATGTATCTATGTGTGTTGCATCTCTCTCATCAGAGCACCTCATTTAGGAAGGGAGCTGGTCTGCAAAGAGAGCAAGAAAAACTTCAAAGCCACGATAGCCATGAGTCAAGACTTCCCTCTGGGCATCGAATCGTGAGTGTTTATTTTAAGCTGCCCTCCAGACAGTTGTTAAATACCCTAGTGGTGATCTGACTCTAATTAGTTCAAATAGGAAAGAAAAGTTGACTTGTTCAGTGACAGTGAGAAGTTTATATGCACTCTTTATAGGCATGAATGTCATATTGTCCAAGCTTCAACCATACAATCCAAAATGCCCCCAGCTTTGTGGTGTAGTTTATGGTCTGACTAGAGAAACTGAACTGAGCTTAAACCTCAGTGAGAAGGAGAATACTTAGAGCAGTCAGGGCAAGCCTTTTATTTTCCCTTAAGATCCCAGAGGGAACTTAATTTCCCTCTGGGATCAATAAAGTATTTTTGAATTGAATTGAATTGAATTTTATGCATAATTAAATTAAATTAAAAATGCTTTATATTGATCCCAGAGGGAAATTAAGTACTGTTGTAGCTCATATTATTTAATTCTTCAAGGAGTTGTAGATCTTGATGGCTGTGGGCAGGAAGGATCTCCTGTAGCGGCCTGTGTTGCAGCAAACTTATAAACACTGTACCAACTCTCAGCACGTTGGTGGTGGTGCACCCACTGGTGCTTTGCATAAAAGTTGGTTATGGTTCTTAAAGGCAACCAGTTCTAATGGGCTCTATTATTTCTCTGGGTAAGAGCCAGATATTAAACCAGGACCTTTTGGTGGCTACCAAAAGCACTAGGTTTCTCTTAAACCTGCAAAGTGACATTTATTATGATAGTAGGGGTCTATGAATATATTTCAGACTATAAGCATAAATTTGGCCTTGTGTCCAGTAAAAAAAACTACACTAGATTCTTAATCAACTTTTTCACCTAATTCTTTAGCAGTCCATCCTTAAGAAGAATTCAATCAAATAATTTAAAACCTAAAAATATGACATTCATGTTGATCTGGAGTGTAAATAAGGGTTTTACCTGCACTGTGTATTCATAGATTGTATTTCTTGTTGATCTAGTCAAATCTGTAAAGATGATTTCTTCTACCCTCCTTCAGGTTACTGAATGTCCTGGAGGTGATTGCACCCTTCAAGCACTTTAATAAACTCAGGGAGTTTGTTCAGATGAAGCTCCCCCCCGGCTTTCCTGTCAAACTTGGTAAGCAGACAACCACTCCAGACCGTAATAACTCAGCGGTTTCGGGAATGGGAGAAATATTTTCATTTTATTCAGTGAAATGTTTTTCTGATTGTACTTATGGTTTCCTGCAGACATCCCCGTCTTTCCTACCATCACAGCCACAGTCACGTTTCAGGAGTTTCGCTACGATGAGTTTGATGAATCCATTTTTACCATTCCCACTGACTACAAAGAAGACCCAAGCCGCTTCCCTGACCTTTAACCTCTCGCCTTGGACTTTGACGTTAATCCTACAAAACATACCTTTTATGAATGGAAAACGTCACACACTCAGACTCTGAACACATTCTGTACAGGAGCAGGATGAGCAGACACACAGGAACAACTTTACAGAGGGGTTGACCCAAGTCGATGTGAACATGTGTTGAGCTGTTGCTGATTCTTACTCTAACCTCCAAATCAAATCTGACGCAATGCAGCAGCAAGTGTAGGTAACGGAGATTTTTCCTCCGCCAAAGGGCATTGAAGTGGAAAAAAATGGCAGCAGAGCAGGTAAGCTTTATTTATATGAGGTAAGAGTAGAATTAAGAACTACCAGTTCAGTTGACGCTTTGTACTGTATTTAAGTATGTAAGTGTTGTTTATAAAGGGACTGTGTCTAACTGACATGTAGTAACGCACTGATAATGTTTGAGATGCTTTACAGGAAGTCTGTTCAGAATTTATTTTAGGTTCTTGTATTATTTGAGCACAGTGGACAAAACAATCTGCAAATGCAAAAAACTTTTACAGTCCATAAAAAGAGTACAATCATATACCGTTGAAACCACATATTTATATACGTCGTAAAAAAAAAGACAACTTTATTTTTCTACTGACATTTCTTTTCTGTTTTAGATCTTTTAAGGTTAACAAAATTGTTTCTGGAATAAAAAAAAATAATCTTTTTTAACTTTCTTCTAAAAATATGCCATTCATAGTATTTTGTTCTAGTATTTTCTACACTATATGACTTGAGTCGAGTTAAAAGGCTTTAAATATTTTGGTGTTGTTGTTCACAAGGGATGGTAGGACCAAGGGGAAGATGGGCCACTTCCTTCTGGGGTTTATATGCACATTTCGACCAAAACACGTTCAAACACGCACTTGTGTAAGTGTGCAGTTCTCTTCCCAATATCAATATCTTGGCTGATTTAATTTGATTTTTCCATGATGTCACACAAGGTAGGATTAGTTTGAGATGTTACTATAAAATACATCCACAGGTGAGCTTTGAATTAACTCAGATGTTCTGTATTAACTATTATAAGCTTACAAAGACATCACCTGGGCCAACCCAAATTGTTAAAAGGTATAATATTATTAGTGTATGTAAATGTAGTTTGATGAAATTAATACAATTAAGATCTCATTCTGGTATTTATCAAATATAAATCTTTTTTGTTATGCTAATTGATTTAAAATGGGATAGTTTTTGTCTGGTTTAATGTCGCAGTGAAAAATAAATGGTTGTCTTTTTATACAGCGTGTGTAAATATCTGGTTTCAACTTTAAATAATTTTTATGTTTATTTAATTATTTCTATCTATCTATTTCTATCTAATCAGTAAATATGATCAAATATTTACTGAATAAAAATACAGTTAATGACAATTGTACATTTGGGAAAATAAGTGCTTTTTTAAAGTCAAAATCAACTTTAAAAAAAACCAAAACATATTTCCTCCTCTGCACATTACAGGAATGTGTAATTGTTTGTGTTCAGCAATGATTTTCACAGGCATGGGGTCGTATTACTCTACACTTAGTCACTATTTAGATTCTCTAGGACTATTCCTATTCGGTTGAAAGACACTTGTTTTGTGATATGAAACCTTCAGTTCAGTTTTGAAACATCGAAGTTGCAACTGCAGATCTTTACGGTACATCAGTCTCAATAAGCGGCAGTGAGTCTTAAGTTGTGCTAATTAAACCTGTTGTTTTTTATTTAACCTTTTTAAACCATGTAACAAACTTGTTCAGACAGGTTCTATATAGAGAACACATAGATTTTAAGGTCTTTGATTATTACAGTATACAAGCAGATTTAACACATAGAACCAGGGCTTTTCCTCTGTGTGGTTTATTTTTTTGGTTTTATGGGTATTGGTTTGTCTTTTTCAATTCTTTAACTGACAAGAAGGTAATTTCATTTTTTTAATGTAGCATCCGGGGAAATATGTTTAAACTCTTAATGGTTGTTGTGGTACATTTTTGTACGTATTTGTTTAAATAAGCAGTAATCTCTGAATTGTTCTTTTATTTTTCCTTAAATAATGTACCATACATCTCTCTCTGATAAAATTATTTGAGGTTGTGTAAAAAAAAAAGAAGCACAAAACACTTGCAAAGATTCTGTCTGAAAGAGGAAACACAGAAATTGATTAACTTCTCGTTTGTAGATGTTCCTGTTGTACAGGTGGATCAGTCATTCAGCAAACGTGGCTTATATTTAAATTCAGTTTTCTTTGTTTTATGACATTCCATACTTACAGATCGGTTCAGCTGGTGGATGTGTGCCTCTTCATCCATTTCAGTGTTTTATTTCATTTCCTGACTCCAGTTGCTCCAATTCTACATGTTTTCTGTAGAAATTTCTTCATGGAACTACGTCAGTTGTACAACAAAAACTGTTGTATAAGTCTGCAACACTATTTTCATATAAAATATACTAAAAAATAAAAATCCTCATATCTAACGTTCTGATTTTCATGCTTTTCCACTTTTATTAATGCTGTTTACTTCTCATAATTACTAATATTCACAAATAAACTTTAGGAAACAACTTCATTCTGTTTGACAAAAATATTTTTAAATTGATTTTTTTTATCTTCTGCCATTTTCTTTGCTTCCTTGTAAAATATACCAAAGTACATATTTTCTATCAAACATATATTTTTAAATGTTTCAGAAGTGTAGAAATTAAGTGTTGTGAAAAAGTTTTGTTTTTTTCACACTTTCATCCTATGTTTTGCTACAGCTGAATCAGTTAATACAATGCTAAATGTTTCCAAATGACACACTTTAGTGTTAACTCGAGCTCTCTTTTTTATTTTTTATAACCCCAAATTTTTTTGGTGGGGCTGTTTAATTGATTCAAATGCATTTTAATATCAAACATAAGTTGTTTAAGTACAAAGAGCTGCATTCAGACTATAATTCCTTTTATTGAGGGAAAAAGCTATACCAACCTGGCCTTTTTTGAAAGATGTGTATCCCGTTATATCTGGTGATAAACCAACTCAGTCAAGCATGGTAATGGTAGTGTGATGGTCTGGGACTGTTTTGCTGCTCATGGCCTGAAGAAGAATGTTTAGTTTTCAAGCATTTTGGTTATACAGCTGGACAGTGATCCAAAGCACAACAAGTCCACCTCTGAATTGTTTTGGGTGGCTGAAGCCCAAACTTAAATCAAAGTGAGATGGTTAGGCATGAAAAAGGAGTACTTCTTCCTGTGACCTCCTGGGTGAGTCTTGGAGGAGCTCTTGGGTGTCATTTTGGTAGGTTACTCACTTTTAAGACTCAAAACCTTAGAAATGACTACATAAACTTTTTTTCATACTCATAGATGCCATTGACTTTGTTTCACATTTTGTTCTTGAAGTCCTTAACGTAAGGCTGTGATGTTTCTAAGATGTTCTAACCTGTTTGATAGTGTTAGGTTGTATTTAGAGTGACTGACTGTATAGGTCGGTCAAAAATCACACCTTGATGTAATTGGTGCCCAAGAACTTGTAGTTAATCATGGTTAATTCAGGTTGGTTTGGACAGTTTTTTTCCACTTCATTAATGAAATAATTTAAAAACCGATTTTTGTTTAAACTCTGGTTTGATAATCTGAAGCATTTAAGTGTGACAAAAATGCAAAAACTGAAGAAATATGTAAGGGGGCAAATAATTTTCACAGAAGTGTATTTAAAATCATGATCATCTCACTTAACGGTAAAACAAGTAGAAGTGCAGAACACTAAATGACCTGACAATATTAAATATGGATTTCTGGTGGCAGGTTGGAGATCTGCAAGCCTGACTCCTCTTATAACTGGTGTCTGCAGGTTATCCTTCTTGCGCTCATGAATCAGTTCTTCAGCCACCCAATTATTTAGACAGTGCTTTTATTTAAAACCCGGTTTTCATCGTTTGATGACATTCCTTAATACAGTAATATTCAACGTGTGTGTGTGCCTCTTGACCCAATTCGACTTCTAATTTGATCTGACACCTCTTCCTGACTTCAGCTGTTCCAATCTTACACATTTGCTGTGGGAATTTATATCAATTATACAGCAAAAACTGCAACAGTAAGTCCATAAAACATACCAAAAAAACAGTGGAAACAGTGTGGACTACATTGTGTTGGTAATCTATAGTACTTCAAAAGCACACATATACTTCCAGAAATATCAAATCATTTTAACCGCAAAAATGTTGATATATTAGTTAATCAACTTTTACTGCTCTACCTCAAGTAGAGTTGTAGCCACTTTGTTTTGTATCTGTCAAAAATCGTATTGGAGACTGTTCACATATAGATCTACAATATATGGTAAAAAGTTTCATGACAGCGGATTATAGTTCAATCTTAACTTTGACATAGTTTAAAGAAACATGGTGCTGGTTGATAAATGATAAGGAAAGAATTACGTCTAGACAAGAATGATAGGTAAAAGCATCCTACTTAAAAAGTTGAATATTCAGCTTTCAGGATAACTACAAAGCATAAAAAAGAACTATCTAAACCAAGGGCATAAATAATAGTTTAAAACCCCCATTTCATGTAATTTGTATTTTAGTCCTGATCTCATCCTTACAAAAATGGTCACGTCTAGACCCCCCCATCCACAAGAACTCTACTGTTAAGATAAAAACCCGCTAACAGTGATCAGGCACAAACATAATGTGGTCCATATTAGGAATATGAAAAGGACTCAATAGATGGTGGCACAGAAAATTCCTAGTCGCTCATCTCCATGTCCTCCTGATGGCGATCGTCTCCGTTTACTTTGGATCTTTTGGACGCTCGACGCTCATCTCTCTCCACCTCCTCCTGATCTTTGGGAGACGACACAGAATCTGATTCGCTCCTCCTCTCTTCTTCTTCCTCCTCTTCTCCTTTATTACTGTTGTAGCCTTGCTCCTCTTCATCGTAGTCCCGTGTAACCTGTAACGCAATGTGTCCGGTTACTCGACAAACTCAGGAGGTATAGTTTGGTTATGAAGGAACGAATAAATCTGAGCGGTTCCAATATTTACACCACAGCTTCAGTCTGAGACATTTTAGGATAGATCAGGGCTAAACATGAGGATTCGCTGCTTGACACATACTTTCACATCTCCTTTCTCGCTGTCAGATTTGCGTCCCCGCTCTCGTTCCTTGTCTTTGCTTTTCTTTTTCTTGCTGGTGGAGCGTTGTCGTTCTTCTCTGGTGTGGTTCCTGTCTTCCTTCCTGTCCTTGTCCCGGTTTTTCTCGCGCTCCTTGTCCTTCTTCTTTTCCTTTTTGTGGCTGTTAAGGTAAGACATCCAGTTTGTCAGACGTGTCGTTTCAGTTAATTATATTGAAATGGGCAAAGAAGGCACACATGAAAACTCACCGCCCGGGGGACGGAGTCTTGGAGAGCCTTCTCTTTGGGGAGCGGGAGGCACTGCGACTTCGCCTGTGCCTCCTAAAAGCCAGAGAGCATTAGAATTAAGACAACAGAGGTAAACCAGCCAAAAATGGTGCCTGGCATTCCTTGTAGTAAAAAACAGTTAGAGGATCACTCACCGACTAATGCTGTGAGACCTCCTGGCACTGCTGTAGCTTTTAGGAGGCGTCTTGGATCTTTTCTTAGACTTTTCTTCTTTCCTCCTGTCCCTGTTAAATAAATAATTAAAAACATCTACAAGTGCCTTAGTGCTAGAAACACTTAGATTTTGTCATGACTACAGCTACATGTTGCAGTAACCCAGACCAAGGATCAGTAAGACTTAAATATGAAAAATGAAAAGAGCGAAGCTGTGGACCTGGATCTACTGCGACGGCTTCTGTCCGGGGAATGAGTCCTCCTTCTCCTTGGGCTCTTGGACCTCCTCCTACTCCTTGGATGAGAACTTCGCCTAGACTTGCTCGTTGAACGTCTGTGTAAACCCCCCCCAACATATTTTTAATTACTTGCAACCGTTTTTAGTGAAAAGTTGATTTTATTCGATGAAGGTGTTTAATCTACCTGTGTTTTGACCGAGACCTTGACCGTTTGCGCCGAGACCTCGAACGGGATCGGGAATGTTTGCGCTTGTCTTTCTTACCTACAGACATTAAGAAGGCAGATTTACCCATTTAAGTTGCAAGACTGTGGACTGACTAATCAAAAGAAAAGTAATGATTGTACATAATTAAATACTAAATAAAACAGAAAATTCTCCTCAGACCCCTATGATGAAAAAGAAACTTGGATTCAGTGTTCCCTCGCCCGGATGCGGGTCACCGGGGCCCCACTCTGGAGCCAGGCCTGGAGGTGGGGCACGTTGGCGAGCGCCTGGTGGCCGGGCCTCTACCCATGGGGCCCGGTCGGGCTTAGCCCGAAGAGGTTACATGGGTCCCCCTTCCCATGAGCTCACCACCTGTGGGAGGGGCCATAGGGGTCGGGTGCTGTGTACGATGGGCGGCGGCCGAAGGCGGGGACCTTGGCTCTCGGGACGTGGAACGTCACCTCTCTGGTGGGGAAGGAGCCGGAGCTGGTGTGCGAGGTTGAGAGGTTTCGACTGGACATCATCGGACTCACCTCGACACACGGCTCTGGAACCCGTCTCCTCGAGAGGGGTTGGTCTCTCTTCCACTCTGGAGTTGCCCCCGCTGAGAGGCGCCGAGCTGGGGTGGGCATACTTGTTGCCCCCTATCTCTGCGCCTGTACGTTGGGGTTTACCCCGGTGAACGAGAGGGTAGCCTCCCTCCGCCTACGGGTGGGGGGACGGGTCCTGACTGTTTGCGCTTACGCACCAAACGGCAGATCAGATTACCCACCCTTTTTGGAGTCTTTGGAGGGGGTGTTGGAGAGTGCTGCTCCCAGGGACTCCCTTGTTCTGCTGGGGGACTTCAATGCTCACGTGGGCAATGACAGTGAGACCTGGAGGGGTGTGGTTGGGCGGAATGGCCCCCCCCAATCTGAACCCGAGTGGTGTCTTGTTATTGGACTTCTGTGCTCGTCATGGATTGTCCATAACAAACACCATGTTCAGGCATAAGGGTGTCTATATGTGCACTTGGCACCAGGACACCCTAGGCCGCAGCTCGATGATCAACTTGGTTGTCGTCTCATCTGATCTGCGGCCGCATGTTCTGGACACTCGGGTGAAGAGAGCGGCTGAGCTGTCCACTGACCACTACCTGGTGATGGGTTGGCTCCGATGGTGGGGGAGGAAGCCGGACAGACCTGGAAGGCCCAAACGTGTTGTGAGGGTCTGCTGGGAACGTCTGGCAGAGTCTCCTGTCAGAAGGAACTTCAACTCACACCTCCGGCAGAACTTCGAACACGTCCCGGGGGAGGCGGGGGACATTGAGTCCGAGTGGGTCATGTTCCGCCCTCCATTGTCGAGGCGGCTGACCGTAGCTGTGGCCGCAAGGTGGTCGGTGCCTGTCGCGGCGGCAACCCCCGAACCGAGGGAGAGAAGCGGTCTGCCACCAACACTGTTTACAGTGGGGATGGTGTGCTGCTGACCTCGACGCGGGACGTTTTGGGTCGATGGATGGAATACTTCGTTAAAAAGCTCCTTGGTGGCAAGGCTCCGGGGGTGGATGAGATTCGGCCGGAGTTCCTCAGGGCCCTGGATGTTGTGGGGCTGTGTTGGTTAATGCGGCTCTGCAATATTGCGTGGACATCGGGGGAAGTTCCCTTGGATTGGCAGACCGGGGTGGTGGTCCCCCTGTTTAAAAAGGGGGACCACAGAGTGTGTTCCAACTACAGGGGTATCACACTTCTGAGCCTCCCTGGTAAGGTCTATTCAGGGGATCTGGAGAGGAGGGTCCGACGGATAGTCGAACCTCGGATCCAGGAGGAACAATGCGGTTTTTGTCCTGGCCGTGGAACACTGGACCAGCTCTACACCCTCAGCAGGGTCCTGGAGGGTGCTTGGGAGTTTGCCCAACCGGTCTACATGTGTTTTGTGGACTTGGAGAAGGCGTTCGACCGTGTCCCTCGGGGGGTCCCTGTTGGGGGTGCTCCGGGTGTATGGGGTACAGGGGCCCCTTGATACGGGCTGTTACGGGCATCTGCAGTTATGCTGGCGCTGTACCGGTCTGTCGTGGTGAAGAGAGAGCTGAGCCGAAAGGCGAGGCTCTCGATTTACCGGTCGATCTACGTTCCTACACTCATCTATGGTCACGAACTCTGGGTGGTGACCGAAAGAACGAGATCACGGATACAAGCGGCTGAAATGAGTTTCCTCCGTAGGGTGTCTGGGCTCTCCCTTAGAGATAGGGTGAGAAGCTCAGTCATCCGGAGGGGGCTCAGAGTAGAGCCGCTGCTCCTCCACATCGAGAGGAGTCAGTTGAGGTGGCTCGGGCATCTGGTCAGGATGCCTCCTGGACGCCTCCCTAGTGAGTTGATTCTGGCACGTCCCACTGGGAGAAGGCCCAGGGGAAGACCCAGAACACGCTGGAGGGACTATGTTTCTCGGCTGGCCTGGGAGCGCCTTGGGATTCCTCCCGAGGAGCTGGAACAAGTGGCTGGGGAGAGGGAAGTCTGGGTGTCCTTGCTTAAGCTGCTGCCCCCGCGACCCGACCCCGGATAAGCAGAAGAAGATGGATGGATTCTCCTCAGACTACCAAATGCTAGAAATATTAGAAAATCATCCTAAAAGGACTTTATCAGTAAAACTTGAACTAATATATTGTAAAGCTTTCTTGTACACAGATTAAGGGTTTGAGCATTTAAAAATTTAACTCACTTCCAGGTTCGATGGCAGCAGAAATCAGAGACTGGGCCTCTCGGACTCTCTTCATCGCCTCTTCGATCTCCTTGTTGGAGGAATCCGCCTTTAGACCCGGGGTCAGGTTTAATCCGGCCGCCAGTGGGTTCAGTCTGCAAAAGCAATGCTTTACACTTAGAAAAAACCAAAAAGGATAAGGATGACACTGTATATCATTTTAGAAATTTGTATTTTCTTACTTTGGGTCAATAGACTGCATTAACTTCAGGAAGTCTGCAGAGAAAGCCTGAGAAAGAAAGAGTGAAAAAACTTTAGTAACAGAATTTTATTTTTCAATGTTGGGACTATAACTGTAGTGGATCCGTACCTGGGGGTTCATGTTGGGCCCCACAATTCCCATAGCAGCCATTTGGTCCATGCTGGGACCCCCAAAGCCTGTGAATGGGTTTGCTCCCATCTATAATGTTAGATATTCACACATTTAACAATCAGGAACACCAATATCAATAATATTACATTAATAACTAGAAAAGTACTGAGAGCAAAGACCTCCGCCTGCCCACGCTATAACTTAAGGACAATATTAAAGAGATTAGGACTCAATCTCATGACATGCAAAATATAAAAGATAAGATATATAATAATAATAATAAGAGAAAACTTAAATGTGAATTTATTTAAACATTTATCTATGTACTTTGGAGCAGCGGATTTTCTTCACATTTGATTAACAGCGTTGGAAAATCTCTCAAATAAGGAGAATTAAAAGGTCCCAGTAGGTGTGGTAGTAGTTTGTATTTTGTGAATTTATTTTCAATACCGGACATGGAGCAAAGAGCTTCATCATTACTACTACTAATTTTTTGTCCTAGTTTTTCCAGCAGTTTTGGGAAATCACCAATAAACCCAATGCCAGGAAGCGGCTCTGATAATATTATTTAATAATAATAATAATAATAATAATAATAATAATTAGCGATAGACGGTAAATAGGCACCATCAGTATCAGCCGATCCTAGTCATTTTTTTAACATATCGGTATCGGTCTGATAAGGAAAACTGGACCGATATTAACAACAGATGTTTATTTCCATCTCGTTGCCTATTATGTTTCTGAATGGGGAGGGGCCCAAATTTAAACATTGGTGCATCCCTAATAATAATAATGCAAATGTGGAATGAAGACTGACCGAGGCCAGAGGATTAGGTGTTGGAAGAAGACCTCCTCCTGGCATCATTCCTGCTACAGCGTTGGCTGGAGCCAGTAGTGACATCGCTTTAGATTCATCAGGAATGACTCCTGAAGGAAAAAACAAAAAGATCTCAGGACATGTTTGAGGGGGGGAAAATGTCAGCAACACTAAGACAAGACTTTCAGACAAGCCACCTCGGTTTAACTTCTCTGCAAGTTAAAATAAAAATCCTATTTTTGTCTTGTCTGTAAATCTTGATACCTGATTTTTTTTTTCTTTTGTGAAAGTGTAATTGTGGGATTAGTAGCTATGAGATTAAAAATAATCACAATACACACTGTGGTCAACACTGCCAAGATTTTATCACCTGTACTTGTTTTTTAAGTCATGAACCAAACGTTAGCAAGCACAGCCAGTTGTCCCGTGGGATGTGCTCTCAAATTTCATTATGAACAAGCGACTCGCGCCGGCTGCTTCGCTATAAAGCACACAAAAACATTGAGATACAAAACAAAAAACAAAGTTCATGATTTAGATGTGGAGACAAGGATACAATTCAACATCACTTACCATAAGTTCTATTAAAAACACTTTTTTTTTTACCTTTACCAGCCTCTTGCTGACACTAGCATTAAAAAAACAACAATTTGGCAACCACATTTATGTAATGCTACGTTTAAACCAAAATTATGTTGCGCAAAATACTACACAAACATAATCTGTACTAAACAGTCAAGGTCTATTGCCAGCCATAATGATAAAATGATATGTCCAAAGCTGAAGAGAACCAAACAGTAAAATCAAAGAGAAAATCTTATCGGATGATCATCCATGGCTGTGTTATCTGAAAAACGGCTAATTTTAATCTTAAAATGTTCCCTTTTTTAAAAGAGAGAGAGGAGGGAGAGAGAGAGAGAAAGAAAGGGAGGGAGGGAGAGACATCTGGTTTCACACACACGCTCACTCATGCACACGGACAGACACTTGAGAAACGGGATAAGGCTGCGGAGGACAAAACTGTTGGTGGCATTTTCAGCAGGGCCTGGAATATAGGGCTGGCTGAACCAGGAAAAACAACTGTAAAACACAACAACAAAAGAAACACCACTGTTAAACGTTAGTCACTCAACTCGTTCAGAGCTACGTATGGAGGGATAATTTCCAAAAGGCATTTCAACAGCTAAATCAAGCAAAGCTTTCAGACTGTTTATGACTTGTGGAAATTTGGGAATACAATGCAGTGGTAAATTAAGCAAATCTCTGTTAAACAAAGCCATCCTATTACCAAATGCACTGTATGCATTATAAATATCATCACAGTCTCTAACATTTCCACATGTCATTATGACTGAGTAGATTTTACATATTACAGCCTAGCATGCACCCCGATTAGTCCATTTATCATTTGAGCAGGCTGTGTGATGTCCCAAATATATTTTCAATGTGAAATTTCAAAAGTAAAGGCATTTCCACAACTGGTCTGCAATAGGATAAAGCTGAACTTGACCAAATTATATTGATTAAATTGTTTTCAGTTACAAGCTTTACAACCACCTTTCATTCACCTTAGGTGTCTATTCTTAAAGTTATGTTTAAAATTGTAAAAATCAAAAGGGCAAAATATGCCAAATAAAATTATTACTTAAATTTTTGTGTGAATACTGCAAAAATGTTTCTGTAAAAAAGAACAAAGAATGTTTTTGCAAAGGGCGCGAAAAAAATAAATCTACCTTTCAGTCATTTAGAAATTATTTTGTTTGGTAAACTAAAGTAGATTGCTTTTTTATGCAAGTAAATTGCCAGTCCATACTTTTGTAAAGTGAACTGCATCATATTTGATCACTATATTTGATCAGTATGATAGAATGGTTCACATTACTGTGATTATGTCCTATTGTGACCTAAGGAGGCTACATTTTATTGACAGCTACGAATATTTTGTTCTACCCTGTTCATCCCTCACTTCTGTACTCGTACATAACATAGTTTAGTATCTGTAAAACAAGGACATTCACTTGAGAAATAACTCTGCAGTCCTTCCCCCAACCATTTATTTGATTTGAGCTGTGCAGCTATCTTTTAAGAAAGCCTTGAACAGAGAGAAGAAAAAACAAGTTAATATTTTACTGTAGAACAAGAAGGGGCTTGCGAATCTGGTGCAATAATTTTAATATATATATATATATATATATAAATAAAATCGTCTGATGGCAGCAGAGGGCCGCTTTCAGTCCGCACGGAGGGGGCTCTCTGCAAATGACTTGTCCACTATGAAAACCACAACACAAATAACAGAGAGAGAAGTTTACAGCTGATTGTAAGACATAGACACAAATGTACATTTCCCTTTTAAATACCTAAAGATGCCAGGCACTTAAAACCTTAGGGGAAAAGAAAAATAAAACTAAGAATGGGTCAGATTTAGCTAATTCTTTCCATTACACCATAAACATGTGGCATGCAGTCAGAGATAGCCATATGTGAATGGCAAAGAGACAGAACAGACACCCACCTTCAGCAAAAGGAACCACGATCAAAGCCCTGTCCACGAAGACGGTGTTCGTCAGATGCTGGGACACTCCGACGGACTCAGGCTCATTGAATTTTACAAAACAGACACGGGAAGTCACAGGCAAGGGAGAGTCGCTGGAAGAAAATACAGATGTTTTGTGCAAAGAATACAAAATCAGAGGATCAACAAACCCCTTTCCACCCGTCACACCGTGCTGCCAAGAAAGTTGATTCATAACGGATTTCTGCAACAGGCCCAACAGTTCAAAAGGGATCAAATATTACCATCTCCATTACATTTATCTAACTATGGGCCGATGATATGTGTTTAGTCACAAATGCATTTTATTTGATCACCTCCCCTAAAGCTTATAGAAATTTTGACCTAATGTCTGTATATATGTAGGTTACTAAAAACATTGACTATTACAATCCATCAGTATCAAAATTGTTAGTAATCCCGTTTTAGCCCTTTTTTTAAATCACTCGATAAATGAATCTTGCAGACAGCTTGTCTGTGTAATTGTTGCAACATTTTCAAAACATATAAGTTGTTTTTAAATCAGCATTAGTGTGGTCCATACAAGTAGTCCTTTTTGTGCCCAGCCCCAGTAAATAATCATCATCAGAGACATGTTTACACTGGACCTGGGGGAGCAATGAGTTGCTGATCTCAATAAGAATAATATTCGGTGGTAATAAATCCAAACGATGCAACACACATTTCAAGTTTTTTATGTCACTATTCCTTCTTACAACTCTACTAGTTTATTAGTCTGAAACCTTTGGTGATAACAAAAATTCCAGTTGGTTTATTTTTATCAATCAAAAACAAAAAGTTGTACATTTTCTAAATCTCAGAAAGGTTTATTTAATTACTAAAAACAAACTGAATCGTCAATACATCCTATTACTTAATATCAAAGAAGCAACGGCAGTAAAAAAATAAGGACTACAAGAAAAACAATTATTCCTTTATTGAAGTCTTGTCTTGTTGGCTTTACAATTAGAGTTTGACAAGTATTTGAAACTCAAATATAGGCTTGAATAAAAACAAAAACAACAACATTAGGATCATTTTCACGAGAGAAGTGACGGGGGAGGCGGTCGGATATTAGCATTAGCACACAGCCAGGCCCCTGCTTGATGCTACAGGCCTCAGCTGCCAGAGTCGAGCTAAATCGCACTAAAGAGGACTTTAGTTCTGATACTCACTCAGGTGGAAACAGCTTGAGCTCCTCTATGGTTCCTAGGAACCCAAACAGGGTCCTCATTTGCTCGGACGTGGTGCTCGGGGAGACGTTCGTCACCTGGATGACGTGAGTGCTGGAGCTCATTTTGTACAAGCGCTAACCTAGCTAGCCCGCCTTGTGCTAATACAGTAAAGTTAGAATTACAGCAAATAGTAAAGCTTAGAGTGTAAAAATCAACAGGCCTCTATGAAACGCGAGCATGTTTTCTGTTGGTATAAAAATGAGGATGCTTTCAGCGGAAAGAGCAACTATGCTGCTGACAAGACTTGCCTTGCGATGCCCTGTTGCTGCGTTCAGGGACAGTTTGTCGCGCCAAGAGTTTGCATAAGCATGTAAGAAATCTTAAGCACCCCCCTTTTGAATAGTTAAACAGGCAGACATTGGAGTTGATGTGTGTCTTTAGATGTTATCCAAGGCAGATAGTTTGTGGTTTATGATGTTTTCTGTAGTCTCTGTTTATCTGCTGCAGAGTTGTCGTCGTACCACACCAGGATGCCATACATGATGATGACACACTCTATGGAGCAATAGTAGAATGATGGTAAACGTATTTTTAGAAGTAGGTTTAATGCACTCTGCTTTTACTTGAATACTATTAAAGTATCACCACTCTTACCTGAGTAAAAATTCTGGATTGTCTACTCTACTATTGTGAGTAACTTCACTGAGTAAATAACATGTTTCAACCAAAACTGCATCAGACACAGTTTGTGTCTCTACGTGTTTCTGAATTTGCTATTTTGCAATTATGTTACAATTGTTCTTTGTATAATTTTTTTCATCATAGCTTTAAAACATTTGAATTTTCACATACCTTTATATTTTTCTGTCTGATGATATTATTTTAAAATATTGAATCAGGTTTTATGATCAGCTACTTAGTACTTAAGTAGCCCTTTTACCTGTTACTTTTTTTTTTACTCTGATAATTTTTTGGACGGCTATTTTTGCCTAACCCTCCCTGACTTATGCGACTTTAAAGGACTAGATTTCATAATTCGGACCGTACCTGAAGCAAACACTACTCTAGTGGGCGTGGCTAAGATTGTGTCACAGGGTCTGGTTGTTGGGCTGCTAGCAGGCGGTTTCTGCTGCAGACGTTGAGGCATGTTAGGTAAATTGAAATCCTAAAACGAGCGGGCTATGAAAATATCGTGACGTGCTGAGAGCGACCGAGGTATGGAAGGATTTAAATGCTTTTTAACTACCAGCATAGCCAAAATGAACCTTAGCCACCCACATCTGGGACCAAATCCTGTCGCTTGCTAACCTAGCAGCACTCTTGTAACTTGTCAACAGGTTCCTCTGACATGTGTCAGTTTATTACATTTTATTGCATAGCATTTCCTAATAGAGACATTTGTGTCTAGTGACAAACTGTTGGGACCGCATTTAACAGGCATGTAATTTCTGTAACTTTCAAGTTTAACACAAATAAAATATGTTTATACTTTGTAACAATTGAGTACAATTTTTAAATTCAGTAATTGTATTTTATTTCTACCCAGAATAAAATATTTTTGAGGACTTCTTATATCCTGCTGGTCTAATGTCACTTTTTGTTCTTTTTTTCCTCTCTTTTTAGTGTGTTTTTTTTCCAACCCAACTGTTAAAGGTCATATGAAAATGTAAAAAAGAGACTATATTATAAGCTATTAAACATCCAGTTTACAGCGTGCATGCTTAATCTAAAGCTAGATTTTTCTTTTCCAGCAGGCTCCTGACAATTTGTGACCACCAACAAGCAGAGAATGCTGACTCTCCTCTCACCTAAATCTCACTTCTCATGACTCTGATTGGTGAATATGGGCTTCTTAGGACTGGTAGCAAGAATCATGGGAAGGATCAGCACATTCAGATCCTATCAGTTGGTACTTCTGCTGGCTGCAACACTTGCTGTTATAGCTTTTTACTACTTTGGCTCTGAGAGGCACAACTTCTCCAGCACCACAAAGAGGATAAGGCAGACTCAGGCCAACTCCAATAGAAATGATGCTGATCTAACTGTGGACACCAGGATCTTACACCTTCCTCCATCAGAAGAGCAAAGAGGCGAAGAGCTGAGTGCAGGAGAGGAGAGTGACCTCTTTGGGGCCAGAAAAGGGAGCTCTGATGCTGGCCAGCGCTACCATGCTCTCATGATGTTCACTAAGGTGGACAGGAGCAGAAGCCTGCAGGATAAATTCAAGGTGGCCATGTTGTCGCTGATGAAACATGCCAATTTCCTGGAAGGAGAAGTACTGGTGCTCCATTTTGTGAGTGATCAGGCCAGCCAGGAGCTGGGCCAAAGGATGTTGAAGGAGTTTCTACAGGATGCACCATTTAAATATGAGGTGAGTGTTGCCTTCAGTCAGAGCCGGCCCAAGGCAGAAGTGAACTAAGCCACTGCTTAGGGCCCCCAAACCATCAGGAACCTCCCATAAATGTTAAAATTGAAAGCACATACTGATCTAAAACTTTACTTGAGAAATTTCAGAACATAATTACATTTGATTTAGTTTTGTTCTTGTTTTTAATTTTATTTAAATTATTTGAATAAATAAAAATTTTGATAATTAAAATATATTAAAATAATTCTTTTTTATTATTCTTTTTCTTAAATTAAAAAGTTATTGATCAATTCATTTTTAATCATCGTTTGTTGTGTTACCATCCGATGCTACGAGTTTAACCTTTTCTTTGTGTTTGAGACTCATATTGTCTCAGAAAATAATACCCAATTATCCCTAATTGATTTTAGGGTCAGCCAATTAAACACAACCGTCTCTCCCAGATTAGACCAAATATTGATTGACACTGTTAGTGGGAGTGGTGATCTTAACAGGAAGAAGGGCCCCCAAGTCAAAATCTGCTTAAGGCCCTATAAGACTTTGGGCCGGCCCTGCCTTTAGTAACCTTTGGGGAGGATGTTTCTCAGAAGTTTTATTTTATGATAGATGTTTTACTTTTAACTAAGATTCCTTGCGATATAAAGTCAAGTCGCCTGAATTAGGAATCATGCTCTTTGATCAAATATTAAGCTTTATATGATACTTGTTATGGAATATGTATTTTATAATAATTCTACGAAAGACCTATGTAAACTGACTAATTATGAAAAGAAAATGGTACATGATTTTTGGAAATCTTGTGTGCATTGCTATTTAGTTCCCATATTTCAGGACTGTAGATGGATCATGTTCTGCAATTACAGCTGCAGATCTTGTGATCTGCAGATTTTGTGTTATAAATTTATCAGCTGTTTCATTTTCATGAAATTATTTCTACCTAGTCTACTCAAAATAGCTCTAGATTGGATGGTGAGCGCAATGTTCTAGTCTTGCCTCAGCTTCTCTATTAAATTCATGTTTTTAGTTGTATGTTTAAGGTGGTTGGAATTGCTGGAAGGTGAGTCTGTCTCTGTAACAGGGTTTTGTCCAGATTGCTCTGTATTTAGCTTGTTCTTGTGGAGGTGCAGCGTAAAGCTGAGACACTTGGGGGCAGTGATTGCCTGCTTAAATAACCCATCACCAGTGAAAGGGATGTAGCTTGTTTACACAGTTATTTCTGCCAGAAAGAAGGATTATGTTCTCGGTCTGTTTTGTAAAATGTCCTGCCCAGTTTGTCCTTCTATGTATGCTTTTCACAGCGTGCCGTCATAAACCGATTCTATGTGTTCCATAAGAACTTGAGTCCTCCTTTCTATTTCAAGAAATGTCTCTTCAGGGAAGACATGCATTTCCATCTGTCTGTTATCTGAAGATAATTCTCTCCCCTTCTGGAATAGTTCAGGTTTTACTCAGTTTAGCAAATTGGCTGTTTAAAGCCTGGAGGATAAATATTTTTGTCTTCTAGGCTGTTTTGCAGCACGTTAGAAAATGTAATATAAAGTACTGCTTGTCATACAGAAATAGACCTACAGCAGGAAACCATGATTGATTTGTTGGTTTTCCTGCAGAATATGAGGACTCATACAGGGTGCTTTAAGTCTGAGTTGAAATAAAAAATAAAAATGTCGCTGCGATATGATGCCATGTTCCGAATGAGAAAACGCTTTTAAAATGTGAAAGTTTATATTTAGAAGCAAGAGACAGAAATGTATTATAAATATGATCAAAAAAAGTACAGAGAGTAGCATTTACAAGCAAATTGCTTTTGAGGAAACATATTGTAGATGTAATATTTTCAAACTAAAGGGTATTTTCCATTATACATTGTTGCATTGCTTGATCTGGTTTCAACGTTTTTGAAGTTGTTGTTTTTTCCACTGTGGGCGGTAACTCTTAAATTCTTAAATACTACTTTTTTTTTGTCCTACCTCTGCTGTTGTTCCTGTCTAACTGCACTGATGTTAAACTCTGAAATGGAAACTCTGCAGAGCACCAGTCATCAGACACAGTCCTCACCTGTGGGCGTATCCATAACAACTGTTTCCCTCACACCTACACATGCCCCAACTATCTAAGGAGATTAAACAGAGCTCCAATAAAGTCTGGAAAAAATTGGAATTTGACTTAGCCTGAGTCTTTTCCAGGTTGGGATAAGTATAGGAAAAATGTGTTTCCAGACTTTAGTCGCTGTCCTGTTCGCTAAAAGTGAAATGTAGTTATACAGTATCCGTCCATCCATCCATCCATCCATCCATCCATCCATCCATCCATCCATCCATCCATCCATCCATCCATCCATCCATCCATCCATCCATCCATCCATCCATCCATCCATCCATCCATCCATCCATCCATCATATTTATTAGCTCCAGTCCAGATCAATAGACTCTTTGATCTTTGGGTTTCGATAGAGGGCCCAATTCTTGTTAGAACCTTTCATCTTTATTCTTATAGGGATCTCAGAATCTGAAAGAATATATACTTATTTATTGCTCTTTGTCTTCTACCCTAACATATGGTACACACACACACACACACACACACACACAGACAGATGATGCCTGGACTGGCTGTGCACTACCTGCCTCTGTTGCCTCTCCCATGGTGTCATTGCTTTTTCAAACATTGTGATTTTTAGGTAATGAATCTTGAAACATTACTTCACTTACACAAGTATTGACATTGCCTTTTCCATGTATGCTCAGTTATACACATGCTAAACACTCAGCTCTGCCAAAGGTGCAGATGAGACAGGGAGTCCCCAGAGTCTTAAGTGGTTTTATGAGCATGGTGACATCCTTGTCAGCTCGTCTTGAATTTCATTCCTTTTTACTATTTATCATGAAGAATTACAAAGATACCACAGTGGTTATGTAATACTGTATACCTTTAGCACCATTACTTTCCAACAGCAGAATTTTCAGGGAACTACTTGACATTTGAAGCAAACAGCCTAGCCTGCAGCTGTGCTCATTACTGCTGCATGTCCTTCATGGAACATCCTGCAGATATGGGCAGTTTGTCCTTTATAGCTAATGATGGAGTAGTAATGAAACAGCGTTGTGATATGATGCCTAACTTAAAAATTAGCTTCTGAAAAATTTATAACTATTCGCAGAATAAAAAGAGAAGATGGTGATAGTTACCCCCTCCGGGAGGAAGGATGCAAGAAATACTAAAACAACTAAACAGGTGATTTGATGGTCAAAGTCAAAGTTCATCATTGCCTATGAAGTATGTATGTTTAACAAGCCAATGTTCATGCTAACAGGGAAAAGAAATAATGGATTCCTATTTTGCATTAGATCTTCTGAAGTGAACATCCTGCTGACTGCATCTCTGGTGTTCACAAAAGTCCACTCAATTACATTCTTACTTACTTACCTTAAAGAAATGTCGTGCTGCTCAGCCCAGAACTTTCCCAAGCATCCCTTAAAAAGCATCACAAAGAATAAAAATGACAGCTGAGAAGAATACTGTTTTAAATCAGCTGTTTTCAGAAAGTTCTGACCTTTTCATAAAGGCTGTGAGTCTTTGTTTTAGTTGAACATTCAGTGGCACAGTGTCACAGTTGATGTTTATTGCCTTAAAGATCTTATTGGGAATATTATACATTGATAATGAATGACTGTCCTCGTGTAAAACATTTTCCGAAAGTCTGCTTTTGTTTCCTTAATCGAAATAAATGCTTTGGGTAAAATTGTCTTCCTGATAAGTAAAAGTAAAGGATACTAAAGCCAGTGCATTTCAGTGTTAAAGCTAATTGTTGTTACGGTGTGTTGTAATGCAGCACATTATACTGTTACTGTTTTCTCCTTCAACTGTTTATACTTTTGGAATATACAATTAAAAAAGACTCATCCATCCATGAGAAACTTTTGAAAAATACTATAATAAAACGGATTCATCTCATTCACTTATCTGATTTTCTTTTTTACAAGGAACCAGAAAAGTGAAGATGTATCAGCGTCTTGAAGCATTGTCCCATTTCTCAGTGGAATATTTTATTACTTCCTGAATTAATTTTAAAGGTATAAGGACAGATTCAGTGGGTAACCCTAGGAAAGGGGATTCAGCCGTTTCCTGTTTCAAAAACCAATGGCGCATGTATATTATGTATAATTTTCTTTAGCTGTCCTGTTGGTAGCAAACTAGTTCCTGGAATCAGGAAATTCAGGAAAAATTACTAATACAAAAGTAACAAAATAACTTTTAAATTACGGATTAGGCACAGTCAAAAAAAAGATCATATATAAAATAGCAATGTTGGCTATAAAAATTGATTTATTTTGTTATCTGTTAATTTAAAAAACATTTTATAGCTCTGATCGTTTCTTTAAGTACCTCCTGCAGAACTCCACAATATTCCCTATTTGAGAAGTGCTGCTTTAGACAGGAAGACTGAATGCTTCCATTCTTGTTGTTGAACATGTTGATTTGTTTTTGTTGTCCACTTTGTATTACATTATTGTATATACGTGACTTGTTTTCTGTAGGTTTGTTGCACACTTTGATTTGATTTAATAATTTTGTAGAAAAAAGCAAAAATGAGCTAAAGACAGACAAGGAGCCAGCAGCAGCAGAGCTGTTCCAATCAAACATGGAAATTGGTCACAGTTATTTGAATATAATTTATTTGTGATAGCCCAGTAACACTTTCGTAATACTCTTGATGCTTCATGAATGGATGTAGCCCAATTGTTTACACAGCGATATTTAGTTTGTGTTATAAGTTTATAATAGTCATACTTTGCACACTTAATTCAGAAGTCAAGATTTTGTAGATTGTAGGAGAGATGACATAAAGAAAGAAGCCTGCAGGAGGTGTAGCTGTAGCATCATCATTAGGCATGTGAACTGGTAACATTTAATTATCTTAACATTGTGTTGTAGATAATGAATCAGAAAAGGTCTTAGTTTCAATTATCATAATTACCTATTTTTATTTTATCCCCTAATCATGTAAAGCACCTTGAATTACCTTGTGAAATTGTGCTATACAAATAAAATTGCCTTGCCTATTAGGCTACCTATCGAAACATAGACGGAAGCAAATTCGTAACGGGTCAACAACAGTGTTGAAAACATAAGAAATGAAATAAGTAAAGCTCATTTAATCATTTAATTTAAGTTCTTATATGTATTTCTCTCTTCAGCTTGTTCGTATTGAATGTTATTTAGAATGAATAAAAATTGAATATGTTATCTTAAAAATTGACAGATAAAAATAGATTATGACCTGAGATTGTTAATCCCGTCAGTCAAAATGACAGACAAAAATGTCTAGCGCGACCTCTGCTTTGTGGAATTTTTATAAATTCTTTTAACTTGTTTTTTTAAAATCCCTATTGAAGCCCATCTCCTTAATTTTTTTTACAAGCTGTCCCAAAAGGTGGTTGTCCATCACCCCCTGTTGTGCGAAGATGTAATCTTCATTCAAAAGTCCAGCGTTGTGGCAATGTTGCTCTAAAATTATTGTCAAGCAATATTCTTGCCTTGCCATGCCGCTACAACGCATTCAAAGTACACCCTGTGCCGGCAGTATTACCCTAATACGCTGCCACAGTTTATCTTTTGAAACAGGCTTTACTGTCTGATGGCAGGCAGGGACAGAAAAACTCTGCTTGTCTACTTGTGGATCTTATCCTGCTATAGCAAAATGTTGATGACTGTTTTCATATTTTTGCCCAGATCGTCTTCCACAATGTGGTGGAGCTCACAGAGAAGCTGTTCCCCATCGTGGAGGCCATGCAAAAGCATTTCAGTGCGGGTTCTGGAGCTTACTACAGCGACTCCATCTTCTTCCTGTCTGTAGCCATGCATCACATCATGCCTGAAAGTAAGACGAGCAATATTTTTGTTGCAATGTAGAATCAAGGAAATTTAGCTTAGAATACAAATTGGCAGTCCTCAACACACAGACTAAGTTTCTTCATTGTTTTTTTCTCCTTAAGCAACACTTTCTTAGGTGAAGTGTTTATAAAAAGAAACCTATGTAATCCCATCCAACTGTGTTCAATAATAATTCTCTGTCAGGTTGCTTTACATTCAGTCACATGCTGACTTATCTAACTTAGGCGGTGCACAGCTGGCAGAAGCAGCATGGCCAGGTATATAAGTGGCACGTGGCGAGCTGCAGAGGCCCTGGAGAGCGAGGAAGTAAGGATGTGCTCTGTCGCTGCTGCCCACATTAGAGCCCCCTGGGTTGGCGCCGGCAGTGATCTGTCCTCTGTTGTATACTGTTTTGGCTCACTTCAGTAGGCGTGCAGCATGGGGCATCACTGCAAAGATGAACCAGACTATTGGGCTTTGAGGTTTTAGTCAATAGCGTTCAGAGGCACACATGTGAAACCTGTCAGGCAGACAAACACCATCCCAACTCAGGGGGCACAGTAAACCGTGACCTAAGTCTATTATCTATTTCAGTCCAGGTAATTTTAGAAAAAAGACACATGTAGGTAAATTGAAGTACTCAACATTTTCAAGGCTGCATTATTTCCTGTTGCTTATGCACCTTTTTTATTAGTCTTATGTGATATTTATGGATTTATGAAATTTAGTTTCTGAGAAACTCAATCTTGGATTTTCATTGTCTGTGAGCTATAATATTTTATAGCTTAACACCTTAACACCTACATAAATAATATTTGTATAATAATATCATAGGAATAGTCATGTGTTTTGAAAAAGGAAATTTCAAAGTACATATAAAAGGTTTCATTTCCATTCAAATGTGTTTGGGAGTCTCCATCAGAGAGACAGCCTTGGGAACAAGTGCAATTTCCAATAAAGAATAAGTCAAGACATCAGAATTTGAAGGTTTCTTAAAGAAGATATTTAATAGGGTTTCCTGATTTTTTTCTGTTATTAGAGCTACATTTTTTTTCTCTATAACAGGCTTTGAAGCTTTATCAAATTATGCTCTAAATTACTTTTTTTTCCCCAAACCAGAAAAGCTGCTTCCATGTTAGAAACCCTGACAGTCACTTGGCTCTTCATCTGGTTTTCATTCATTTTTAATCCATATCATCAGAATATGTTCCTTCCTATCTGTGCTGTAAAGTTGTGAAAGCTCAAAATGGTTCAGACTCTCCTTCAACTCCATCATTAAGAGGGATCCACTGCAGCATGTGACAAATAAGAGTGGTGTGTGCTTGGTCCCTCACGTTTGGTCCAGAAATGATTATTGATCATCCACATACTCCACCGGTGTGCGTGTGTCTGTTTTCCACATTTCTATTTAAGGGATACTTTTTTCTGAAAGGGCATAATGTGTTGTGTGTCTCAGGAGAAACAGGTGGGTGGGGGTGTGTCACGCAGAAACGTTCTGTGTTATTTTCTTTGCAGCCTTTCTTTGACTTGTTTTTTTAAATCTCTCGTCATTCAGCGAGTCACGCAGCAAAAAGGGGAACATTGTTTGCGATTAATGACAGTGGGGACAAAAGTTATATTCACAGATTACAGCTGTTAGAAGAGGCTCAAACCTTCATTACTCTCACTGTCTGCTGAAGATCAAGATGCCATTTATTGAATAAGACATTTGCAGGCTCAAATTTAGCTGAGCTGCATGTTGTATTTACTGAACAGCCTATTTTTATTGGATGCGATGAATCGTTTTTCTACATAACATTAACATAACATATTCAGTGTTTAATAAACAGGCACATAAATGCTCTAAACTTCAGAGGAAAGTGAAGTTTGATTTGGGGTGGAGAAATCTATGGTACATACAAAAATCTGTATTTTATCAAACACTGTTTAAGGAAAAGAATCCAGTGAAATTGTTTAGTACAGTGATGCTGTTTTTACACCATCTGCCCCAGGAGAACATGGCATTAATTTCACAATGAAAAGCTGTTATAATTATTGAGAAGGTCCCCAAGAAACAATGTTTGCATTAGTGGAAACTTGTTGTATTAAATGTTATCCCCTATAGAGTGGTTAACATGCAGGGACTTGAGGTTTTCCTGCAGCATGAAGCCATATTTTCCATCTCCATTAATATGTGACTACCAACTCACCCCTCCTAGAAATGTGGCTATGCAATTAAATCCATCTTGCATTGTCTACAGTGAGGCAGATATGCAATTATCTTAAAAAGTCAGAGAATGGCTAAAAGAAAACAGCTTTGAGAAATGGGGAATATAGACGTAAATATTTTACAATATTTTGTGATGATAAAGATAAACGAATTGTAAAAAGTATCTCATGTAAAAAAAAAATATTTTTATTTAGCAGTGCAACTGTACTGCTGCAGTGCATTCACTGATGTGCTCATGGAACCAATAGCAGAATAAATAGTTGTAAAAAATAATAGTAAACATCTCAATTATGTTACTGCAGTAAAACATGACTAGGTCCTGCTTCACCTAAGTCTTTCCAAACCATGACACCTCAACCTCCACGCTTCACTGTTGGTGTGAGGTTGTGTTCCTGAAATGCATTGTTTAGTTTATGCCAATGTTCCTTGATGTGGTGTCCAAATAGTTGAATTTGACTGTAATTTGTCCAAAGAAAAATATTCTAGAGGATCTGATCTTTATATGTGTCTTATCACTGGTTCCCTTTATCTGGCCTTCATGTTTATGTTATTAGAAAGTATTTTTTTTCTGATTTGCAGATCTCACATAAGTTGTTAAATTGTGGAATTTCCTTTTGATTGAAGAGGCTTATATTACAATTAGCAAAACATTTTTGAGTTATTTAGCTTCATATAAAGCATCACCCAGAAAGACAACTACAAAGAGTAGAATTCTACCTCAACACTGCATTTGTTATGTGCCTGTATGACCTCCCTACCACGCCTGGACATTCTCCTGATGAGGTGGCGGATGGTCTCCTAAGGGATCTCATCCCAGACCTGGACTAAAGCATCCACCAACTCCTGAACAGTCTTTGGTTGCAATGTGGCGTTGGTAGATGGAGAGAGACATGATGTCCCACATGCGCTCCTCCCTGGGCTGCCACCTTATCGTGGTGGAGGGGTTTGAGTGTCCCAATGATCCTAGGAGCTATGTTGTCGGGGGCTTTTGGTCCTGGTAGGGTCACCCATGGCAATTTGGTTCTAGGTGAGGGATCAGACAAAGTGCAGCCCAAAAGACCCCTATGATGGAAACGACAGATGGACTCAGTGTTCCCTCGCCCGGACGCGGGTCACCGGGGCCCCCCTCTGGAGCCAGGCCTGGAGGTGGGGCACGTTGGCGAGCGCCTGGTGGCCGGGCCTTTACCCATGGGGCCCGGTCGGGCTTAGCCCGAAGAGGTAACATGGGGCCCCCTTCCCATGAGCTCACCACCTGTGGGAGGGGCCATAGGGGTCGGGTGCTGTGCAGGATGGGCGGCGGCCAAAGGCGGGGACCTTGGCGCTCCGATCCTCGGCTGCAGAAGCTGGCTCTCGGAACGTGGAACGTCACCTCTCTGGTGGGGAAGGAGCCGGAGCTGGTGTGCGAGGTTGAGAGGTTCCGACTGGACATCGTCGGACTCACCTCGGCGCACGGCTCTGGCTCTGGAACCCGTCTCCTCGAGAGGGGTTGGACTCTCTTCCACTCTGGAGTTGCCCCCGCTGAGAGGCGCCGAGCTGGGGTGGGCATACTTGTTGCCCCCCATCTCGGCGCCTGTACGTTGGGGTTTACCCCGGTGAACGAGAGGGTAGCCTCCCTCCGCCTTCAGGTGGGGGGACGGGTCCTGACTGTTGTTTGTGCTTACGCGCCAAACAGCAGATTAGATTACCCACCCTTCTTGGAGTCTTTGGAGGGGGTGCTGGAGAGTGCTCCTCCTGGGGACTCCCTTGTTCTGCTGGGGGACTTCAACTCTCACGTGGGCAATGACAGTGAGACCTGGAGGGGTGTGGTTGGGCGGAATGGCCCCCCCGATCTAAACCCGAGTGGTGTCTTGTTATTGGACTTCTGTGCTCGTCATGGATTGTCCATAACAAACACCATGTTCAAGCATAAAGGTGTCCATATGTGCACTTGGCACCAGGACACCTTAGGCCGCAGCTCAATGATCGACTTGGTTGTTGTCTCATCTGATCTGCGGCCGCATGTTTTGGACACTCGGGTGAAGAGAGGGGCAGAGCTGTCCACTGACCACTACCTGGTGGTGAGTCGGCTCCGATGGTGGGGGAGGACGCCGGACAGACCTGGAAGGCCCAAACGTGTTGTGAGGGTCTGCTGGGAACGTCTGGCAGAGTCTCCTGTCAGAAGGAGCTTTAACTCACACCTCCGGCAGAACTTTGAACACGTCCCGGGGGAGGCGGGGGATATCGAGTCCGAGTGGACCATGTTCCGCGCCTCCATTGCCGAGGCGGCTGACCGAAGCTGTGGCCGTAAGGTGGTCGGTGCCTGTCGCGGCGGCAACCCCCGAACCCGCTGGTGGACACCGGCGGTAAGGGATGCTGTCAGGCTGAAGAAGGAGTCCTACCGGGTCTTTTTGGCTTGTGGGACCCCTGAAGCAGCTGATAGGTACCGACAGGCCAAGCGGGATGCGGCTCGGATGGTTGCTGAGGCAAAAACTCGGGCGTGGGAGGAGTTTGGAGAGACCATGGAAAACGACTTCCGTACGGCTTCGAAGCGATTCTGGTCCACCATCCGGCGTCTCAGGGGGGGAAAGCGGTCTGCCACCAACACTGTTTACAGTGGGGATGGTGTGCTGCTGACCTCGACGCGGGACGTTTTGAGTCGGTGGATGGAATACTTCGAAGACCTCCTCAATCCCACCAGCACGCCTTCCAATCTGGAAGCAGGGTTTGGGGACTTGGGGTCGGGCTCTCCAATCTCTGGTGCTGAGGTCACCGAGGTCGTTAAAAAGCTCCTCGGTGGCAAGGCTCCGGGGGTGGATGAGATTCGACCGGAGTTCCTCAAGGCTCTGGATGTTGTGGGGCTGTGTTGGCTAACGCGGCTCTGCAATATTGCGTGGACATCGGGGGCAGTTCCCTTGGATTGGCAGGCCGGGGTGGTGGTTCCCCTGTTTATAAAGGGGGACCACAGGGTGTGTTCCAACTACAGGGGGATCACACTTCTGAGCCTCCCTGGTAAGGTCTATTCAGGGGTTCTGGAGAGGAGGGTCCGACAGATTGTCGAACCTCGGATCCAGGAGGAACAATGCGGTTTTTGTCCTGGCCGTGGAACACTGGACCAGCTCTACACCCTCAGCAGGGTCCTGGAGGGTGCGTGGGAGTTCGCCCAACCGGTCTACATGTTTTGTGGACTTGGAGAAGGCATTCGACCGTGTCCCTCAGGGGGCCCTGTGGGGGGTGCTCCGGGAGTATGGGGTACCGGGCCCCTTTATACGGGCTGTTAGGTCCCTGTACGACCGGTGCCAGAGTTTGGTACGCATTGCCGGCAGTAAGTCGGGCTTGTTTCCAGTGAGAGTTGGACTCCGCCAAGGTTGCCCTTTGTCACCGATCCTGTTCCTAACTTTTATGGACAGGATCTCTAGGCGCAGCCAAGGCGTTGAGGGGATCCGTTTTGGTGGCCTCAGGATCGGGTCTCTGCTTTTTGCAGATGATGTGGTCCTGTTGGCTTCATCAGAGCGTGATCTACAGCTTTCGCTGGAGCTGTTCGCAGCCGAGTGTGAAGCGGCTGGGATGAGAATCAGCACCTCCAAATCCGAGGCCATGGTCTTGAGCCGGAAAAGGGTGGGGTGCCTCCTCCGGGTCGGGGATGGGGTCCTTCCCCAAGTGGAGGAGTTTAAGTATCTGGGGGTCTTGTTCACGAATGAGGGAAAAATGGAGCGGGAGATCGATAGACGGATTGGTGGGGCATCTGCAGTTATGCGGGCGCTCTACCGGTCTGTCGTGGTGAAGAGAGAGCTGAGCCAAAAGGCGAAGCTCTCGATTTACCGGTCGATCTACGTTCCTACCCTCATCTATGGTCACGAACTCTGGGTGGTGACCGAAAGAACGAGATCACGGATACAAGCGGCTGAAATGAGTTTCCTCCGCAGAGTGTCTGGGCTCTCCCTTAGAGATAGGGTGAGAAGCTCGGTCATCCGGAGGGGGCTCAGAGTAGAGCCGCTGCTTCTCCACATCGAGAGGAGTCAGTTGAGGTGGCTCGGGCATCTGGTCAGGATGCCTCCTGGACGCCTCCCTGGTGAGGTGTTTCAGGCACGTCTCACCGGGAGGAGGCCCAGGGGAAGGCCCAGGACACGCTGGAGGGACTATGTTTCTCGGCTGGCCCGGGAGCGCCTTGGGGTTCCTCCCGAGGAGCTGGAACAAGTGGCTGGGGAGCGGGAAGTCTGGGTCTCTTTGCTTAGGCTGCTGCCCCCGCGACCCGACCCCGGATAAGCGGAAGAAAATGGATGGATGGATGGATGGATGGATCTGGGGAACGGACGGGCCAGACCATAGCATCAGTGCCTTCCTCTTGCAGGAACTGCTGACACACTCCAGCCATATGAGGTCTAGGATTGTCTTGCATTAGGAGGACCCCAGGGCCAGCCGCACCAGCAAATGGTCTCACAAGGGGTCTGAGGAACTCATCTCAGTACCTAATGACAGTCAGGCTACCTCAGGTGAGCACATGGAGCGCTGTGCAGCCCCCCAAAGAAATGCCACCCCACACCATTACTGACCCACTGCCAAACCGGTCATGCTGGAGGATGTTGCAGACAACAGAACGTTCTCCACGGCGTCTCCAGACTGTCACGTCTGTCACATCTGTTAAGCGCACAGGGCGCCAGTGGCGAATTTGCTAAACTTGGTGTTTTCTTTGGCAAAGCCAAACGTCCTGCATGGTGTTGGGCTATAAGCACATCCCCCACCTGTGGACGTCGGCCCCTCATACCACTCTCATGGAGGTTTCTGACCGTTTAAGCAGGCACATGCACATTTGTGGCCTGCTGGAGGTCATTTTGCAGGGCTCTGGCAGTCCTCTTGTTCATTCTTGTACAAAGGTGGAGGTAGCAGTTCGGCCGCTGGGTTGTAGCCTTCCTACGGCTCCAAGTCTCCTGAAAACAGGAGACAGGCCAGAAAACAGGCCAGTAGGCCTGTTTTCTGGTAGCGCCCCCATGCTCTGGACACTACTGTGACAGACACAGCAAACGTTCTTGCCACAGCTGACCTTGATGTGCCATCCTGGATGAGCTGCACTACCTCAGCTACTTGTGTGGGTTGTAGAAGCCGTTTCATGCTACCACTAGAGTAAAAGCACTGCCAGCATTCAAAAGTGACCAAAACATCAGCCAGAGAGCATAGGAACCTTTATTGGGGGTGTCTTGCTAATTGCCTATAATTTCCACCTGTTGTCTATTCCATTTGCACAACAGCATGTGAAATGGATTGTCAATCAGTGTTGCTTCCTAAGTAGACGGTTTGATTTCACAGAAGTGTGATTGACTTGGAGTTACATTGTGTTGTTTAAGTGTTCCCTTTATTATTTTTTTAGCTGTGTGTGTGTGTGTGTGTGTGTGTGCGTATTTTGTCTTGCTGCCTGACAAATTGCTCACTGAGTTGATTTGAATGAAAATTGGAAAATGTATATATGTATGTATATAAAAAATAGTATACACTATTTATGGGGCAACCCATTTAGTCTGACACTAGAACAAGTGTCTCAGGGAGGATGGTTCTAGATAACAGGTTGAAGTGGGACCATACATGCAACCAATGTATCATAGGCTGGTTTGGTGGCGTCAGTCTAAAACATAACTACAAACTCAGAGCTCTCCACAAAATTAAATATATTCTAGCCAACAAAATCCATTCACTTATTACCACTTTTTTCCAGATAAAAGCAAAGGTTTTCTCCTTCTGTTTATTTTATTTATCTGATATCCAGGGGCCTGTTTAAAAAAAACTGCAGTGAGGTTTGCTAACAATTTTAATTATTGATCATTTTAAACATTGCTAATCTCAAAGAAAGTTAGACATTTTGATCAGATTTTGTTTTTTAATAACACAAATAAACAAAAATAATTTTAAAATTATAACTGATTGCGTTTAGGACTTCTTGAATAAGACTGCAATAGTCCATCATAAGAATGATCTGTTATGGCCAATTCAAGCTAGTTAATTAGAGGTACTTGAATGTACCATCCTGGCTCATCTGACCATACAGCCAGAAATCTTTGTAGGAGCACAAACAAGGATCAAACACGTATACAAAAGGGTTTAACTGAATAAAATATAAAAACCACTGATTTCTAAACTATTATCAATTTGATAGCCTTAAATTAAAATAGTTTTTTTCCTATTAAAAGAAAACAACTTTAGTTATCCAGAGAAAATCAATCAATCAAACTTTATTTTTAAAGCGCTTTTCATATAAACTGGTCAAACTGCTTTACAGATAAAAAATGACCCCACATAAACCACATTCCCATCCTTCCCCCACAGATTTACAAGCATGATCACAATTATACCCCCCCCAACCTAACCCCCATCTACGCACACACTTAAGAACAACAATAAAACAGACATTGGGCCGAGTACAGATGAAATTCCATCAAAGGAGACATCTGCACTGGCAGCTGCAGAGTAACAGCAGCAGCCGTGGCACTGACTAAGGGCGTCCAGAGGAGACAAGGCCAAGACCCCCACCTCCACCGAAGCACTACCTAGAGAGCACCCAGGCAGCCACAGCCGACCACCGCTCCCGAGATAGAGGGCTCCCATAGAGGAAACACGGGAAGGAAGATTAAAATAACAGGTTAGAATATAGCAATAAACAGTGGATAACTATGATTAGATTAAGTAGTAAAACACTGATCGAGTTTAATCAAGTAAATCATGCAGAGCAATTAAACAGGCTATAACAAATAATCAGTTTAAGGCTAGGCTAAAAAGGTGAGTCTTGAGCTTGCTCTAAAAACATGAAAGTTCTCTCGGGCCTGACATTATTCTCACGTTATCACAAGACTAAACAAACATTTTTAAAATAAATATTTGTAGTGGGGAACAGACACTCCACTTTGTAATTTTAGAAAACAAAATGCATATTTTGAACATTGTAAAATGGTTATATGTCCATTGAGCAATTAAAAAGGGTAATGTTCAGTGTAGTTTTGTAAGAAATAACGAAGCAAACACTAAGGGCCTTTGCACCTGAATTTTAAACACATGGTTTGGATAATAAATACTCTAAGGTAAAATTTCAACGTTTTCATAAAGCGACGTGCTTGTGGACATTACTGTTTGTACCCGACAGTTTTGAAACAGGAAGCACTGCTACAATTGGATGCACTTAAGCTTATGAAGCTGGATATAAATAATAAAAGCTGTTTTCCAGTCAGTGTTGCTGAAGTCAGAGAACAATGTCCCTCACAAATTGACCATAACTGCTGACATCAAGAAGAGTTTAAGGGCTTAACAAGGCTGACCTAATTCCTGAAAAATGTGCTATTAGATAACACTGTTGCTGTTTTAATGCTGTGGCCTGAGTTGAAATTTGTTGAAACAGAAGTATGGAATCTGAAAGTCTTGTCTCCACCACGTTTCACCAGCGGGATCATGCATTAGTATTCTTTCACATATGGCTTTTTCCATGTTGTCCAGAAAGTTTAATTTCGGTGTCATCTGACCAGAGCACCTTCTGTCTCAGATATGACCTGTGAGAAACTTCAAACTGAACTTCTCATTGACTTCTTTCACATTTTTTTCCACAGTATTCTCTGTGACTTGCCTGCTGTGTTCTTTGGTCTTCATGATGCTGTTTTATTCACTTATGTTCTCTAACAAATCGTTGAGAACTTTCACAAAAAAACTGTTTTTATATTAAGATTAAATACGCTTAGATCACTTCCGAAGGCCGTTGGTTGCATTGGATTTTATTTAGAGGAAATTAGATAGAACTTTATTAATCCCTCAGGAAGGTTCCTCTGGGAGATTCAGTTTCAGCAAAAACAGCTAGCAAGAAATATGTAAGAAGGAAAAATATCAAATGAAAGATGAATCAGAACAATGAAATGAAAGATGAATCGGAGCAATCTAAAAAACATGAAAAAGGAAGAATTTTAATATAGCAGCAGTATTTATACTATATGCTGTGGTCTTCAACCATCAATCCCTATTATGACCTTGACATTACTTTTGTGTTGAGTCATTGGTCTGACATAAAACCCTCCACATCCTAATGTTGTAACAACCGTGGGCCCCCTTCCTGTTAAACTCCCACCAGTTAAGCCCCGGCAGTGCAAACAAACAGCACTGACCACGCGGAGATTACTGTGTTTCCACAGTGCATGATAGTATTGTCGTTAGTAGCGTCCTGGTTTGGTGAGCACATAAAAACAGGTCACTGCCACATTGCTGAGTCGTCATTTTCTTTTCATACTTTAACAAAAAACAGTCTAAACATGATTTCCTTACAGTTGTATGAGAATATTTTGTTTTGCATTTCGAATGCCTCATGAAGGTTTTTTGTTTTCTAGCTTTTGAGTTTTTGGTTGCTAACAGGTACTTGTCCTAAACCTATTTGAGAGGCACAGAAATGAGATGTATTTGTTAAAGTTCGGCTCAGTATGAGTTTGGTTGCATTTCAGTATTGGAATTAAGTTTTTAAAGAATAATCATGAACAAAAACAGCTGCCATGAACATCCTTATATTAACCTTTCTTGTCTTCACACAATGTCAGTTCTGGATTTTGTGACTAAGCAAATAGTTTCTTCTCATCTTAACAATCAAACCAGAATCTTTAATGGGAATGTATTTGATAAACCAACAAAAAGAAAATCTGAAATGGGGGCCATGCATATGTATACTGCCCCCCTTTAATCAGGTACCCCTAAAAGAAATCAATTTGCCTTCAGAAGTTACCCAATTGGTACATAAAGAGCTCGACACAACCGCACACCTAAGAAGACTGGGCCTTTCACCTAAACTAACCAGGACAAATGATGAGCGCGTTAATCAGAGAAGCAGCCAAAACGATAATTCTGGAGGAGCTGCAGAGATCCACAGCTTGGATGAGAAACTCTATGGACAGAAAAACTACTCATGTGGTCTTTGGCTATTGTGGAAGTGTGGCAAGAAGGAAGTCTTTGTTACAAAAGAGTAATAAAAGGTCTCCCTTAAGGTTTGCTGCAAGCCAAGAAGGCAAGACAGCAAACAAATGTAAGAAATTACTGCAGACAGTTGTGACCAGAAGTAACGTTTTTGACCTTCATGTAAGATTCCATGTTTGGGGCAATTATCCCCGCTGTGGAACACGGTGTTGGCAGCATCATGCTGTGTGAAGATTTTCATTCTGCAGGGTAAAGGAAACTTGTCCATTCTGAGGTTGCAGACACTGCAGCCAGTGGTTCCACCTCACTCTCAGGAATTTGGAGGAAAACAAGGGCAACTTTTGTTCAAAGGTTTAAAAAAAAAAAAAAATATATATATATATCAATGTATATATATCAATATATATATAATATTATTATTATTATAACATATATGTATGTATATGTGTGTATATATATATATATGTATGTATGTATGTATGTATATATATGTATGTATGTATATTTATGTATGTATGTGTATATGTATATATGTGTGTGTATATATATATATATATATATATATATATATATATATAATCATTTTTTTTTTGTTTTTTTTTCAAAGTCATCTATTGACTGGTGCTGGCAGATTTTCATAGTTGACATCATTGATTACATGGATTAGTCACAGCTGCTGTAAAATTCTCAATTGTCAAACCAGCATATCATTTTTTTAGCCTCAAAGCTACAAACCATAATTTCTGACAGCGTCTCCAGGTTCATGTTGTGCCCACTGTGCACCAGTTATGACTATTTCCTCTTCTTTCATCACCATAGCTACCAGCAAAATATAGGAAGCAGAAACAATGAACAGATGATGGTCTGAATATCCTGGTTACAGTTGTTAGGATGTTGTTCTTTAAGCAGCAAAAGTAAATTTCTAGGCCTGTCTTTTGCTTCCAGCTCACAGCTTCACAGATGAGTCTTTGATTTCATTACTGGAAGAAAAGTTCGGATCCATTTTTCTTATACTTTGGATGGTTTAAATGTAGCCCAAAAAATCTACTTTTTCCTCATTTTTAAACTAATCATCTTTTTTATGTAATGTGGTTAATTTTATAGTACTGATAACTAATTCAAATGAGATACACCATTATGTCTGCTGCATGAAACTGTTTAAACATTTCCTGAAAAAGTTTGAGTTTTTAATTTAGCTTTTGCTTTATTTTGTGATCTTTTAGTGATCAACACTATGTTGTTCTCCCTTAGGTCTGACGCGAATAGTGCAGCTCGACCTCGACCTAAAATACAAGGCCAACATCAGGGACCTTTTCATGGAATTTAACAAATTTCCTCCAGGAGCAGTCATAGGAATCACCAGAGAGATGCAGCCAGTCTACAGGTAAACATACTAATCCAAGAGAAATACTGATCAGTCAAAAAAAAACAGTCAGGACTGGAGATCCAGAAAAACTTCTTTCCTTATAGAATTCATAAGTTTAGAAATGTTGCACAAAGAAGCACTTTTGGGTGAAGGAGTGGTGGTTCTGGATGGATGGCTGAATGACCTTTGTCTGTGCACAGTTATAAACAAAGGGCACCAACTTCTAAGCCCTTTGTTCTTCAGCTGATTTTTTTTTTTTTCCCCATCCCTCTCCAAGATAGCAAATCAAACCCTCGTGGTCCGTTCAGACCGCCTCACTGTTTCCACCTGGGTGCAACATCAAAACAGGACGTCACTGTGTGCGTGTTGGGAGGTTAAAAGTACATGATGCAGGATCAGGTGGCATATTCTTTGCAGCAGCTGCTTGCAGGGATAAACACAGGCAGGTGGTTTTCTCTGGGGTCTTTTGAACCATGGATGAATAAACCTGTGAATGTCTGATTTGAGTAAGAAGGCAACTATGGCCAGGCTTGTTGTCAGCTGTTCTGCTAAGCTGCTTTTATTGTTTCTGTTTACAGCTGTTTGAACATTTATTCAATGTCATGCAACAAATGTCATCCACATTTAACTTAACGTCACAGCCGCTACATTTAAAATGCTCACATCTTATGAAGTACTTGGAACTTTCACCACTGAGGGTGCTGTTTTTTCAGAATTGACCTGCATGATTAATTACAGTGCAATTTTTTTGGGTTCTTGGCTGGTTTAGAAGCTGAGCTGCATTTTTCCTGCCAGGCTCCGGTCGGCCCATGGCTTTCCAAACAGATCTGTATCTCTGCTCTGCTTCTGTGTTGGCTGGGGGCTTTGCCAACCCTGAGAAAACCCTGCTAATGTTGTTCCTGTGAGGCCGGACACACTTAATTTAAGTCCGCCAGCATCATAGCAGAGTGCTGGGCCTCTTGGCTCACACAGCTCCACTGGTTGAAAGCTCCCACACAGGATCTCTGAAATGATCGTCTTTGCAGGTGCAGATTAATAAATCATTGAAAAGTGAATTTATTAGTGTAATTCTCTTCAGAAAGTATAGCTCATATTATATGAATTCATCCCACAAAGCAATATGTTTCAAGAATTCGTTTATGTTCCTTTTGATTATTATTGCCTGAAATTCAGTTTCTCAGAAAATAATTACTTAAAAACAGATTTTCAAAAACAGAACTAAGGGCATACTGAAAAGTATATCCCTGTACAGTACAGTTTGTGTACTGAGTATTTGAGTGGGGCTTCTTTTGTATGAATTACGGTATCAATGTGGTGTGACATTAAGTCGAACAACCTGTGCACTGCTGAGGTGTTAAGAAAGTCCATGGTTGTTTCAATGGTGTCCTTCAGGTCATCTTCCTCAATACTTCAATAACCCTTAGATACTGCCAGGGGTAGCCAGACTTTGCTGGCCAATGAGGCTTAATGATAATGATACCATGGTCAATAAAGCTCTTAAAAGCATGAACGTTCTCTGCGGCCCTGAAGTCCTCAGGCACCCTGTTCCAGAGGTGAGGCCCATAATACTTAAAAGACGCCTCACCATGAGTGTGTGTCCTGACTTTTGGGGTGACAGGGAGACGGCTGCCAGAGGAGCGCAGAGAAGGGTTCATAAGAAGGTTCATAAGAAGGTTCATAAGGTAAATGCAGTTCAGAGAGATAAGAAGGCCCAAGACTATTAAGACATTTAAAAAACCATTAAAAGAACCTTAAAATCGATCCTAAAACATATGGGGAGCCAATGCAGTGATTTTAAGACAAGTGTAATGTGTTTCTGTCACCTGGTCTTTCTCAGGACACGTGCTGCTGAATTTTGTAGGAGTTGTAGACCTGATATACTCTTTTTGGGAAGACCAGAAAGCAGGGCATTACAGTAATCAATCCTACTGGTGATAAAAGCATGCATCAGTGTCTTCGTATTGGCCCGAGAGAGAATGCGCAGGACTCTGGCGATGTTCTTAAGGTGATAAAAACCTATTTTAGTAATATTTTTAATGTGAAGGATAAAAGTCAGCTCAGAGTCAAAAGTCACGCCCAGGTTCTTTACTTGTAAAGAAGGATTAAAAGACAGTGATTGTAGTTTTGGTAAAAATTTTCTCTCTCTGATCCTCAAGACCAATGACTAAAAATTTAGTTTTGTCCTGGTTTAGCTGGAGAAAGTTTTCTGCCTTCCAGGATTTGATGTCTAAAATGCAGTTAAAAAGTGCATCCATTGACCGTGTGTCATCTGGAGACACATAGATGTACAACTGTGTATCGTCAGCATTTCTGTGAAAGTTAACTCCATGTCTTCCGCTGACACCCCCAAGAGGGAGCATATAATACAGAGAGCTGGTGGACCGCTTTGTGACATGGTGTGGAAACAATCGTCTCACCTTGAATGTGAACAAAACAAAGGAGATGATTGTAGATTTGAAGAAACAGGGATAAGTCAAACACGTGGAGGTGGAGGTGGTTGAGGAGTATAAATACCTCGGAGTTCACCTTGACAACAGACTGGACTGGAGGCGCAACAGTGAAGCCGTCTATAAGAAGGGACAGAGCAGACTGTACTTCTTGAGGAAGCTAAGGTCCTTCAAGGTTTGCAGCAAGATGCTGCAGATCTTCTACAAGTCTGTTGTGGAGAGTGTAATCTCTTCAGCTGTCATCTGTTGGGGTAGCAGCATCAGAGCCAGGGATTTAAAAAGGCTAAACAACCTGATAAAGAAGGCTGGTTCTGTTCTTGGGACAACTGTGAAACATCTGGAGATGATGATGCAAAGAAGGATTCTTCATAAAATCCAAAAAATTATGGACAACCCTGAGCATCCTCTTCATGAGACTGTCATACAACAACAGAGCGTCTTCAGTCGGAGGCTTCTTCAGTTTCGCTGCAATACAGACCGCTACAGGAAATTCTTCCTGCCGTAAGCCGTCATTATCTACAACAACTCCTTAAAGAATTAATTATATGAGCTATACCAACACTTAAATTCCCTCTGGGATCAATAAAGTATTTTTGAATTTGAATAAAGGTTAAAAAGCACTGGGCCTGAAATTGAACCCTGGGGCACACCACATGTGAGCTTGTGTAACTTAGAAGAACAGGTATTTAGACTTAGCATAAAAGTCCTGTCTGTGAGATAGGATGTAAACCATTTGTGAAAAGCACGAGAGAGGCCAATCTGTTCTAAAAGGGTTAAAAGAATAGTGTGTTCCACTGTATCAAAGGCATAAAGGTGTTCTTACGGAAGTTTAAGCCTGGTTTAATTAAGAGAAAATGGAAAAAAAGGGCGAAAAGATAATAAAATAAAAGAAACGAGATCCAATAACGTAAGACTGAAAATGTTTTATTGTGACAAAGCTTCACATCCTCATGCAACAATCTTAAATAATAATAAAAATAATAATGAGAGATTTTAACTCTGATGAATTGCTCCCTTCAGACGGGGGTCTACCCATCCTCTACATCTACCACGTCAATCGTTAAAGACTTTTCTGACTTCCATCTGACTTTATAATCTAAGCAAACCTCTAAAATTTTTGTAAATGTAAGAGTTTTTTATTTTTTATTTCTGACTTTACATTCAGAAAATATCCTAGTTTTAATATAATAAATTTATTCCTTTAATAATGGAAAATGTTAGTTTTTAGATGCAAATGTATAAGTTTTCGACTTCAAGTTCTTTCTTGTAAATATGTGAAATTTTTTTCAAATTTTCAAAGTTCTTTGGCACGAATGTGCTGTCGTATGGTCATATTTTTTTATTGGTTTTATGTAATATTCTAATTTTCTGAAAAACTGAATGTGGGGTTTTCATTAGCCATAATTACCACAATTAATAAATACATGTTTGAAATGCATCACTATGTGTAATAAACCTTTGAGTTTCTGTATTTGAATTGAATTACAGAAACGAATTTACATTTTGATATCCTAAACTGAGGAGATGGCTGCACATGTAAATGCTTAGCAAATTGAGATGTTTTTGTGTCGACTGAGAACTTCTTTTATTACCTCCACCAAGGAAGTCATGTTTTCACCAGGGTTTGTCAGTTAGTTAGCAACATAATTCAAAAAGTTGCCTTGGCGGAGGTCTGCACTCTACGAGTCCTTTTAGTTGGAATTGGTACATTTCCCTGACAAGCAATTCATTCTTCTTTTCTGTCCTAGATGAAATTAAGGGAGACTTGACTTTTTTTTTTTTTACATTTATGTCTTCAAGACCCTGGGAAATATTAATGGCCACCCAGTGAGCAGTGACACCTTGCATAGCCATGACATATCGAAGTATCCATTAGAATACAGTCCAGACCGACTTTGCAAATGGCTTTGCTACATGTTTGCATCATTAGTCAGTAGGCTTTAAAATATTGTAATTTTAAAAGCCTGCTTTTAGTGGAGCACAGCTTGTATCCTTCCTATTGTAGTGTTCTCCTTTGTAGACAGAGGGGACTCTCAACTCCCACTCTGTTTTTGTGTTAACGGAGGGAACATCATGCAGAACAACGCTTCCTCCCACCAGCCACATTCACAGCACATCCTGCCACTGCAAAAGTTCATTATTTCACAAAATACCACTCGCTGAGTCTTTTTTTTTTAACACAGAGGATAAGACCCATTTCCTTGAATGTCTGGTGGATACAAACACAAACACTCTTTATTTGTGCAAGAAGATCCCATTGAGATACAGTATTCTCAGAGTATTCTGGCATTTCATTGAGCAAGGGAAACTCTCTTTGTTCCTGATTAGAGAAGAATAAAAACTGAATGCTGCTTCTCCATGTTTTGTTTTGATTATGCAGACAGAGACTTGAAACAGAGAACCTGAGTGGTCTGGAAGGGTGGTGCTAAGCTATTCAGTGAGTTATAAACTAACAAAAGCATTTTAAAGTCTATTCTCTGAGCTACAGGGAGCCAGTGCAAGGACTATAAAACTGGGTTGATGTGCTCTACTTTCCTAGTTTTAGTGAGGAGTCGAGCAGCAGTGCTCTGGATCAGCTGCAGCTGATTTTTACCCGAAGGGCTGCATGAAAAGAGAAAAGCATGAATTTGTGATCATTGAATATTGAGATGACTGTATCGATTGCAGTCAACCCACATTTTAGCCCTCACTACTCGTTTTTTATTTCAGCACAATGTTCCCACTACACTCATTTTGATTTAGTATTTCAGCCACTAAGACCTATTACCAGGTGTGAAATCATAATCAGAGACACTCCACCAATACTGCCTACCGGTCCGGGTGGATCTAAAGCCTAGTTTATGCTTCTCTGTCAGCAAGTTTGCACTCACACGCATCAACGGAAACGTTTTCCTTTTATACTTCTCCGTTGGTACCTCAGTGTTGCAAAGCAATTCTCCACCAGGACAGCAGACCTTTTTTGGCGGGTCTGCCTACCCTTGTAGTGTAGTCTCTGGTCGACGAAAGTTTATTTACTTCAGCTTGTAAACGCACATTCACTCAAGCAGCAATAGCCGACAGAGAGCGAGTTTTGATTGAGCTGAAATGCTTTTTACTAGAAGTGCAGCTCAATGAATACTTTAAAAATGCATGTAAACAAACAAACACAGCGGTCTGTTTTGTTCTCTACACCTCCTGGTGTTCAAAATCGCCAAAAGACCATATTAGATTAACTGACCTTGCAATAAAAAGCATCTAGTGCCCAAAAGCTGCATTGACTACTAATTGCATGGAGTATCGAGCACCGTTGTGTGGGAAATGATCTGGGGCTGATGTTGGGCTGACAAATTACAGACATGTGCTCTCCGTTGCATTTGACGGATAATAAAATTGGCCTCTATTCAGTCAGTCCTTGCATGAATGTCAGAGAGTCCTTGCGTCGACGGATGATGGCTCTGCGTGTCTCCACACCTCCGCAGACGGCGAAGTATAAACTAGGCTTAAGTGTAAAACAAAAGCATATTACAAAGTAACTTTGATGCTGTGGGCCTGCATATGTCTCTATGAAGACATATGTAGACACATAGTTAAGACCAAAATTATTTATACCTCTGGCAGATGTAGGGATCGGGTAATCAAAATTTTGCCAACATTTTCTCTCTGGAAGTAGTGTAAATATTTTGAATTTGCCCAGCTAGACTCCCAAGTTTAATCTGATAGAGAGAATCTGTGGAGGGAGCTAAAGATTGCAATGATGGCAAATAGGCCTTTGGGAGACTTTTCATTAAGCCCAAATTTCTTTAACATTTTTGTTGTTGTTGGTTTGACGCAATATTCCACTCTAAATTGCTGTGTTTCCATTAGCTGTAAGCAGAAAATCATAATTACCAGAAAGAAATGCTTGGAAAAATAAAAAATCAGTCTCTTTTTAATCCCTCTATAGATTGTTTCACAGTCAATTGAGTTACTGTAAAAAATATTTTTTCAATAACACTATCTTACTAAATGGGTCTGTAGATCTAGTTTTTGACATCTTCACAAGGGGTGCAAAGGTTTCTAAAAAATAATAATTTCATCCTTTAATGTTTATAATTCCTTTTTCAACCTATGTGAGATTTGTTTATTGTGCAGCCAGTGCACTTTCCCCAGGCAGTCCATTAGTGCTACCAGCTGAACATACAACCTGATGTCTGCCCGTGGGTTTTATAGAGCCATCACAGAATGCAGGCTGCTTGTTGTCCTGAGCAAAACAAAGAACACAGTGGTATGAGATAGCAGCACAGAGTGTCCTTGTCCCCTGCTAATGCGTTCCATTCTTTCACAAGTCAAAGAAACTTCACTGGTAAGACTGGCAGCAAAAACTGACAGGGGGATGGAGGTGAACTGACAGAATTGCAATCTGAGCTAGAGTTTTGTGAGGTTTTACTGGCGTACTGGGTCTGAGTGTAGTGGTACAAGCAGTAGAAAATAAAAACTGTACTTCTGTTGGAGACCAGAGATACTTTCTGTATCACTCACTTAAACCTCTCATGTTCTACAAGTCTTGATTTTTCTTCACATCTCAATGATACTACTCCCAGAGGAAATCACTGGCTAAAGTTATTTATGTACAGTCTTTGCAATCTGCCTCCTCTCATGGTTTGTATCCATTTCATCAAGATAATGGAGTCATGTAGACAGATAAAAAGTCCTAATGTTCTGCAAATTACATGTCAGATTTATCAAAACGAGAATATGCTGCAGCATTTAAAACTGACAAACTTGGTACATCAAGTATGTGAGACTAAAGAAGATGCTAGTGCTAGCTAATCCAGAAAAAATGCCTCTCTTTACAATAAAAACACCACTGTAAGGAAGGTCGAAGAAAAAGCGAGAAAGAAGTTTAGGCAGTGTGGAAAAAGTGTTTGTCATTTTTCCCCCAATTATTCTTTATAAAGAGAGCTGTACCTAAGATTTTTTATGGAAAGTTGAGTGAAAGGAAAAAAGTGTTAGAAAGTGTTACCCCAGGGGAAATCTTTCAAGCATTTATACAGAGAGCTATAACCCAGATTTTTAATGGAAAGCTGAATGGAAGGAAAAATCTGAACAAGCAACAAGGGAAACATGTTGTGTAAAATAATCTGTATTGTATTATTTTAGTTTTTTCTAATTTATACTGATCCACTTGTCAAACATGAAAGATGAACAAAAAGCTAATCTTCTGTTACCTATTTCATAAAGAGTAACCACTTTAAATAAGCACTTATATTTTAACATTTTCAGCATTCTTAAGGCAAATGTGTTGTTATTGAGTAGGCATGTCAGAATTCAGTGTAATTATCTATGGCTGCGGAGGCCTAATGTTTGTTTCTCATGAATTCCTGAAAACATTTGTGCAGTAGGCTAAATAAAAGTCGTCTTCCCATAGCCTGCTCCTCTAATAACCAGTGTGGTGTCAGTTGTTTATTTTAGCCATCTTGACACTGATGCCGTTCCACTTTGCTCCACACAGTAAACTAGCGATTAAAACAGCCTCATGGGACGGCATGTGTAAATGTTCCTTACTGAACACACTCACCCAGGATGTGTTCCGGGGCACGTAGACCCATCTTCAAAACGTTAAATACTCCACCAGGCCCACAATTCCCCAGCTACCAACAGTGTATACAAAACCATAGGGACGGGCTACATCTGCTGAATGTAGGTCAGTAATAATATCAAAGCATGACTCAGAGAACCTGGAGCTCCTACTAGAATTGATCAAGGTTCATAGACAGGGGTACGCTGTACGATGCAAAACTTCACAAAAATTCTCACCACCTGATTAAGATTTGAAAAAGAGCAAAGGTTGAGTGTTGCTAGTTTTGGTGATAAAAGAAAACATTTGTTTGTGCTCCATTCATATTTTATTTGAAGTAGCACTAGGCAGGAACTAAGAATAGTCCCAATGTTCTAGCAAATGTGTTCATGTTCACAAGCAGCCACACAAGGTTACTTTCCCATTCCCATCCTGCAGTACAGATGTAACATTTCAACAGTGAATGATTTTAGCTGTGTGGATAAGAGCTCTATGTACTCTGAGGCTGAACCACTCCACCTCCAACACTGAAAATATAAACCTGCACAACACAAACAAGAGGGAAAGGATCTTGCCTTTTCATCAGTAGTATAAATTAAACAGTATATGCTGTACATTTTCCTGCTTAATTTTAGAAAATATTCTGTTTTACAGAAAACTTTGAAATATTCCGTTATTTCCCTTACATGTTTTCTTTGCAGTCCTGAAATATTTTGTCGTGTAAACGGTAAAAAAAAAAATCTGACCAAAATAACCTTAGAATGTTTAACTTTTTGAAGCAGCCGTTTTACATGCCATCACCAACATTTTTTTTCAATCACTCTTTTCGGGAAAGACCAGAAATCCAGAAACACTGAGCACAAATGTGAATTTATGCAGGCTGCTGTATCTACTGATGCATAGCTTTCTGTACCATGTGGGATGTTTATATCCTGCTATATTAAATGTGTTTGTGTTGCACAGAAAAATATTTAGACAATCTTCAAAGATTTTTTTTGTTCGTCAGTCTTTTAGTATTAAAGCTGATAAGCTAGATTTTTAGTACCTGAGCTGCCATATTTCAGTGACTGTCGTCTTTGACAGTGAAAGTATAGCTGCAGAACTCATCTGAGTCATATTTTTAAACACAGTTCCTCTTTTTTACTCTGGTTTTTATTTATTAAATGGCTGTGTAAGGCATACAGTGGGGCAAAAAAGTATTTGGCAGCCACCAATTTTGCAAGTTGTCCCACTTAAAAAAATGAGACCTGTAATTTTCATTATAGGTACACTTCAACTGTGAGAAAGAATGTAAAAAAAAACTCTTTAATTGCCAACCAAGGTTACATTACAAAGTACTGAGGTGAACTTTTGTTATTGACCAAATACTTATTTTCTGCACCATTACATAAGTAAATTCTTTAAAAATCCTACAATGGGATTTTTTTAAAGATATTTTCTTTACACTGTCAACGTCTGTCAGACAAGTTGCACAATTGGTGGCTACCAAATACTTTTTTATCCCTACTGTATAGGGTTCCCGTGCTTAAACAAGGCTGATGCTCGAACCAGTTATTACTGGTTTGATTTTCCATAATCTGAGAGGTAAGTTAGTGCCATGCCATTATGTCCTTATCATTGTCTCCTCCAGTTAACATGTGATGCTCATCCGGTATTCTGAGATTTTGTGAAAGATCTGTTCATAAAAGAAGTTGGGAATCACTGGAGTTAACATAAAAATACCAAGGAAGAGTACCACATCTAACCAAATCATCCCATAATTTAGACTACACTGTTGAGCACAGTTATGGTCAGAATAACTTCCCATCCTTGCCAATTACTACAAGGTTGTTGAGTTTTGCTGACTAGTCTACAATCTAACACTTCTTCCCTCAGACACACCTTCTGGCAGTATCGTAAGGAGAACCCTAAGACCAGAGTAGGAGAACCTCCTCCTGAGGGCCTTCCAGGCTTCAACAGTGGTGTAATGCTTTTGGACCTAAGCGCCATGAGGGCTTCGACTCTCTACAACCAGCTGCTGAAGCCCAACAATGTGGCCAAACTAGCAGACCAATATCGCTTCAGGGGCCACCTGGGGGACCAGGACTTCTTCACAATGATCGGCATGGAGCATCCAGACCTGTTTTACTCTCTGGCCTGTGGCTGGAACCGACAACTGTGCACTTGGTGGAGGGACCACGGCTACGGAGATGTTTTTCAGTTGTATTATGGATGCGATGGACCTGTTTATATCTATCATGGGAACTGTAATTCCCCCATTCCAGACGACTGAACTGTACACTCTTGTCTTACTGGCACTGAAAAATACATCCATTGTGTAGCAGCAGAAGAATCATTTTTCCTGCTAATATGGGATATTGTTTTCTAGAGACATTGACTTTCTTTACCAGCCATGAACCCTACCCCTCTGCTGGCTAAGGGGGATGTCAAAATTACTGATTTTACTGCTGTTTATTATTTTATGTTCAGCCTAAAGCCCATGTCTTTGATAACAGCAATGCAGAAGGAGCATCCTTTTGCATATATGGGATTGACTCATGCAGCACCTCACACTATTATAAAACATTACATTGGTGTTTCAGTTCAGTTAAGTGGTTTGAGGGTACTGGATGGAGTTCAGAACGTACCATACATACCACTATAAGTTCTCCAAAGAGCTGTCGGTGATTGTGGATGCTGTTGTTTGTTTTCCCATTAAAAAATGCAGAGATAAAAGATTTATAAATACCTTTTCATTTAGCTCAAGACCTTTTCAAAGCACAAAAACATTATGAATGTTATAGAAAATGGCGACTGAGAATGCCACACTGCAGCACGCTGGACAGCACCGATAAAGACAACTAACACAACTAACAAACTAAAACCGTTGGGGGGGGAACAAGCAACAACGATATAATGTTTTATCTGTGGCCGTTTTTGACTTCTTTGCATGCTGGCTGCAGTTCTTTGCGCTGTGACTTTGCAGCAAGAAGGTCATCAAACTTCCTGCTATGGTGCAAAAATGCATGTTAGGTTTATTAGCCTTTAAGTCTAAAGCCCGGTTCACACTGTGATTTTGGCCATCATAGACAAATCTTTTATCGTGAATAGACTCAAGACGAAAAACAGTGAGCGTGATTGGCGGGTATGTGGTCGTCCAGTGTAACAGGTAATCTGACAGATGCTCCAAACAATTGGAAAGAGGCTTCATTGGAGAATATGACTTTGCCCCAGTCCTCAGCAGTCCATTCACCATACTTTCTGCAGAAAATCAATCTGTCCTTGATGTTTTTTGTGGCTTCTTTGTTGCCCCTCTTGACACCAGGCCATCTTCCAAAAGTCTTCGCCTCACTGTGCGTGCAGATGCGCTCACACCTGCCTGCTGCCATTCCTGAGCAAGCTCTGCACTGGTGGCACTCCGATCCCGCGGCTGAATCCTCTTTAGGAGACGATCCTGGCGCTTGCTGGACTTTCTTGGACGCCCTGAAGCCTTCTTAACAAGAATTTAACCTCTTTCCTTGAAGTTCTTGATCATCATATAAATTGTTGCTTTAGGTGCAATTTTAGTAGCCACAATATCCTTGCCTGTGAAGCCATTTTTATGCAACGCAATGATGGCTGCACGCGTTTCTTTGCAGGTCACCATGATTAACAATGCAAGAACAATGATTTCAAGCATCACCCTCCTTTTTACATGTCAAGTCTGCCATTCTAACCCAATCAGCCTGACATAATGATCTACAGGCTTGTGCTCGTCAACATTCTCACCTGAGTTAACAAGACGATTACTGAAATGATCTCAGCAGGTCCTTTAATGACAGCAATGAAATGCAGTGGAATTTACATGGCAAAGGACTATGCAATTCATCTGATCACTGTTCATAACATTCTGGAGTATATGCAAATTGCTATTATAAAAAGTTAACCAGCAACTTTTCCAATTTCCAATATTTATGTAATTCTCAAAACTTTTGGGCACGACTGTACAGAAAATAAGACTTGACTACTATTTAGGCTGGGTGTGTGTTAATATTTTGTTGTCCAATAGCCAAACTGTAAAAAGCACAAAAAAATAATCCACTAATCGAAATAAAATAAAAAAGTGTGGGAACCCTGAGGTTCTTAATTAGCACCACCTAGGAGCTGAACCAGAGGAAAGAAGAGTTTTCATCAGGAACTAGGCTTAGGGCATTTGGAGGTCAACAAGCAATCAAAATGTTGGCGAAGCTATCTGTTTAAAACTTTAGATTTCATTTTATTTTTCAACTAATTTATACAAATAAATAAAAAAGAAACAGTAAAAACACAAAAAACAGAGCCTCTGCTCTAAATAACAAGTAAGATTCAGATTTGTTCTTATTATTTTTGATTTGATCTGTCAGATTTTAGATAAGCCAGTGCACTGCAATGGACCTCATTTCTAGACAATAGCTTTTGCTGAATGCATAAATATAATTTTCTATTTAGTTTTTAAACACCGACGCTCATCTAATATCACCAGGTGGGATAAATAAATCTTTCTCTAAGCATTGTTTTTATTCCCACTTTACAATACTGCTAGTACTGACCAAATCAGAGATCAGCTGATTGGGATTTTGAAATGTTCACCAAAGCTCTTATTGTTTAAAACAGTGTTAGTAAATCAAGGTATTTATATCAGGACATTTGTTAGCAGTGACACTGATACAAATAATGTCTTCTGTGTAGGTAAACTGTCTCCCTGCACTGTGATCTTGCACGAAAACTGATAATAGAAGAGCAAAGATCAAATGTTTTCTGTTCAACTCTTCATTCATTTACTGGTTATATGTTATAGTGATGGAGTGCTGTGGCTTTTCAATTTATGGAACATCTAACCAGCCCTTTTGCAGAACCGGTTTAGGATAAGTTATAGCAGCAGCTCTGGTAAAAAAAAATTAAAATGAGAGCTTCAGCCTCATTCAAATGAACGGAGTCACAATGTAAGCATGAATACCGTATGTCAAATTATTCTTCACTGATGTCAATCTGTTCTGTTTATACATTGCACAATTTCAATGAATGTTGTGTTTAAAGCCATATGAATAATCAGTCACTTAAGATCTACAAATTTTACCTTATTTACAACTATAAACATGCTTTTTTTATTCAGACTGAAGACTCATGTATTACTTTTGCTTCATTGTGAGGAAACTTTCATTCAAAAGTGTCAAATTCACCTGCATTTTATTCTCCAACAAACTGAGTCCTAATCTGGTGTGTTTGTCTCACCTGAGTGCTTTGTTTGCAATTAGTGGACTTCAGAGCCATGTGGAAGCAGAAGACCCTTAATTTCAGGTAGACCTTCTTGTAAGAAGAAACGTTAGGTGAGATGGAGTCACATCCAAAAGTAGGTTGAGGGGTTTAGTACAATTAGGGTTAATAACAGTGGCACTGATAACAATTGTTGGTCTCCTACATTTGAACTTCAGCTGCTACTGAACACTGAGCTCTATCAGCCAGTGCACATGTTCCAGGGAGGGTATCGGAGCCAGGAGCGTGACTGCAGACACTGACCCATTTCCAGTTTTCTTGCTGTTCTGACTGAGCTGACATTCAGATTCTAAGAGATGTCAACACTCAATAGCTGTCTCACTTGATTCAGGTTTTAACAAAGAAGCACACAGTGAGAATGTCTTTCATGACAGTAGGAGGCTGTAGTAAGCCCACTGCTATCCATTTTATTATATGGCAGTAAAACTATACTTGCATTAACAATTTCATTTGAACAATTCTTGATTTCACATTCTCCTGTAGATGCACATCTATGTTTTGTCAGTGGCTTTGTGTTGCATACGTCTTAGTTAGATTTTTTTTTTCTAAGACAACTCAAACTTCTGTTTTGATTGGACCTCAAATATGATTGATCTGGTATAGATAATAAATATGCAAACATCACTATTACCAACAGCTTTTGTAAATAAAATAAAATAAAAACAAAACAACCCAAACTTATTTTCACATTGCAATGCCTAAAACCATGTTTAGGACTGAAACTTGTTCACAAATTAGCTGTATATAAAATCTGGCAAAAAGATATTAAAAATGTCACTCTTCTGCAAGCCTCAATTGAATTTCATAAAAAAGTGAGATGGTTTTTCAAGATATATTCCATTAGGTTCAATATTATTCACATATACAGTTTTAATTAGTCAAGATGTTTTGTCATTTTTCTATTAATCCTGCTGTTTCATATACAGACATCTAGAGCAATGTGAAAACACCCTTGTTCAATTCAAATCCTCTTTAATGAAGAACAAAGTTGAAAATGTCCCATAAGGTAATAATCCCTATGATAATTATCAGTATTCAAAGTATTTGATTTGCCATCAATAAACCTTTAAATAAGAAAACTGCAGTGATGCCCTAACTAATTACAACCTATAATCAATCATTTTTTTGTAGTGTGGTAAACTTAAGCCCCCACCGGAATTGTCTAAACCTGGTCTCCTTTTGTCAGCAATAAAAACTGTAGGGATATATGGATTCATGCGATTAGCAGAAACCTCATAGCTGCTTCAGATTTAATGCCTCCACAATCAAAGCTGTCTCTACATAGATGAAACCCATGACTCAGTCGGTACTATTTTTCAGCAGCTGTTTCAGGAAGCAGAAAGATGAAAACAACTCTGCAGCAAAATCTGTCACTGTGGTACCGGCCTTTCATGGCTGATTAATTAAATGTGCACTTTATTCGAAGCCAGTCACATCCAAATGATAACCCTCAAGAGATAATCAAAGCTTGAGAACCTCATGGGTATGTATAATAACCTATGCTCACACATAAGGCAAAGAATCAGAAAACAAGCAGTTTGTCTCAATAATTTTTTATATTTGAAGAACTCATATTTATTAGATTTAATATAATTATTTTTTCAGTAGTGACTAATTTGTCTGACTGCTCTGACAGGTAAACCTTTCGAACGAGATATTTAAAGATTATTTAGATATTTAAAGACTTACGATTAAGCATGGAAAACCTTTTTGAAAATTCTGAAATTTTAAAAAATGTCATCCAGGACCACAAGGGGGGACCTTGTGAATGACCTGGAGAGAGCTGGACCAAAGTAACAAAGGCTACCATCAGTAACACACTACGCTGCCAGGGATTCAAATCCTGCAGTGCCCGTGTCCCCCTGCTTAAGCCAGTTTATGTCCGGGCCCATCTGAAGTTTGCTAGAAGTAGCATTCGGATGATCCAGAAGAGGATTGGGATAATGTCATATGGTCAGATGAAACCAAAATAGCAATTTTTGGTAAAAACTGTACTTGTCGTTTTTGGAGGAGAAAGAATGCTGAGTTGCATCCAAAGAACACCATACCTACTGTGAAGCATGGGGGTGGAAACATGCTTTGGGGCTGTTTTTCTGCAAAGGGACCAGGACGACTGATCCGTGTAAAGGAAAGAATGAATGGGGCCATGTATCGTGAGATTTTGAGTGAAAACTTCTTTCCATCAGCAAGGGCATTGGAGATGAAACAAGGCTGGGTCTTTCAGCATGACAAAGATTCCAAACACACCGCCAGGTAACGAAGGAGTGGCTTCGTCAGAAGCGTTTCAAGGTCCTGGAGTGGCCTAGGCAGTCTCCAGATCTCAACCCCATAGAAAATCTTTGGAGGGGGTTGAAAGTCCTTGTTCCCCAGCAACAGCCCCAAAACATCACTGCTTTAGAGGAGATCTGCATGGAGTAATGGGCCAAAATACCAGCAACAGTGTGTGAAGACTTACAGCAAAGGTTTGACCTCTGTCATTGCCAACAAAGGGTATATAACAAAGTACTGAGATTAACTTTTGTTATTGAAAAAAAACTTATTTTCCACCATAACTCCAAAAAAATTCTTAAATAAAAAAATCAGACCATGTGACTTTCCGAAATTTATTTTTTCTCTTTTTGTCTCATAGTTGTCATGTTTAGGGAATTGAGGACCCAAATGCAGCGGAGTAAAAAGAACAATGATTGAATTAAACAAAAGAACAAGGAACTTGCAGAAACTCCGGAGGACGAGAAAATATAGCGACGGGGAACACAGGAACCAAAAGGGATGTTTGACGATGAACCAGCTAGTAGTGACTGACAGAGAAGAGCTTAAATATACTGTGGTGTGCAAGTGGCAGGGATAAGGCTGAGGACTAATTAGGGAGAAGCAGTTGCAGGTGAGAGGGAGAGAGCAGGTGGAAACAATCAGTAGCTGGGATGCAGAATGGCAAGGAAAACAGAGAGGAAGAACAAAACATAAGAAGGGACTAGACAGAGCTATACTAAAGAGGAATAAGGATGAACTATGAACCTCAGAGAAACTAGTAAATTAGTTTAAGAGAAACTCAAGAGCACTAGAGTCGAGAAAACAGAACTGAAGGAAAAAAAACCTACGAGGACAGGATTCTTTAAAAGAAGACTGACTAATAAGAGAAATTAAGTATAACAGAACTAACCGGAACAAATAATAAAAAGAAGAAAACAAAGGTGAGAACATCCAAGGAAAAGAAGTGAACCTAAGAAAGTAAGACGGAGCCAAAATAAGTAACACTAAGAACCTAAGTAAATAAATAAGGAATGACCCACAAAGACGAGAAACCTAACATAAGAGCACCTGAGGGTAAAAGGGGGAGAAAATGTGGTGGAAGGAAAAACTCAAATAACACATAACAAAACACCAAGAAATAAACTAAAATGTTAATGTAAACTGAATAAGGAAATGAAATAACTAAAACTCAAAACCCAAACACGTAAGAAACCTAACAAGTTGAGGTATACCTATGATGAAAATTACAGGCCTCTCTCATCTTTTTAAGTGGGAGAACTTGCACAATTGGTGGCTGACTAAATACTTTTTTGCCCCACTGTATTTGATATTTGGTATTAGTCTGCTGCCACACATAGGGTTTTACATGTCGTTGAAAAAGTTTCACTACAGTCTCATTTGAGCAGAGCACCTTCTTCAACATGTTTGCTTCGGGACTTCTTATCACTTTCTTACAACAATGGCTTTTCTTCCTGCCACTCTTCCAAAAAGGCCAGATTTTTCTACATTTCGCTTGCCATCTCTATATGCAGATGTTACATGGGTGGACAGAAGACTGATAGTTGAGAGGAAAATATTTTATCTGTATATCCTGTCATTCGTTCATTCATTCTCCTGATCCACCTGTGGTCTGGTTCCTTGCTGTGCACCAGCTCTCACTTTCCTTTACCAATATCTCTGACCCACTATTGTTGACAGACATTAAGGTGTTTTCATTCAGGGAACTGCCACAAAAGCTGCTGAACAACTTATTTTCTAGCAATTTGACAATACCCCAAGAATGGTCAGTGTCACGCCGAACGTCAGCACTGAAACAAAAACACAGAAAGGTGCTGCCCTCAGAAGAAAAGCCTTCACGTGACAGCGGATCACGTTTTTTCATTCAGAAGACAATGCAGCATCATGTTTATGCCGCTATAACTTAGCCTGAGTAGAATTTGTGCTTGTACAAAAATCTCTGACAGTTAAAAACGTTTTCCTTACTTTCCACAAACTGAATGTGGTCGTAGTTCTGGATTTCCATGTGTGTGAACAGTTTGTATTCAGAGGTGCAGTATTGCTTAATAGAGCAAACCTTTAAACAGCTCTGAGGCGGCTTTGTTAGGTAGGTTAGATTTAGCAGCTCTGAAAAAAATGAAGAATATTTAGATTTGAAGTTGACTGATATGGAATTTGATATTACCGTTGCTGAGTCCAGTGTTTATAAAGCAATGCAGTCATTATAATCTTATAATTTAATCTTAACTGATTAAATTTTATCCAGCCTTCTAGAGAAATTGCTCCTAATACTGGGCCATACTTCTACCACTATTCATCCTTTTTGTAATGATGTAAGTAGTGTTGAAGAAAAGGCTGAGAAAAGAAAATTATATGAGAAGTTCATCAGAGCTGGATCTCAGTGCTTTTAAGCTTATTTTCTAACAAGAAATAAAGCCATTCTGTGGTGTAATTTTGTAAACAACCAATTGTACCAATTGTCAATTTCAAACTGTGCTGGGCTATTAGATCTTACATGTTTGGACAGGTTTAACTTAATTAAATGTATTAAAATGTAAACATTGCTCAAAATGAAAAATTATTATCTCAAAAAAACTATTATTTTAAAAGAAGTTAGTTTAAACATTAGTGTGGTAAGGACCTGCTCCCTGTGGCCTGCCTCCACCTCAACTACACTACTATGGAAATTCATTTAAACAAAAAAAAAATTCTTCTCAAACAAAATGTCTCTGTTTAGACAGGAATGCAACTGACTATTAACTTGTACTTTTTTAAAGAGGGAATTGACACTTCATCATTGACAAGATCATAATCTTGTCTAAAGCTCATAAAATCATAGCCGTTACAAATGTTGTATTTTGTGGTTTTCACATAGATAAAACAAAAACAAAATTGTATCGGGTCATGGTCACGCCTTACCTGCTTTGTTAAATAATGTGATGGAAAGTTATTGGGTCAAAAACAAAGGAGTATGTCATTGATTTTTGACAGAGTAATGTACCGGAAGCCAGTATCGTTCATAATCAGAAGTTGCCTCTATAAGTATCTTGGCCATTGTCAGATAAGTTTTGACGTAAATGCAGATCTGATTATCAGGTGAGGTCAACAGACAATGTTTTTAGAGCCGAAGTGTAGGTTAGGTTCTAAGTAAAAGATAAAAATAGCCTAATTGATATTATGAACGTCTGTTCCAAGATCATAATGAGTTTAGCAGATGGAATTGGGCACTTGGGAGAAAACAGGTGGTTGAAAAAGCTACAAAAATGATCAACCAGCCTGATCACATCCTCTTAAGGGATTTTTTCCTGTTGCCTTTAGCCCAACATGATACTGTAGGGTGTAGGACAAGAACTAATTGTTATTTTAAGTATTTGATTCACTAGGCCATTAGGCTGTTAAAATGGAAAATGCCTACCCTATATGTTTTTTTGTTTTTCCTAACCAAATATGCAGATTTCTATTGCATTTTTATTTTGTTTTGATGTCTGTCCGTCTATCCATGCATCCATGATCATATTTTATTCTAGGATGAGCCACAGAGGCAGCAGCCTAAGCAGAGAAACCCCGACTTCTCTCTCCCTAGTCGCTAGAACCGGCTCCTCCGGGGGAATCCCAAGGTGTTCCCAGGCCAGCCGAGAAACATAGAACACCTTACCAGGGGCCAGGAGGCATCCTAACCAGATGCCCGAGCCACCTCAACTGAACAGAATTGGACCCCCTCCTTGAATGAGAGCAACTCCATGCTTGGACTGTATCAGGATGCCTCCCTGTTGGCACCACAAAGGACTCCCTGTTGTTTGGACACATGATATTTTTAGATGTCTCAAACAATCACAATTCATCAAAGAAAGTAACTTTATACCATGAAACCAAGAGTTGCAGAGAAGACTCTTTCGTCCAAACAGTGAAGGATGTTTGTTGTCCAAAAATGAGCTCGGGTGCACTCCAACGTACCAGGTGCCAAGGTCTATAAGGCTCTGCACAGGTGGCAGCAATATTATGTTGCACACTCCTCATGAGGAGACCATCCATTCAGAGGCCACATGGCCAAATGGACAGTTCCCCAGGGCAGCTTTTGAAAGGGGGGGAACACAGCCACCAGATAAAAAATAGAAATGATCTTAGTGGTTGCACCTGGAGTTTTCCATTGCTTTGATAGCTTAAAGCAGTCAATATAGAATTTGTTCTATTGGAGATAATCATTGTTCATACAAAACGCCAGTCTGATTAAAAGAATCACAGAGTGATTTCAGCTGGAATAAAAAAATACAGTCACAATGTGTTTCATATAAAATAACCTTTTCAAGCTATCAAGCTCCTTGCAATGAACAAGCATGTGTCTGGCGAGTTCACCTGCCAAAACAAGTCAAGTCAAGTCAACTTTATTTATATAGCACTTTACAACACAAAAACATTTCCCATGACAAAAAGCAAAACTCCACCATCCACGAAGTTACACAGTACAGTACAATGTATGGCATTGCTCTTGTACAAGATACAGTATCAACAGCAAAATGAAACAATAATAAAATCTACAATGAGTGGTAGGTGATCTGCACATTCTGTTAAGAGTTCATCAGTGAGATAGCCTGGGGGAAAAAACGGTCTCTGTGGTGGCTGGTTTTTTGCAAATAGTGCGCTGTAGCACCGACCTGGAGGTAAAATTCTAAATAGTTTGTGTCCAGAACAAGTGGGGTCTGCCGATGTTTTAGCTGCCCTTTTCCTGACCCTAGACCTCTGCAACTCCTGCATAGCGCGAAGGTCAGCTCTGATGATTCTCTCTGCAGACTTGATTGTTCTTTGCAGTCTGGCCCTGTCATGTTTTCTGGCTGAGTCAAACCACACAGGGATGGATATGCACAGGACAGACTATTTAATAGCAGCGTAGAAGACCAGCAGGTCATTTGGAAGGTTGTACTTCTTAAGTTTCTGCAGAAAGCACAATCTCTGCTGGGCCTTCTTTCGAATAGTGTCTTTATGTTAGAACCAGCTCAGGTCCTGGGAAAAAGGGGCTCCTAGAAACCAGAAGTTATCCACAGTAGACACAGTGTTACTGAGAATGGTGAAGGGAGGCAGTGTGGGGGATGTTCTCCAGACATCCACTGTCATCTCCACTGTCTTGACCGGGTTAAGCTCCGAGTGGTTCTGACGGCAAATTTAAATGAAAGCAGTACAATCATTGTTGCAAATATTTTTTTAAAATAATTATTTGAAACATTGATGCTGCAAGAACCTTAGTTTCCATAATGAGCTTATCTAGACATCAAAGTATGGGTGTGTTTGAAGTTTGGTGGTAAGATCGGATTAATTTAGCTGGTGCATTGTAAACCACGCCATCTCACAACAGGCAGACAGGGATATGTTTGATCTGACTGTCTCAAGAGTACATGTCATTTATTCAGAAGCACAAAACTGTGACGCTGTCTTGAGAGGGTACTGTCATGGAACACTGGCTGGGAGCCTGACCCATATAATACATAGCACTGTAAGGTAGAAATTAGGTCTCTGTGTTGCCCTACTTTAAAGTCTACAAGCAGAAATATCCCAATAAATGTCCATGCTTGTCTTTAGTGATAAAGGATAGAAAAGGGGTGGCTTTTACCCAAAACTTTTCTCCACCTAATCCAGCTTTTTGATATTTATATTAAATCAAACATTACATTATTTAAATCAAACAAAGAGAAAATTATTACTCCCTCACATGGTATTTTTTATGCTTTGGTTCATTTTAATGCGTATACCTTCCACCACAAGTTAAAAACAAAGTTTATCATTAAGCGTCTACAGTATTCAAGAAGTAACATGAAGCCAATCACTATTTTAGAATAAAGGGATGACTTTAAGGATCCTGTCTGGCAGTGTGGCACTCAGAATTGATGTCCGAGGGCCAATTAGAAGCCCAACAGATTTACTTTCGCAAGTGGAGCATTACGGCCTCTGCTATAATGGTCCACTATAATTCTCCACTTAAAGGGGAAATCAAAGCTTTTCAGTTTGGTTAAAATGGAAAGAGGAAACTGATGACAGAAGAGAGAAAAGGGAATAAAGAAAATACACTAAAACAACCTAAAAGTCTGCTTCTACACCTGCAGGATGGCAGAGAGAGGAGAAAAAGGCAATGACAAAACAAACCAACCAGCAACAATGGTAACTGAGTACCACACAGCAACAACCCACACATAGATATATAAATACAACAGCAGCACCACTAAAAAGAAAAAAAAAACTCAATATATTGTTTAGGTTCCTAAATACCTCTGAAATATCAGCTACCATTCGGTGTCTCTGGGTGCCGTTATCCTGTTGTCCTTTACAACCTTAGTTCTTGTCAACTCAGTGTGTGTTTGCAAATCTAGAAACTCTGTTAGCTCAGAGTGAATAGAGAGCGTTTGTATAGGACAGTTTTTTTGTGTTGCTACAGATTTACTGTTAGATTAAGAACTTTAATTATGGCTACACAATGGATCACAATATCCATCCATACATCCATCCATCAACTATCTATAGGGGATACCTCAAATATGTGGAATAAGGCAAGGCAATTTTATTTGTATAGCACACTTTAAACAACAAGGTCATTCAAGGTGCTTTACATGATCAGGGGATAAAGTACAAGTAGCAATAAAGCATAAAACACACACAAAACATATGACACAAGAAAACATTACTCAAAGGCAGCTCTAAACAGATAAGTTTTGGAATGATGCAGATTTGTAGTTGTCTGGAAGTTTGTTCCAGATTAGAGGAGCATAGAAACTGAAAGCTTCTTCTCCATGTTTGGTTTTGAGTCTAGGAGTGTTTAGTAGACTGGAATTAGAGGACCTGAGTGGTCTGGTGGGTTGGTATAGTGACAGTAGATCTTCAAGATACTTTGGCGCTAGGCGATTCAATGATTTATAAACATATAAACAGTCTATTCTCTTACCTACAGGGAGCCAGTGTAAGGACTTGTAAGGAATAAGGTGTGCCCTGTGACGGACTGGCAACCAGGGTGTATGCCGCCGAAGAAAACTTGGAGATAGGCACCAGCCCCCCGTGCAGAGAATGGATGGTACATGTCTCATACCAGTTTGCAACAGTATTTCTCTTGTGGCTTTCTCTCTTTCAACAATGACTTACTTTGTGCCATTCTCTCATAAAGGCCATATTTGTGGCGTGTACCTGAGCTGTGGGTATCTGCAACTCCTCCAGAGTTATCATGGGTCTGTTGACTGCTGCATTGATTAACCCAGATCAGTTATTCTCCTTAGTATTGAAACATTAACTTCTGTGTGCTCATATCTTTTTTACCATTATACAATTTGATCTTCACAAATACACCAGTGAGCCTAAAATTTTAGGTGGCATTATGCAACAAAGATGATGAAGCATGACTGGAAGTTGATATGATCTCATAAGCAAACAGAACATCTAGTTCCCTTTAAATGAGGCGACCAGCATTAGATTTTCATTGTGTAACGGGTGAAACCCTGCAGCAAGTGATCTGAAATGACAAGTCGATTTGTCCTTTTCCTAAAAAGTGAAAAACCTTTGACCCCATGTGTGGTATTTGTTGGTGATATGTTTTTTGCTTATTGAGGCCACTCAAATTGCTTCTGGCAGGATCCTAGGAAGGGCATTTGTGAGACTTCATGAAAGGAAGCAGCTATCAGGTTGTTTCTATGTAAAGCTAAAGGACAATGATGCTTACAAAACAACCATAATGTCCCTGTGCTGATTTAATCAAATTGTTTTCACCCATCTCTGCTGGGACATTCAACTGAGCTGCAACACCTACATAGTCACAATTTCACAGTCACATGCAAATGCATACACGTTTCAAACAGCTTGTATCACAAAGAACCAGCTGAAAGAAAATGAGTTGTCATAAAGTGGCCTGGATATACAGTATCAGCCCTTTTCTGATGTGTAAGTTTCAGACACGATATACGTCAAACAGAAGGCTGCAGATGTAGGTCAGTGTGTTACACTGCCTCCAGTAAGCCAGCAGTGTTGCATCTTCAGTGAAGATCCACTAGAGTCTCTGCATGTTTTTTAAGGAAATTTGACTTTTTAACATGGCATAGGATGCTTTGCTTACACAACAATGTTTGAGGGGGAAGTCAAAGCTTTTCTGGTTTGTTGATGTGATTAAAATATTCAGGCATTTCTGGAGCTGAATTCATTTAGGTTTGAAGAAAAATGAAATGTCCTTTAAAGTTCAAAAAGTAGGTGGAAGAAAGGGATGATGTCTGTAAATCTACCAAGTTTAACTCTTGAGACTCTGAATCAGGCAACAACCACAGACAACAGTTTAACAGTAAAAGGTTAATTTTGATTATTCTAGAGGTATTGGAATGAGGTCGTCAGGTCACCGATCCGGAGCAGCAGGCTGAAGGAGGACAGGTAAGTGATTAATTTTCTTGATTTTTATGATTTATGTTTCTTAAAGTGGTGGGTAAGCTTACTTTCCAGGGGGAGGAGGAGCTCCAGGGGAAGGTAAGTAGGAGATCAGTTACTGAGACCGGCTGGGCGTGGGGGATCTGATGGTTTCCTGAGCCAATGTCTGATTGATGCAGGTGGAGTTGCGTAGGAGGGTGGAGAGGCAGGAGATTGGCTTGAGTGGATGCATGTGAGTTTTTCTCTCCAGGGAGGAGTGCTGTGGAGACTGACTAAAATAAATCCAAGTGGAGATCTGACCACAGAAGAACTGGACGTTAACTAGGAAACCAGGACTTGGAAGAGAAGCCCTGGAATAGAGAGGAATCCAAGTGTTGCTCTTAGCATGGAGGAAATAGGACCAGCTTGTGAAACCTGCCAGTCGCACCCTGCACAGAGGTAGAAAGCACAATTCCAGCACACAGCAACTGAATTCTAACAAAATCAGAACCGCCAAGTTCAAGTTCAACTGTGCTGTTTCTAACATTGCTAGTGCAGATAGCCATGCTTTTTAATGGCTGTTTCTTTGTAGGTTTGCAGTTTCTCCATACAGTTTTTGTTTTCATATGATGGATTGAACAGTGGTCTTTGAGACGTTCAAAGCTTGTTTTATAACTCAACCCTGCTTTAAACTTCTCTACGACTTTATCCATGACCTGTCTGGTATGTCCTTTTTCCTCACTATACTATTTGTTCTCAAAAAAAGCCTTTGATGCCCTTACAGAACAGTCGTATGTATGCTTAGAATACACAACCATAATAGACTTTTCAGGTTTATGTTTGTAAAAAAACAAATTTAAATCGCTTTACCGTTGTGTGCTACCTTGTGCTGGTCTATCACATAAAATCCCAATACAATACTTTCAAGTTTGCTGTTTTATGTGACAAAATCTAAAACATTCAGATTATGAGTACTTTTTGCAAGCCTCTCTCTCTTGTATTAAACACGTTTATAACTTCTCAACAAGCAGTGACAGTTGCTGGGAGGATCATTATAAGTCCTACCAAATGGCCTTATGCTGCTTGGCATGCAGCTCTGCCCCGTTCCTTGGCCCAGATGGCCAGTGTCCACACCGTCTGTCTATGATAAAGCAGTAGTGGCATGGACTCACTGATATTCATCAAGTCAAATGGTTACAGCCTTCTGAGCTCAAGCACAGGCTGTTCTGGGGGACTAACATCACTGGCAAGGAGGCATGTTAATCACACATGCCTCATAGTTTTGGGACATCAGGAAAGACAATTGGTGCCATGTTAGAAGTGGGTTAATCCAAACTCAAAAGGTTTTAAAGCATTGAATCAGCCTTTAATTAGCTGCCTGCTTTGCAGTGATCCACACAGCAAATACTGTGATTAATACAAAGGCCAGCTGTGAAAGTATGTTCTAGGTCATGAATACATCAACCATTGAAATAAGTGATTGTTAGGATCCTGTGTTCTGCTGGTGTTTCTGCTGTGTGTGTGTGCGCTCCTACCTTCTCTGCAGGGGCGTGGCTGATTGGCGACAGGTGCAGCTCGTTCAGGCTCATCTCTCCAGCTTTAAAAGAGAAAGGAAGGCTGAAAGCTGATGCCAGATTGTTCTCGCTTCCAGCATGGTAAAGACGGCCAACTTTGCTCTAGAGAAGTTTACCTTCCAAGACCTCTGTGTGCTTTTTCTTCCTGATTTCCTCACAGATCCTGATCCAGACTCCTTTGTCCTCCGAAGTTGGTTTCCTTTTCTGATCTCCGTTCCATCGGCGATACTTCCTGGAAACAACTTACCTTCACTCTGGATTCCCTCCTGGTCAACTTCTGCCTCTAAACCTTGGACCCTGGACCTGGAACGTGGAACCTGGAAGTTGTCCTGGAACCTCCACTGGTCTGCCCTTTCTCCGTCCGTCTGCCCGCTCCACCTGCAAACACACACAGCCTTGCACAACATCAGCCTCCACCTACCTCTGCTACTGGATCCTACTTGCCTTCCCCAAAGACCAGACGCCTCAGTCATCTTTTCCGCCTGCCATCGTCGACCCATTTCCTGGCATTCCTCAGACTTTCTCATTCACTATTTGTTAAATAAATATTTCTTATCATATCCTAACTGCGTTCTGGTGTTCTGATTTTGCTGCTGCCTTCGAGTCATTAAACCCAGCAAACATGACGGAACAATCTGGCCACCCTGACTCAGCAGCACAAATTCAGAATGCTGTATTTCAGCAGGGGACATTAAGCAAAAGGTTTCCTCTTACAGCGTAAATTAGCCTTCTCTCGTTCTCCCCAGACATTTTCTTTAGACTCTCATAAGATCAGTTACATAATTGGACTCCTCCGGGGAAAGGCCCTCAGATGGGCAGAAGCCTTTTTTAACGAATCCTCTGTAGAAAACACAACTCTAGAAGAATTTTTGTAGTTATTTAATTTAACTTTTTCTCCGGTCAGAAACAAGGGGGAGTCGGTCTGTAAACTTTGGACAATTAAACAAGGAACTCGCCCAGTAGCTGAATTCGCCATTGATTTTAGAATCCTAGCAGAAGAGTCAGGGTGGAACGATCCAGCATTAAGAGGAGCGTTTTATCAAGCATTAAACGAAAGAATCAAAGATGATCTCACCACAAGAGATGATCCTGACACCCTTGATGAACTGATTGCCTTAGCCATAAAAGTTGATAGACGGTCCCGAGAGAGAATTAAGGCTCACTAAGTCCCTGTATTGATTAGAGGTTTAAACCATATTTCCATAAAGAACAAATATTCTCTCCCATTGCTGTCCTCCGCTTTGGAACCCGTTAGCCAAGCCTCCATTTTCTCCAAACTAGATCTCAGGAACGCCTACCACCTTGTCCGCATCCGTGAAGGAGATGAGTGGAAAACTGCCTTTAAAACACCCATCGGACACTTTGAATATTTGGTCATGCCTTTTGGACTATCCAACGCACCCGCCGTTTTCCAAAACCTTATTAATGATGTCCTACGTGATTTTTTTAAAACAAGTTTGTTTTTGTTTACCTCGACGATATCTTCATCTTCTCTTGTTCCCTCCAAGATCACAAGATCCATGTCTGGCAAGTCTTTCAAAGACTGTTGGAGAATCGACTCTACGTTAAAGCAGAAAAGTGAGTTCCACGTTTCTTCCATAACTTTTCTTGGTTTCATCCTGGGAGATGGGCAGGTGAAGGCAGATCCAGCTAAGGTTAATACCATCAAGGACTGGCCAGTTCTGGAAACCTGTAAACAACTTCAACGCTTCCTGGGTTTTGCAAACTTCTACCATCGATTCATCAACAGTTATAGCAAACTCTCAGAACCTCAACGCTCTCACTTCTTCTAAAAAGACCTTTAAATGGACCCCGGAGGCTAATCTTGCCTTCCAACAACTCAATCATTCATCCAGGCTCCTACCCTCACTCAACCTGATACCACCCAACAATTCATCCTAGAAGTCGATGCTTCGGACACCGCTGTTGGTGCTATCCTCTCTCAAAATCCCCTTCAGATCACAAGATTCATCCGTGTGCTTTCTTTTCCAAAAGATTCTCCCCAGCAGAGAGGAACTACGACATCGGTGACCGAGAACTTCTTGCCATAAAGTTGGCTCTGGAGGAGTGGCGTCACTGGCTGGAGGGTACGGAGATTCCCGTCATCGTCTGGACTGATCACAAAAACCTGTCATACCTCCAAACAGACAAAAGACTAAATCCCAGACAGTTCCGCTGGTCCCTCTTCTTTTCCCGCTTCAACCTTAACATCTCCTATCGTCCAGCCTCCAAAAACAAGAAACCGGATGCTCTCTCCAGAATTCACCAGACAGATGAGACACTCCCCGAAGAAACCACAATACTTCCACCTTCCTGTTTCATCCCGGCACCAGTCGCACCATTGCCCTCCTACGCAGATATTTCTGGTGGCCATCCCTTAACAAGGATGTAGCCGAGTACATTTCTGCTTGTCACATCTGCAACCAGAATAAAGCATCCCATCAACCTCCTGCTGGTCTTCCACAACCACTCTCCACACCGTCTCGACCCTGGTCTCACATCGCTCTGGATTTCATCACCGGCCTCCCACCTTCTAAAGGTAAAACCGTCATTTTATCCGTCATTGCCCGTTTTTCAAAAGCCTGCCATCTCATTGCTCTCCCTAAGCTTCCCTCATCCACAGAAACTGTCCGTCAACTTATTCTTCACGTCTTCAAGCTCCATGGTATCCCCACTGAAATAGTCTCAGATCGTGGTCCTCAATTCATTTCATCTGTCTGGAAACACTTCTGTTCCGCCCTGGGAGCCACCTCCAAACTCACCTCTGGTTATCATCCTCAATCAAACGGTCAGTGTGAGAGATTAAATCAAGAAATTGAAAACACCCTTCGCTGTCTTTGCAGTTTAAACCCACTCACCTGGTCCATCCATCTCCCCTGGGTCGAGTACTCCCACAATTCACACGTCTCTTCTGCTACCGGATTTTCTCCCTTCGAAATATCACTTGGCTACTAACCTTCTCTTCTCCCAGACTCTTTCCCTGACCCAGTGGTGCCATCGGTCCGTGCTCGCATCCGTGCCATAAGACGCATCTGGAACCAAGCTCACACCGCCCTTCAACGCACTGCAGCACAAAATAAACGTTACGCAGATAAGAAGAGGCGACCAGCACCCCAGTATTCATCAGGTCAACAGGCATGGCTCTCATCTAAAGACTTTCCCCTCAGATCTCACCCAAGAAAACTTGCCCCTCGGTTCCTCGGTCCATTCCCCATCAAGAAAGTCATTAGTCCTACTACAGTCAAACTCAAGATCCCATCTCATCTCCGTGTTCATCCGGTATTCCACGTGTCCCAGGTCAAACCTGTCTCCTCCAGTCCTTCCAAGACCTCTGTGCACTTATTCTTCCTGATTTCCTCACAGATCCTGATCCAGACTCCTTTGTCCTCCGAAGTTGGTTTCCTTCTCTGATCTCCGTTCCATCGGCGATACTTCCTGGAAACAATTTACCTTCACTCTGGATTCCCTCCTGGTCAACTTCTGCCTCGTTACCTCCGCTGGTCTGCCCTTTCTCCGTCCGTCTGCCCGCTCCACCTGCAAACACACACAGCCTTGCACAAAATCAGCCTCCACCTACCTCCGCTACTGGATCCTACTTGCCTTCCCCAAAGACCAGACGCCTCAGTCATCTTTTCCTCCGCCTGCCATCGTGGACCCATTTCCTGGCGTTCCTCAGAGACTTTCACATTCACTATTTGTTAAATAAATATTTCTTATCATATCCTAACTGCGTTCTGGTGTTCTGATTTTGCTGCTGCCTTTGAGTCATTAAACCGAGCAAATATGACAGTGATATTCTGACATTTTTAACAAATGCTGAAACACATTTCATCAGCTATTTATCTTGAACAATGCTGTTAAACCTCAACTATTGTATAATGCTTTTATTGCTCTGGTTCATATGTCTATTCTTGAAAACAATCTTTAAGGTTACAGCATATGTTCATTCATTTTTCTGTCTTCTTTTCAGGTCATTGTACCATGAATGAAACATTTACCCTAATTTCTTTTTGGTGTTTTGACTTGAGACATTACTCTTAGTGATGAAAATGAATATTATAACTACCAGTGATGCTAGAGAAACGTCATGAGATGGACATTAAAAGAAGTAAATGACACAAAGAGGAAAGAATGGAATTGGAGAGCAGCTGACCGATAATGCCTCTCCCCATGCCTGCTGAAGTGAAACCACTGATGCAAAACAAATTAACCATGTGCAGAATGCAGTCTTGCACGCAGACTCATAAAAAACGCTGTATGATTTAGCTTGTCTTGGCAGACAGAGGGTTTACTGTTGACACTCCCGATTTAAAACGTCTGTGTTCTGCAGCTTGACCCACATTCCGCTTCCAAACAAGACACAGGTGTTCTTGCTGCTCTCTTTGTTCGGTCTTGGAGTTTATTTCTACTCAAGAGGATGCTCATGCTGAGCAATTAGAGGGATGACTAATAAACATTACTCCTCTCCATCAGAAGCATCCAAAGGTGCCCAACAAAATACTCACTGCTGGAAATATCCTGGTATTGGATCAGTTCAATTTACATGCTGCTTGCATTTTAAAGACCCTGAGTGTCATTGTGTGGCTGTGTGTTAAGGCTACCCTCTGTTTGTATGGATTAAATGATTTATGTCCCATATCATGATATGAATATAAGCCGACACACATGACGTTGCACATTTTCCACCAGCATGCACCCATCATTTCTGCTCATGTTCCAGCAACCCATCCATTAAGAACTGTTACCCTGCTGAACAAACTGAATATTCACAACAGATGTGAATATTATGATGACTCAGTTAAAGGGTCACATGAAAATGTACCTCAGGAAACAGCAGCTGATCAGCTGCAGAGCAAGGCATCACAATGATTGGTATGCACACATGCTTTCAAAGGCATTTCATTTCTACTTCTTTAGCACTACGAGAACTCTGACTATGAGGTCTCTTGATAGAGCCCCGGCAGCCTCCGAATGATTTTTCCTGCCCAAGCCAAATGTGCAAACTGTTTTGCATCCTTTTTGTGTTCTTACTTTACTAGCCCTATTTATTAAGGTTGGATTTTTGTCTTCACTGTCAGATGCATCCCAATGTTAATGTAATTTCTTACAGTGATAGCATTACATTCCAACCACCCTTCCCTCCCCCTATGATACTGTGACTTCCTCCGTCTGCCCCTGAGAAGATGCCAGTTCTCCCCTGGCAAAATGTCCAGATCCACCGCTCTGCTGTTACTTCTGCTCCTTTTGTGCCAACCATGCCAACTGTAATAGTATCTTGCACAGTGTCTCTACTAGCTTTACACACCTCTCTTTCTTCTTTGCAAAATAGTGCTTGTTCTGTTAGATAGGATTTATAGCATCTGTGAACTTCAGTTCTCAGTTGTTCTACATCTAGATGTTTGACTGGACCATTTTATCTATTCTAAACCATTCAATTGTAGCTCTGTATGTAGAGGTTCTTGTCCTGCTGGAAGGATAACCTCAAGTCTTTTGCAGCCTCTGACGGTTTTTCTTCTAGAGTTTCTACTTGTATATATCTCCATTCTTCTTTTCCTCAACATGAATCAGATTCCCTGTCATGTTTCATGTTGCACAATCATGTTTCATTATGGAAATTGTATATTAAAGAGACATGCAATGGTATTTTTTACCAAATATAACATTTTGCATGTCGACCAATAAGTTCAGTTTTGGTCAAATCTGACCAGAGCACCTGACTATTTGCTGTAAATCCTAAATGGTTTGTAGCAAATTGCAAATAGAACTTCTAATGAGTTTAATGGCTTTTTTCCACTCTTATATAATGTCCAGATTTCCAGAGTGCACAACTTATTGCTGTCCTATCAACAGACTGTTTCACCTAAGTTGTGGATCTCTGCATTAAATCTCTGATTTAATACACATTGTAGCTTTCATTTAGTTATTTGTAAAAAAAAATAAAAAAAATTTGAGAATACTGTATACTTTTCCTTCCACCTGGTCTGTCCTATAAACTCCAATAAAATTTGTTAAAGTTTGTATTTGTAAAGTGACAAAAATGTCAGTAAAAAAAACAAAACTCCAGGCGTAGGAATACTTTTGGAAGGCAAGATTTTGTAAATGTAGGAGAGAAACACAGAACAAGATTTTCTATGAAAACATCAGTATCTTTTTCCTGGACAACAATATCTGTCTCCTGCACCTTTCGACAGTAATTATTGTTGGACTGGCATTTAATACTGATATTTGCATCACAGGACAGTGCTGTTGAGCCGGCAGGACTTTGGTCTCCACTCATTATTTACAGCTTTCACCACAGTGAAAGTTTGATTTATTGATGCCAATTTGATTGCTGCTGCTCTCATTCTTGTCCGTGGCAGCACTGTTGTTTGGGTTACAGGCTGCAAAGACTAAAAGGCTGTCTCTTGTCTGTTCTTTCGTGTTAACCTTGGTCTGAACACTAAGTGCATCAGATCATTGTGCTCTAGTCAGACAGAGAGACTACGTATTTTCCTGGAACACACAGTAATTGTGGCTTCACTGTAAAATTGTGTTCCTACAAAATGAGAAATAGTTTGAATTCTTTCCTTAGGCATTGCCTTGGGCCCTAAAACAGAAAGATAAAGGTCCTTAGTGACCAAATTGAGTGAACAAATAAGGAAGTCATAATTGTGGATATTGTTGTAGTACTAGCTTAATTAAATAATGGTTCTTGAATGACACAAAAGGAAAGGGGGAAATAAAGACAGTGTAGTAGAACTTGAGTCTAAAAAACCTGTAAGAAATGTAAAAAAAAAAGAAAAAGAATTCACAGGCAAATATACAGGTAGTTTAAAAAGCAAGTTAATGAGTCATTACATAAAGAGGCAGACAGCACTTTCACTGAACTGAGGTCCATGGGTGTAAACCAGGAATTCGGCCCACTCAATTGTACATTTTGTTCTTATTTACACATCTGATTAAAGAAACTAAAAGATTCCCTTGGGCTGCCTAAAGGAGGCGCTGCTGTACTCTGATAGGAGCATTGATACTCATTTATTGGAACAACCCTTTTGCATATAAACACATGATCTCTTCTTTTCACATCAGTTTGCAAAGAGGCCATGGAGTTCATATGTTTTAGCTATCAGTGAGAGCAACAAAGGTCTAGGTGCAATTAAATATTCCTTGAAACCCGTCTTACTATTAATCAGACATAACACGGCTTCAATTCAGTCTTAAAAACTTATAGAAACATTTTTTGCCACTTTCGAAATGTGTGTGAGCAATACTGTTAACAGTAGTGTAACAGCTTTGTGCAGAGTGCTGCATAGACTGCGTACTCTCACGAGGAACCGACAGACTTTATTGTGTTATGTGATTTTGTTTCTGTTGCTACACCTTGAATCTGTCAGTCTGAGAGACAATCTGTCCTCATTTTCACAGAGAAAGGACTCATTTTACCAGCTTATATAGCTACTACGCTGTAGTCCCATAGTGATGAGTCCTTAAGCAATGCACAGTTCACCTAAATAATTATTAGAGATATTGCTTTTTATTCTCCAATTCTCTTTAACCTCAGTTCTTCCTCCTGCTCCTTTTAATAACCTCCCCTCCAATTAATTATCCATTAATCCATTTATCTTTGATTAAATATAATTTTTCCCGTGTCTCACACACAACTGTCTGAAGTTCTGCCTCCTGCTTTTAACACACTGACACATTTTTGAATTGCTGACCTACATCAGCAAATCTGTGCTCATTACTTTCCTCGTCCTCTTTTTTACTTTTCTCTCCATCACCTGCTGTCATCCTCTTTCCCAGTCACCTGCTGGTTTGATTGTATTCAGAAGTGATTTTACTCTGCAGATAATGCCCTAATATCCATTAAGTAGTGAAAAAGATTAAAATAAAATTTTAAGACCCTTTTTTTCCCCTTTCAGAGTCCATGTGTTCCTAATTGGATATACCCTTCCCAGTGTAAAATCATTAAGTCATCATTGCTAATGATGACTAACAAACTGATAATTAAGTGCATTGTTTTGAAGAATTAGCTGTCATACATCCGTAGAGAGATGCAAGACAATCTCTGCAGTATCAGTGTTTAAGAGCACAGCAAACATCTTCAAAAGAAGTTTGTAGCTCCCAGCAGAGCAATGGCAGTCATATTTGCTGAATTAAAGGACCCAAATGCAGCAAATAAAATAAGAGTGATTTAATTGCAAAAAACAAGGAACATGAACTTAAGAAAACTTAGGAGGATAAAAAAAATATGCAACAATGAGGAGAACAGGAACCAGACAGGGAAGAATGACGACGGACCAGCGAGTAGTGACAGAAAGAGAGCTGTTTAAATACTGAGAAGGGAGTGAGGAAATGACAGAGCACCTCAGGACCAATTAGTGAGAAGCAGTTGCAGGTGAGGGCTATAAGTGAAAGTGGGTCAGGAGCAGAGTGGCAGGGAGACAACAGGAAAGGGAAGAATGGCAAAGGAAACAGAAAACTATGTTAAAGGAGTCATAACCTAGTATTACCTTGGATACCCACGCTCTATTATAGTCTTTCAGGCCCTTCTAAAAAAGAAAAGTTGAAATAAAGTGAAAAAAATAAACACAGAGCTTCTCTGACAACTTATTTCTTCAGGCATTATTGTCTCGCGAGATCTGATGCGATATTTTGGCTGTCGTGGACGGTCATTGTAATAATCCAAATGAGGGACGCGTTGATTGGTGACATTCCAGATCATTTGTTGTTTACAAAGTAGCAGCCATTACCTGTGTTGTCCTCGAAGCTACTACTCCCGCTAGCATACAATAGTTGCATTAGCAGTTAGCTGCTGTTTGTTACACACAGTAGAGCATTAAAAACACAGCCTTACCGTTTCAATTGCAGGAAAGTCTCTGATTGTTGGAATGGCCCCTTTTTCCAAACGGAGCTCGAGTTCGTACTTCGAATCGGAATTCAGTAATGGGGGGGTGAGGAGCAGTGCGGGCTTCCTGCAGCATAGGTCTGTGATGTCCGGGGCGTCGCGTGGCGCAGTGGTTTAGGACGGGCGCCCCATGTTCAGAGGCCTTAGCCCTCGTTGCGGCGTCCCGGGTTCGACTCCGGCCTGAGGACATTTGCCGAATGTCTCTACCCCCACTTCTCTCCCCTTTCTGTAACTTGTCCACTATAAATAAAGGCCACTGTGGCCACAAAACCTTTTAAAAAAAAAAAAGGTCTGTGATGTCCATATATGGTTTATCCTGCGCCGACTTGACGTTAAATCGGCCAGAAACTTAACATTGCGTATTTGAGTGCACGTGCACGTAGGCTGGTTGACGAACCCAGTGTATAATCGTTAGGCAATCATAACATAGATTTTTTTCTCGTGGAAAAGTGAAAATTACAGGTCATGACTCCTTTAAATAAGAAACTAACTAAAGATAATATGTCTAAGAAGGAATCTGAGGGGAAACTTAAGGGAACACTGGAGAACAAAAGGAAATAAAAACTGGAAGAATAAATAAATTAGGAAACTACCCAATGAGAAATAAACCTACAAGAAAAAGGGGTTCTTAAAAAGGCACTAATAAGAGAAATTAGGTATAACAGAACAAGTGATAAAAGAAACAAATAAATACACAAAGGCAGGTAAAACATCTCAAGGTGGGAAGTGAAATAAATGGAAGGGAGGAAGTGCCTAAACAACACCAAGGAATAAACTAAAATGATAAGGTGAACTGAATAAGGAAATTAAATAACTGAAACTCAACACAAACACCCAAGGAACCTAACAATGGCCTTTTTAAGCTAATTCACCTAAAGCAATAAATTCAGTATGAATGAGAACCAGTGGAGTTGGGAGAACTTCAAAGCGGAGGTGCGTCAGCTCCTAGAAAAAACTTTTGGGTTTGTCAAGCAAAAACACTACAACTCACATCTTGTAAACGTGTGTTGTATTTTTGTGTTGGTTGTCAGCGTATGGTCATTCAGAAGCTATTCCTCATCAAAAGAGTCAACACTGAATTTATCAGAAGTTAATAAAAGCTAAATTCAAACTGCAGGCATTCATTCTAAGTTCAGATTTTTAGCTAAGATACGTTTTTTTGCATGGTTGTTCACATAATTTAACGTGGCCACCATCAGACTCTGGTGGGATCTCGCCCCTAATTGCCTGATTTGCCATGTGAAGCTATCACAGGCCCCCATCAGCTGACTTAGCTTGGTTTTGGGAGTAAAATATTGATTATGTATAGTCTGTGCAAACTGCCAGATGATAAATTTAAAAGTAGAAATCATTTCCAACGAGAAGTTTAAGAAGTTGAAATTTATAATTCAAATTAGTAGCAAATGCTCAGCCAACAACTGGATCAGTACACTGAGTTCATCCCTCGTCATTGTTTTGAAAAGAATTTGGAGTATGAGGAATTGGAATATGAAGAGACTCCTAATATAGATTGTAAGCGCAGTATGCTGATGTCAGTGCCATACTACAGTCTGATGTTATTTCTAAAGATATCGGCAACTCCATTTGGAATCAATAATTACCAAGAAAGAGCTCGGAGGCTGCTCATCTTTCTGTGTTTGTGATGAAAATGTTTTGGGAAAGAGGATAAATACACACAGAACAAACAGCCCTGCATCCACACATTCATTCCTCAGGGCAATTTTTTAAAGAGACCAATTTAACGAACATGCATATTTTTGGACTCTGGAAGGAAATTGTGGGCCCAGAGAAATACCAAACATGCCCAAGGAGAACTTGGCAAGTCCAAGGAAGAAAACACTTTTTATTACAAGGCAGCAGTAGCCTACTGCAAACTGCATGACTGTGCAGCCCAGTACACAACATTAGAGTTGTTTAAACATAAAGTAAAATATAAAAATGAGATGAAGTGGATGGAGACTCCATGATGATACCAGGTGATATACCTGTGTAACTGTTTTAGTGAAAGTTTCCTAAGAATAACTGGAGAAAATAATTTTTGATTGGCTTAAAATATCTACAAAGTTATTAAAGTCACGTTGCATTATTAAGAATTAAAAATCCTCATTGAAACCTGTTTTATTTTCTGTCACACTTTTTTCAACATCAGTCATTTGTCACTCTCTAGATTGGCTGCTGCTCTAAAAACTCTGAACGTGACGCGCTGCAATCAGCAGAGGAAAAGGTCCTTTGTCATCACATGAGCTTGACGCATGCACTAAATTTGATGAAAGCAAAGAGGAAAAAAAAATCAATTCCCTCCTCCACCTGTGTGTCCTTCCAGCTGCAGCTTATCATCTGTCTACCATCTGAGTGTTTCTTCCATACATTTGCTGCCTCTCAGCTTTGGTTTTCATGCCTCTTTTTTAACATCTATCTACAGTATACATTTTTTCCTTCTCTGCTCCTTCAGTTTCTTCCTTCCCCCTCATTCACTGCTACCTCTTATCCTTTGCATTTCTCTGCACCTCTGATAATCCCCACATCCTGTTCACCAGCTATTTCTACTTCCTTCAATCAATGCATTTCTCTGTGGGCAGCTGACTGACTGACTGATCCCTCTCAGTGCAGCAGGTGATCCATCAACAGTTGTTTTTTCCCTCCCACAAGGCGATAGGGTGCCACGAGAGCCACATGCTCATGTCATGCCCGCTTCACCACCCTTCTGTTCACACTTTAATATGGTACCTTGAAAAAGTACCACAAATTCTAATGTATTTTGTTGGAATTATATGTGATAGACCGAGGAGCCCATGATTGTAAGTATTTTTTGAGTGTGTCTCCAATTTTGCAGATCTAGAGAGAAATGTTTGCCAATTCTGCTTTGCAAATAGCCCAAGCTCACTGAGATTGGATGGAGGATGTATGTAAACACAAAATTTCAAGTCTTGTCACAAGTTTTTAGAGTTATTTTAGGTTTAGACTTCGATCCATTGAATATGCTTTAATCTAAATTGAGTCTTTAGTTCCAGTCCTCACGAAGCTCTGTTCTAGAGCTTTTAGATACATTCCTGTTCCAACACACTTCTGTGGAACTTGACTTTGGAAAAGTTGCAGGACTGTAGCTCTGGATGACAGTAGCTTGACAACTCTGAGCTCAATCTTTCTGGTGTAGTTCTGGTTGAAGGGTTTATGGCTGTTGTCTTTCCCCTCTCTTGGTTTTTTTTTAAAGCCTCTAACAGATTTTCTTCCAGGAATGGCCTTTATTTAGTTTCATTTGTATTCCCACCATCTCTGACCTGCTTACTTGTCCTAGATGAAGAAAAGCATCCCCACAGCATGATGTTGCCACAACCACGTGTCTTGTGCGTTCAGGTTGATTCACAGTGTTAGTATGCATCCGCACAAACTGTTTAGAAAATAGGTTAAAAGTTACATATTTGCCATTCTTCTACACAGACCACATTTGTGAAGAGCACGGCTAAAAGTTATCCTTTAGACAGATTATCCCACCAGAGCTGTGCAGCTTCCCCAAAGTTACCACAATCTTCTCCATGTAATCCTCTGTCTTCCCCCTGTCAGTTTAGATGAAAGGTCTGTAGTCGTGCCATAATATTTGTATTTTCAGATGATGGATTGAAAAGTGCTTTGTGACATATTAATCGTTTGTTATATTGTTTGTTATATTGTTTAAGCTAACCCTGATTTAAATTTCTCCATAACTTTATCCCTGACCTGTCTGCTGTGTTTTCTGGTCTTGTTGCTGTTTGTTCACAGATGTTCTCTATCAAACCTCTGAGGTCTTCACAGAACAGCCGGAATGTCAAATAATGTCATAGTTATTAGGTATTTGTGTTTGAGTTTTAGTTAGTTCTGTGGGGATGCTTATTCAGTTTATCTTATCGTTTTAGTTTATTTCTTGGTGTTAGTTTCTTTTAAATTATACTTTAGGCTCTTAGTGTTACTTTTTGGCTCTGTCTTCCTTTTAAATGTTCACTTCCTATTTTTAGACATTCTCACCTCTGTTTACCTGTCTAATCTTTTATTTTGCTTTTCCTCTTTACATTGTTTGTCCACATTAGTTCTTTTATACTTCATTAATTGGTATTCTTATTAAGAATCCATTCCTTGTAGGTTTATTTCCTTCAGTTCTGTTTTCTCCTGTGCTCTTGAGTTCTTCTTAGATCCCTTCTTATATACCTTATCTTTAGTTACTCCTAGGTTGGTTCTTATTTAAGATTTCTTCTCTGTATTGTCATTCCTTGTTTTTTGTACTTCCTATCTGTTTCCACTTGCCATTTTGCCTCCCTTCCTAGTCACTGATTGTTTCCACCTGTGCTTTCCCTCTCACCTGCAACCGCTAATTAGCTCCTGATCTTCTCCTTATCACTTTCCACTTCTTTAGGCTCTTCTTGTCAGTAACAACTTGCTGGTTTGTCGTCTAACATCCCTGTCTTTGGTTCCTGTTCCCCGCCGCAACATTTTCTGGTCTTCCTGAGTTATGCAAGTTCATGTTCTTGGCTCTTTGCTATAATTAAATAATTGTTCCTTTACTTGGCTGCATTTGGGTCCTCAATCAACTAAACTTGACAAATAAATGATACACATGCTATATCAGATCAGGGTATCAGAGAAAATGGGTCTTAAAATACATATAAACATTTAAAATACACAACTGGTTTGAGTACTTTAGTGAGGGTGTGTATACACATTCACACTTTGGCTGCAATTTACACTTCATGCTGCCTTTTTTCTTACATTTTAGTTTTACAAACTTAACGCAAAATTGATCTAGAACCTGGTGAGACTAAAGTATTTATTTACGCATTATGGTTTCTTCTAAAGGCTTTTGCCTGATTTGTGGAAGAGTTTCTCATACATTTCTACAAGACAATGAATTCCTTAGCAAAAGTTTTTAACTGGCTAGATAGCTAAAATCTCCCGTGGTTGTATAAATGCAACATGTCAAGTTTTCATTTCCCACAGGCATTGTCTATAGCTCTGCCCACACACTTTTGCAAAACAGTCCACATACATTTGAAAGTTCAATGTGTGACTTTTAACATTGTTCAGTTAATGTAATGCTGCTTTTCTTCATGTGCCCTCAAAAGCAAGTTCTGTTGTCTGAATTGCTTTTTGATGATTACACTTTAATAGGTCACTGGTGGATGTGATGCAGGCTTTAAGTCATGTTTTCCAGTCTGTTGCATTTTTTAATCTTGTATGTTGCCTGGAATCAATCATCCTTCATCAGATCATGTTTCCATCTATTAACATATGACATAGTTTAGAAATGAACAGCCTTCTGGCCTGGCGCATCTCAGGCCCCCAACAAATGAGGGGCCTATTTCCCGTCCGTCACTCTCTGACAGTGACTGATGCCTCTGCCTGCCGGTGCTTTGGTGGCTCTCGGTGTCCGGGGCTTGGTACTCGAGGGGGATGCTGGTTCATCCCTGGTGCCTGTCTGGCCGGGCCCGTGTGGACCGGGGTGTTGGTCGGCCGCTGTGCTGTCGCGCCTCTTCGGGAGGGGCCGGTTTGGGTATTGTTTGGTGATAGCCGCCTGGTGGCTCTGCAGGGATCAGGTCCATCGTCTCCACTTGATCTCCTGTTCTGTATGTTTCGTGCTTGGTCAGTTCATTGGTGGGTTTGGTTCAGCTTGGTTGGATAATTGGTCTTGGTGTGAAGGAGTGAGATTTGGGAGCTGGTTGAGCTTGGTGTCCGACTGCTGGCTGGTCTTGGCCTGGACGTGCTGTCCGTCCGCTGGGGCTATTGGCATGGTGCCAAGGCTCGGGGGTGGGGCGCCCCTCAGACCCCGGGCTTCCGGGCCCATGGCTGGATCTGCCTGGTGTTGCCGGCAGAGCCTGTGGGCTCGTCGCTGCGGCTCCCCCGGCCCCTGCATTGTAGCTGTAGGATGTTCTCCCGGGGCTCTCCTCTGCTCCCCTCTTGGGGGGTTGTTTGATTTGTTTTGTCTTTGTTTTTATTCCCTCTCCCTGCCGTCCTGCGGGTGTGGAGGGGGACTGGGATGTTTTCTTTGTTCCCCATTACACATATATATCAAGTGCAGTACTATAGCAAAAAACGTAATGCTCCACTTGTGATAGTAAATCTGTCGGGCTTCTACTTGGTACTCAGACACCAATTCTGAGCTCTACACTGCCAGACAGGACACGTGTAAATAAAGAGTGTCACATGAAGTAGAAGCCCTTTTTTGTCGATTAATGGCATAAATTCTTTACCCATTCCCTACTTCTGCTGTCTGAGTGGCTAAAAATAGGCCTTAGCAAATAAGCTAAAGCCATAATCAAAGCAGCACATGAAATCCCCCCAGCCACTATCTTTGATTTAGCTCTCCTGCACCTTTAGTCAATTAAATGACAGCGGGGTGCACAGGAAATAAGATAAAAATTCGTGCAGCTTTAATATTTAATGTTGATTAACTACTATGTCAGTGTTAACTTTGCTTATAAATATTTTACCTAAGCTTTTTGTCATTTTTGGAATTAAAACATGATTATGGAGAAATGATATGGACAATTGTGAATTCAATTCAATAAATTCCGACGATAAGACTTTGCAAGAGGATGCAAAACATTTACAGGAACAGTAATAACTAAAAGCACTTTCTCACAGCAAGTAATTCCTCTGGGCTCTTCTGTTAGGATTTTACATAATGTGCACTTCGGGGTTTTAGCTCAGTAGTCTGGTTTCTTTTCACAATAATGAAACATACTGGTTAGGGTAATTTGAGCTTTTTTTAGGTTTGAGGATGTGTGAATCCTATATAAATTTTCATTGGCTGCTTTGAAACTGTCTGATGCAAATATACAGATGGTTTAAAGAGTTAGAATTTTTTTTTTTTTTTGAATAGTGAAAGTCTTCCTTGGGTTTTGGCCCCTAAAGAACTTGTCAAAAAAGAATATAGGAAACAAACATATTCAGGAATTGGAAGAAACTATTAAATAATTAGAAGCCTCCCTGGATGAGGGGAGACGCAGAATTTTTGCTTTAAAAGCATAAATATCAGCTCCTGTCTGACAGGGTTGGAGTTTCTAAAATTGACAGAGTCCACACTAATCCCATGCAGACGTACACCCACCTGGAATAACCCTGACATCCTACAAAAACATGTATGATAATTCTTTTCACATTGGAGGTGTAAAGGAATTTGAATACCTGGAACATATATTTGAAGGAACAGACTTCATCACATTTAATATGTTAATCACACAATATGGGATGGAAAAAAGTACATTTTTAGAATATCAACAAATTAAATCTATTATAAAAGGTAAATTTAAGCTCAATACAGTTGAGTTACAAATGCCAGCAAGACTTCTAGATTTTCTTTTCATTTCAACTCCCCCCAAATTGTTGTCTAAACTATACAGGACATTATCTTCATTAGATGAATCTAGCCCTTCTTATTTCAAAATGGGAGATGGATCTATCAGTCAATTTGGACCAAAACTTCTGGTCTCATATGTTTAAAAACCTTTAAAAGAACTAAAAATCCCAATTTACAGTTAATACAAAATCCTTCATAGAGTACACTATACAGGTCAAGAGATGTTCAGGGTGGGTTTTACATGATCTAATACCTGCTTACAATGCACAGACAATATACCAGATAATTATGTCCTTGCGCTTTGGTTCTGTCCACGTTTTCAGAATTTCTGGTGCCAGATATGTAAGGACTTATCAAAGTGTCTGAACTGTAATATTCTACCTTCTCCCTCAATTTGCTTGCTGGGAAACTTAGATGAACCCATGAACACAAAGTTAGTTCAAATGGTTTACATTGCCTTCATGCATTGCTAAGAAAACTATCCTCCTGAACTGGAAAAATAAAAATGCTCTTAATATTAATCAGTATCAAGATCTCTTGTTGTCTTGAGAAAGCCTCTGCTTCCACAGCTGATTAATCTCTTTGGGCTCCTTTGATCGGCTCCATCACCTAATAGGGGTGGGGGTCCTTGCAGGGCGGACATGGGTTACTGGCCTTGTAGCCGTGCTGCTCCTGGGTGGGTCTAGGGTGGGCTTAGGCTTGTTTGAATGCTGGGGTGTTGTGTTGGTGGCTGTGGTGGATGGGTGCCATTTCTTGGCCTGATCAGTTTTTAGGCACTGGACTTGGCTCCTGGGTCTTGGTCTTTGCCCGCTGCAGAGTATTTTGGTCGGGCTCACCGGTGCACTGGCCAGGTACTGTAGGTGCAGGGGAGGTAGATGAGGGCGGGGTCTGGATTCGGTTGCTTGCTGAGCCATCAGACAGCAGTTCCCTCTCTGCCGGGAATAGGGGGAGGTGGATGTTGGCCTGGTGCGTCTGCCGGCCGAGGCATTGGTCTGTTCCTGGTCTGGGTGGGCATATTGCTTGGTTTTGGGCAGGTGTGTCCCCTGGGTTCCTGCCTGGGCGCAGGCCCTGCGATGGGGAGCCTGTTACTATCTAGCTACAAGTGCTTTCCCCCTAGGGGGTGCACTTGGACGGGGGTAAGGGGGCATAACTTAACCTGGGTGTCTAATGTCTCTTGTACTTTGATAGTAGACCAAATGTTGTGATTGGTATAGATATTGTTCTGGGTTGAAGCTGGGGGGGGGGGGGGACTTGGGCTCCGTGGGGACTGCCTTGGTGTTGCTGGAGCCATGGGCTCCATATGAACGTGCCAGGGCCTCCCTCCCTTGGTGGATCTTGGTGAACGGGGATGCCTATTGGAGTCAGAGGGGGAATTGGCTCCCTAGGAAGGCATTTTGTCCCCCAGTCCTTCCCTCCCCACCTCTTTCCGCCTGCTCCATCGCTTTACCACTTATGTAGGGCCTTGGGGTGTAGGCACGTCACTGGGGTGTGGGGAGGGGTTTCCATCTCCGCCACCCTGTGGCAGCCTGGGTCCCAATCTTACTGTACAACTTAGACAGTCTCACACAACATTCTGATGAGACACACATGTAGGGACTTTGGCATGGGCAGACTTTTTGGCATCCAGAGGAGGAGCTGTTCAATCAGCTTCACCTCTGGTGCCGGTGCCCACTGTTACATTGCATATAGACACTGAGGGTTCGGGGTGGGGGTTGGGGACTGTGTGGCTGCCTGCTCCACATCCCACCCCACTGCACATTATAACAACATGCATCAACACTATTCTCTAGCGGGAGGAGGGAGCCTAAGGTTCTTTCCACACCCGTGTTTGCTATTGGCCCTCAGGGGTTGAGGTCCGCGAGGAGGAAAAGGCGGTCTGGTTGAGGCCTGGGCTGGTAGGCTGCTTTGCCACTGTGTGGGCTTTGGGGATTTGCTTCCCCTTCACCATTGCTTCAGTCTCCTCCCATCAGGTAGGAGATACAAAGTCCCAATAGCAAAAAAAAACATCTACAAAAAATCGTTCATTCCAACCGCGGTGACAGCTCTTAATAAGGGAATTTTTGCAACAATTTTATAAATCTTTATAAATAATTTTATAAATGTGCAATGTGCAATCTTAGTTGTATGTGGTCTTAGCCCTTTTATTGTTATGTATGTGTGTGGCGAGTTGATGTGGAGCCCTGTGTAAGAGGAATTTCTGTAACCTTTTGGGATCAGACAAATAAAGTTTCTATTCTATTCTTGTCTCCATCCTAGAGAGTCGGGGGACCACCTCCTGGGTCCAGGGGCTGGTTGCTCTGCTGGGGTACCTGGACCTGGGAGTATAAGGCAAGGCAATTTTATTTGTATACCACACTTTCAACAACAAGGTAATTCAAGGTGCTTTACATGATTAAGGGGTAAAATAAAAATAGCAGTAAAACACAGACAAAGCAAGAAGCATACACAAAACATGAAACATCAAAGCATTACTCAAAGGAAGCTCTAAACAGATTTTTTATCAGCCTTGATTTAAAGAAACTGTGTTTCAGCAGCTTTGCAGTTGTCTGGAATTTTCTTCCAGATTGGAGGAGCATAAAAACTGAAAGCTGCTTCTCCATGTTTGGTTCTAATTCTATGCGTGTTGAATAGACTGGAATTAGAGGACCTGAGTGGTCTGGTTTTTTTTTATAGTAACAGTAGATCTTCAGCATACTTTGGGGCTAAGCCATTCAATGATTTATAAACTAGTAGAAGTATTTTGAAGTATATTATCTGAGCTACATGAAGCCAGTGTAAGGACTTTAGTATAATGTGTATGGGGAGAACGTTTGGGTGTACAGCATCCTTTCTTGTGTGTGTCTTGGTGTGCAGGTGAGTGTATGTGTGTAAAAACGAGGGAACTCATCACTGTCTCTGTATATATCTGTCAGGTTGGGTCTTGGGCTGTCTTCAGGCCTGGTGCATTCAGACAGTCAGGTAATGTTCCGGGAAAGCTGGAGGGGAGTGGGGCGGTGGGGAAAAGGGGAGTGGGGCAGGGAATGCTGTGAGTGCACACATTGATGACGTATAAATGTCACTATTTTCCTTTCAGCTTCTTCGTCGATGTCTCTTAAGTGTTTCCTTGTGCGCAAAATTGCACACATCACAAAGACAAGCCCTGCGAGTAGATCTGCTGTTTCGTCGACAATCTTTGCAATAATCCCTTTGTTTGGGGAAATGACATGTATGCCCGCCACACTAAGTTAACATCATATCCACATTAAACCCCGCACCCCCCACCCCCCAGACATTCATCAGGAACCTCTGGTACATTTCTTGCTGTGTGAAAGCAGCCGAAAGGAAATGTTCCTGAAAAAAGTGGTGTATTTGAAAACACAACTCCGGTTAAAGACCAGAAGGAATTGTCCGCAAATCTTTCAGAACTTCTGTCTGAAAACGTGTATGTGTGTATATGTGTGTATATGTGTGTGTATATATATATATATATATATATATATATATATATACTGCCAGACAGGACACGTGTAAAAAAAAAAAAAAAACACCTGTGTATTGTGATAGAAGTGGATTTTACCTGCAGCTTCTCGGTCCAGTTGATCTGGATTCATACAAAATGATGAAACAAATGGAGTTATCTGCTGCAGGCAAGATATAAACCCCTCATAACCTTATAACAGAACCTCACTCAAACAATTGTGAACTATCCCTTTTAAGATGTGGCTTTTCAAAAACTTTCTGTTCAAATTATCGGGAAAATACCTTGGTGTGGGTAGAAAAAGTCTTTGAAATTTTAATGGTCTAATAGCTGGAACTGAACTTAGAATTTAGGTCAGAAAAAAAAGAAGAGATTCCAGTCTTTTTTATGTGTGCAATGAAAAAAGATTCAATCCTAAAATAGGTCTGATGCTGAATTTCTACATGACTTTAAAATAATTAATAATAATATATACTAAGCATTGTTTATCCAACAGAAAAAAAGAATCAACAGATAGGATATTTAAAAATGCATTAATAGCACTCTGAATGGCTAAACCTTGAAACAGACGTAGAAAATAAACTGTGTGCTGACTTTAGTATTTATATTAGCAGTTGATATGATACATTGTCTTGCTGCCCAGTTATCATTCATTCAAAACATTATCTTGAAAATAATTTAAATTATAGTATATTAGTATATTTTAGTGTGTATATATAGTATATTTTGTTTTCAATATTTTGCACACATTTCAAAGTAGGTAATCAGATTTTGCCTATTTTGTCAACAATGACACATCAGTTTTATTTAAATACAGTAAATAAACTATGAGAAAGTGGACTTACTGTCAGTTTGATTCACAAAGGAGTGCGAAGCACACGGGATTTGATGAAAGTACAGGGAGACTGAATGGAAAAAGACACTAATCTCAGAGTGATCTTGGTCTAAATGTGTGCATTTAGGAATCTGGAATTATTGCAGGAACTTTGGCAAAGATCTAATTTCAGTCCTTAAATGGGGGTGAGTAGAGGGAGTGTTGGGGTTGTTAGGCAAGAAGGGGTGGCATAGTGAGAGAAAGCAAAAGAAAGGAACAGCATATCTGCTCTAATCTCACACCTTTATCTAACAGGGAGAAAGAAAACGGCATGTTCTATTTTTCTAGGTCATTAAGTTATGTGCAACCATCAGCAACCAAAGAAACTGACAGTAAACGATGAAGTGTTGGCTGTAACGTGGGAAATCACAAAGTACTGGATTAAAAATAGAAAACTGAAATTTGTATTTATCAGGAAACGTATAAACACACAGTTTTTTATGTGAAGTGGATGTATGGGGGAGGGACTGCATAGTTGGTAGCACTGTTGCCATGCAGAAGAATGTCCTGGGTTCAAATCTGAGCCTGTGGTTTTTCTGCATGGAGTTTACATGTTCTCCCCTTGCATGCGTGGGTTACCGCCATGTTCCAGTCCAAAAAACAAGACTTAGGTTAATTGGTCTCTCTAAATATGAGTGTGCAATATGAATAGTTTGTCCTGTGTGTCAATGTGTTGCCCTGCGATGGACTGGCGACCTGTTCAGGGTGTACCCCACATCTCGAAATTGCCTTGAAAACTCTGCGCACAGTGCTTCTAACATGGCTGAGTACTTGTGGAGGTGATTGGCTAATCGTGTGGCTTCCTTTAGTGTTGGCAAGTGGGTCAGAAGTTTGTTCTTCTCTTTGCTTGAGGTTAGTTGCAACTTACTCATGAAAGTGTTTACTGCTCTGTACATCTCCTGTAGATTCTCAATGGGGAGGATGAAAAATGAAATCTGCATCTCCATACAGATCCTCAGCAGAAGGAATCATGATGTCATCTAAAACATTCTGGTAGACTGATGTGGTGACCTTGGATTAAAGAAAGTAGAGTTCACCAACACCTACACTGGACATTGCACCCCAAATCATGACTGACTGTAAATATTTCACACTGGACCTCAAGCAGCTTGGGTTCTGTTCCTCACCCGTCTTCCTCCAAACCCTTGGAGCTTGATCCCCGAATGAAAAGCACACTTTACTTTCATCGGAAAAGAGGACATTGGACCACTGGCCAACAGTCCAGTCCTTCTTCTCCTTGGCCCAGTTGAGAGATGTCTGAATGTGGTGGTTTTTGAAGATGTGACTCCTGCCTCATTCCACTCTTTCTGGATCCTTGCCAGATTTATGAATCTTCTCTGTTTGATAATCTGCTGAAGCCCACGGTCAGCTCTTCTGCTGTTGCATCTTCTGCCACATTTTGCCCTTCCACTAGACTTTCCATTGATATGCTTGGACACAACACTCTGTGAATAGCCTGCCTCCTTAGCTAAGAACTTTTGTGGCTTACCCATCCTATGGAAGCTATCAATGATGGTCTTCTGGCCAGTTGTCAAGTCTGCAGTCTTCCCCATATTGAACCTAACTGAAACAATGGAACCAAAGTGAAGCAACTTAATGACACCTGGGAAAACATGTGCAGGTGCTTTTAGTTTAGTAGATGAGTAGTGTGTGAAAATTCATGCCCTGTAAAATTTGGGCTGATTTCACAGTATTTAAATTTTTTGAATTCCTGTTTTTGTAGGTTTTATGAGCTGGAAGCCCAAATTAGGTACAAATGAACAACTAAACAACTCCCCTCCCTGGGCTGCCACCTTATTGTGGTGGAGGGGTTTGAGTGTCCCAATGATCCTAGGAGCTATGTTGTCGGGGGCTTTTGCTCCTGGTAGGGTCACCCATGGCAATTTGGTTCTAGGTGAGAGATCAGACAAAGTGCAGTCCAAAAGACCCCTATGATAGAAAAGTCAATTGGATTCAGTGTTCCCTCGCCCGGATGCGGGTCACCGGGGCCCCCCTCTGGAGCCAGGCCTGGAGGCGGGGCATGTTGGCGAGCGCCTGGTGGCCAGGCCTCTACCCATGGGGCCCGGTCGGGCTTAGCCCGAAGAGGTTACATGGGTCCCCCTTCCCATGAGCTCACCACCTGTGGGAGGGGCCATAGGGGTCGGGTGCTGTGTACGATGGGCGGCGGCCGAAGGCGGGGACCTTGGCGGTCCGATCCTCGGCTGCAGAAGCTGGCTCTCGGGACGTGGAATGCCACCTCTCTGGTGGGGAAGGAGCCTGAGCTGCTGTGCGAGGTTGAGAGGTTTTGACTGGACATCGTTGGACTCGCCTCGACGCACAGCTCTGGCTCTGAAGCCCGTCTCCTCGAGAGGGGTTGGACTCTCTTCCACTCTGGAGTTGCCCCCCATCTCGGCGCCTGTACGTTGGGGTTTACCCCGGTGAATGAGAGGGTAGCCTCCCTCCGCCTACGGGTGGGGGGATGGGTCCTGACTGTTGTTTGCGCTCACGCACCAAACGGCAGATCAGATTACCCACCCTTTTTGGAGTCTTTGGAGGGGGTGCTGGAGAGAGCTCCTCCCGGGGACTCACTTGTTCTGTTGGGCGGAATGGCCACCCCGATCTGAACCCGAGTGGTGTCTTGTTATTGGACTTCTGTGCTCGTCATGGATTGTCCATAACAAACACCATGTTCAGGCATAAAGGTGTCCATATGTACACTTGGCACCAGGACACCCTAGGCCGCAGCCCAATGATCGACTTGGTTGTCGTCTCATCTGATCTGCGGCCGCATGTTCTGGAAACTCGGGTGAAGAGAGGGGCTGAGCTGTCCACTGACCACTACCTGGTGATGAGTTGGCTCCGATGGTGGGGGAGGACGCTGGACAGACCTGGAAGGCCCAAAAGTGTTGTGAGGGTCTGCTGGGAACCTCTGGCAGAGTCTCCTGTCAGAAGGAGCTTCAACTCACACCTCTGGCAGAACTTCGAACACGTCCCGGGAGAGGCGGGGGACATTGAGTCTGAGTGGGCCATGTTCCGTGCCTCCATTGGTGAGGCGGCTGACCGGAGCTGTGGCCGCAAGGTGGTCGGTGCCTGTCGCGGCGGCAACCCCCGAACCCGCTGGTGGACACCAGCGGTAAGGGATGCTGTCAGGCTGAAGAAGGAGTCCTATCAGGCTTTTTTGGCTTGTGGGACCCCTGAAGCAGCTGATAGGTACCGGCAGGCCAAGCGGAGTGCGGCTCGGATGGTCGCGGAGGCAAAAACTCAGGCGTGGGAGGATTTTGGAGAGGCCATGGAGAACGACTTCCATACGGCTTCGAAGCAATTCTGGTCCACCATCTGGCATCTCAGGGAGGGAAGCGGTCTGCCACCAACACTTTTTACAGTGGGGATGGTGTGCTGCTGACCTCGACGCAGGACGTTTTGGGTCGGTGGATGGAATACTTCGAAGACCTCCTCAATCCCACCAGCACGCCTTCCAATCTGGAAGCAGGGTTTGGGGACTTTTGGTTGGGCTCTCCAATCTCTGGTGCTGAGGTCACCGAGGTCCTTAAAAAGCTCCTTGGTGGCAAGGCTCCGGGGGTGGATGAGATTCGGCCGGAGTTCCTCAAGGCCCTGGATGTTGTGGGGCTGTGTTGGTTAACGCGGCTCTGCAATATTGCGTGGACATCGGGGGCAGTTCCCTTGAATTGGCAGACCGGGGTGGTGGTCCCCCTGTTTAAAAAGGGGGACCACAGAGTGTGTTCCAACTATTCAAATTCAATTCAGTTTATTTATATAGCGCCAATTCACAACAGATGTCATCTCAAGGCACTTAACAAGAAGTCATTTCAATACATTTATACAAACATTCCAATCAGTTAAAAAGTTTCCTATTTAAGGAATCCCAGCAGATTGCGTCAGTCATTGGCGTGAGGTTGGGCCCCGTTGATGCAGACTTTCCAACCACAGCAATCCTTCAGCAATCCCTCATACTGAGCAAGCATATAGCGACGGTGGAGAGGAAAAACTCCCCTTTAACGGGAAGAAACCTCCAACAGAACCAGGCTCAGTAGGAGCGGCCATCTGCCACGACCGTCTGGGGGTTTGAGAAGACAGAGCAGAAACACAGAAGGAACAGAAGATCTGATATAAGAGAACTTTCTATGTTACAGAAAGTAAAAAGTTAATAACAGGACACAGTGGATGTTCAGTTACTGGGAGGATCATCCCAGTCGATGCCCCCCGTCCAACAGGGCATTGCAGCCAAGCAGGATACCAGACCAGGTATATCTTCTATGGAGAGAAAAACACTGAGAGAAAACAAAGTTAACAGTCGAAATAACAGAATGTACTGTAATACAACTGGAGAGTCGTAGGAGAAAACGAAGTAGCAGAGTGAAGAAAATTGGTAAGTCTGTCCTCCAGCAGTCTAAGCCTATAGCAGCATAACTACAGAGATAGCTCAGGATGACCTAAGCCACTCTAACTATAAGCTTTATCAAAAAGGAAAGTTTTAAGCCTGGCCTTAAAAGTAAAGGAGTATAAGAGTGTCTACATCACGGACTAAAGCTGGGAGCTGGTTCCACAGGAGAGGAGCCTGATGACTAAAAGATCTGCCTCCCATTCTACTTTTAGAAATCCTAGAAATTACAAGTAAACCTGCAGTCTGAGAGCGAAGGGCTCTGTTAGGAACATAAGGAACAATTAGATCTCTGATGTATGATGGAGATTGATTATTAAGGGCTTTGTATGTAAGAAGAAGGATCTAAAATTCTATTCTGGATTTAACAGGGAGCCAAAGAAGGGAAGCTAAAACAGGAGAAATGTGATCTCTTTTTAATATTCATCAGAACTCTTGCTGCCGCATTTTGGATCAACTGAAGGCTTTTAATGGCATTTTGTGGACTACCTGATAGTAAAGAATTACAGTAGTCCAGCCTTGAGGTAACAAATGCATGGACTAGTTTCTCAGCATCACTCCTGGACAGGATGTTTCTAATTTTAGCAATATTCCGGAGGTGAAAGAAAGAAATCCTAGAAACCTGTTTAATATGGGATTTAAATGTCAAGTCTTGGTCAAAAATAACGCTGAGGTTCTTTACGTTATTACTGGGGGCCAATTTAATGCCATCCAGATGAAGTGATTGACTAATCAGTTTCTGTTTAAGAACTTCTGGTCCAAAGAAAGCAACTTCTGTTTTGTCAGAATTTAAAAGCAAAAAGTTTAGGGTCATCCATGTTTTTATGTCTTCCAGACATGCCTGTAATCTACCTAACTGACTGGGTTAATCAGGATTTATGGATAAATATAGTTGTGTATCATCGGCATAGCTGTGGAAATTTATCCCATGCTGTCTAATGATTCTACCAATTGGGAGCATATATATGGTGAACAGAATTGGTCCAAGCACAGAACCCTGTGGAACTCCACAAGTAACCCTTGAGAGTGAAGAAGATTTATCATTTAGATGAACAAACTGGAATCTATCAGACAAATATGATTTAAACCAGCCTAGTGCTGTTTCTTTGATCCCTGCAACATGTTCAAGCCTTTCTAAGAGAATATTATGATAGACTGTGTCAAAAGCAGCACTGAGATCTAACAAAACCAGAACAGACACAAGTCCATTATCTGAGGCCATGAGAATATCATTAGTAACCTTCACCAGTGCTGTTTCAGTGCTATGATGAGCTCTAAAACCTGGCTGAAACTCTTCAAACAGGTTGTTACTGTTTAAATGCTCACAGACTTGATTAGCAACAATTTTCTCAAGGATTTTGGATAAGAAAGGAAGGTTAGATATAGGGCTGTAATTCACTAAGACATCTTGATCAATGAGGCTAATATTTTTGATAATTCCGAAAGCTCGACTGAATCAAAACAGCCTAAGCACAACTGAGGTTCTACAGTTCTTTCCGATACTGCCTCATTTACTGAGGAAGAAGTAATCATGTTTGGGAGGATGCCAATGATTTTATTTTTAATAGAATTAATTTTATTTATGAAGAATCCCATAAAATCATCACTGCTAAGAGCTGGGGGAATAGTTGGCTCAACAGAGCTATGACTCTGTGTAAGTTTGGCAACTGTACTAAAAAGAAACCTAGGATTGTTTTTATTCGCCTCTATTAATGATGAAAAATATGCTGTTCTAGCTTGTCGAAGGGTCTTTTTATACAGCAATAGACCGTTATTCCAGGTTAAATAGGAATCCTCTTGGTGTGTAGAGCGCCATTTTCTCTCCAACTTCCTAGTATTCTGCTTTAAAGTACGCAACTCTGCGTTGAACCAAGGAGTCAGCCTCCTATGGCTAGCCACTTTCTTTTTTAAGGGGGCTACACTATCTAATACCAAACACAATGAGGACGTAACGCTGTGAACCAGATCATCAATTTCTGAAGGGTCAGAGATAGAATTGCTGCCATCCACTGTGTTACCCTGAGACACTAAGGAAAGTAAGAATGGAACAGATTCTTTAAAAATTGTTACAGCAAGCTCTACTATAATGAAATTTTCTTTCAGATTTAAAATGGTCAGTTAAAGTAAATTCAAAAGTTATTAAGAAGTGGTCAGACAGGACCGGGTTATGTGGGTGGACTGTTATTTCCTCACACTCAATACCGTATGTCAGTACAAGGTCCAAAGTGTGTTTGCCCGAGTGGGTCGATCCCTGTACTTTTTGAGTAAAGCCAATTGAGTCTAAAATAGCACTAAAGGCTGCATTTAGGCTATCACTTTCAGTATCCACATGAATATTAAAGTCCCCCACTATAATAACCGTATCAGTATTTAATACTAAATCAGATAAAAAATGTGAGATCTGATCCAAGAATTGAGAGTAAGGGCCTGGTGGACGATACAAAACCACAAACAAAAATGGTCTTAATGTTTTGCAACTTGGATGAGGAAAATTAAGGGTTAGATGTTCAAAAGAACTGTAGCTATCAATTGGTCTGGGACTAATTAGTAAATTAGAACGAAAAATGGTTGCAACTCCTCCTCCTCGCCCAGTATTTCTAGGAATGTGAAAATTTAAATGACTGGAAGGAGTTTACTCAGGGGGGATCACACTTCTGAGCCTCCCTGGTAAGGTCTATTCTGGGGTTCTGGAGAGGAGGTTATGCAGGTGGTGTACCGGTCTGTCGTGGTGAAGAGAGAGCTGAGCCGAAAGGCGAGGCTCTCGATTTACCGGTCGATCTACGTTCCTACCCTCATCTATGGTCTCGAACTCTGGGTGGTGACCGAAAGAACGAGATCATAGATACAAGCGGCTGAAATGAGTTTCCTCCAAATGTGTCTGGGCTCTCCCTTAGAGATAGGGTGAGAAGCTCAGTCATCCGGAGGGGGCTCAGAGTAGAGCCGCTGCTCCTCCACATCGAGAGGAGTCAGTTGAGGGGGCTCGGGCATCTGGTCAGGATGCCTCCTGGACGCCTCCCTGGTGAGGTGTTTCAGGAACGTCCCACCGGGAGGAGGCCCAGGGGAAGGCCCAGGACACGCTCAAGGGACTATGTTTCTCGGCTGGCCTGGGAGCGCCTTGGGATTCCTCCTGAGGAGCTGGAATAAGTGGCTGGGGAGAGGGAAGTCTGGGTGTCCTTGCTTAAGCTGCTGCCCCCGCGACTCGACCCCGGATAAGCGGAAGAAGCTGGATGGATGGATAAACAACTAAATACTTGAAATCATTTAAATTCTGGGCCCTGAATCTATATACTATGGAAGTTTAATGTTTTGAATGGAATTATGGAAATAAATAAACTTTTCCATGATATTCAAATTTTTGGAAAGGTCTGTATTTAGGTAAAAGTTTCACAAGCTTTGAGACTATTGTTTTTTTCACTACATTGATAGCTGCATTTTCTGCATTTGCATCGCAAATAACAAGAGTATCTATTATGGAAGTTCCAAAAAAAAGCAACTTATCAGATCTGACCATATTGTCATTTTGTTAGGACGCACACAGCCATTGGATGGCGCTAATCCACATTCTAGCTCCAACAGGAGAAGAAGAGAACCAGAGCTTTTATAAGGGCTCTCTCCGCCAGCCCACACTCACTTCCACTCAGCCTTTGGGCCAGACTTGTGCTAGGAGAGGCCCCAGGAAATGCTTTCTTTGCTGGCAAGGGGAAAGGACACAAGTTTTTGGGAGAAACTCACTCCAAGGAAGACAAGGACTGCTGATCAATCAGGTGAGTTGTAAGCCACAGATGAGACAAACCCCACTGTTCTGCTCTGAGCCCTGCAGAAGCTTTCTGAATTACAGACGCTGCCGTGAGGAAGGGAGCCGCTAACAAGCTAATGCATGGCGCAGAGCCGCGTGACTTGTCCAGACGGAATCCATTTCCACCCACCGCGACAAAGCCTATGTGGGATGAATGCTGTGCTGGGAAGCTGCGGAAAAAGGTACTGTCAGGGAAGGAAGGTTGGAGCTGATCTCTGTTTAGCCAATCCGGAGATGACAACCCGACGTCCCAGCTAAAAGCTGCTACCTGTGCTCCAACAGCCATAAGGCCTCCCACTGCTAACCAACCGCAGCTATTGTTAGCTTGCCGGCTAATGTTGTTTTAGCTTTCCCCATCATCAACCGAGCAATGCGGAGAACTTAACTGTTCAATAAGGTCTGTCTGGGCAGAGGCGAGATTAGTTTAGGATAAACAAAATTTAAGGGTTGTTTGTTTTCACTATGATTCGTTACCTTGTGTAAGATTTTGTTTATTGTTTGGGTACAAAACTAACCTTTTAAGTCGTTTTTTAAACGACCTTCTTAGTATGTCCAAATACTAAATTAGATCAATCACTGCGGTGACCGATCCATAAAATAGAATCAATTCTCCAAAGGATATAGATTTCTAATTCAGCAAATGGTTTAATGAAACATTACTACTTCCAAATAATGTTTTTTCTTTACTACTGCTTTGCATTGTTAATTGGTGGTTTGGAATCAAATCAAGAGGTGCTAATTAGTTTTAAACTAACAACAATTAGTTTAAAACTAATTTAGCTTCAGTCCCAAAACTCTTCAATAAAAGGCTTGTTCTTTAAGCAAACATATTCATACTGAACTGTGACATCACTATCAATTTATTTGTTATTGTTTCTACTACTTTGCATATTTATCACTTTTACTGTTTACTTTTGGGTGTTAGTTTTATTATTATTCTTTTTATTATTAGTTTAGTTGTTTTACTAGCTTAATGAGTTTGTTGAGTAAAGCATTTTAACTGAAAGTTAAATTCTATTTGTAATAAACTCCTGTATTTTGGAAAGTCGTTTATTTCACCTACATGTGTAATAACTGGCTGTTCAAAGAACGCCAAGAACTTGTTTCTTCATCTATTGTTGAATTATTTCAGCATTATCGGGCAGGTAATCATAAACATTAACTGAGACTGAACAATTTGGCTATGAATATTCCACGATTCCAGGTGGTGCCCCAAACTTGGTAATTTGGACATAAAATGATTAATCTTATTAATATTTGGCACGAACAATTTATTCATAGCCAAATTCTACCTATCTGTGCCACAACACATTTTATTCTCTATTTCTATCTCCTCAGTTTGTTAGTCAAATTCCTTGGACGGATGTTCTTGCAAACAATAATAGCTCAACCTGGAGACTCTGAAAGTCTGATCTGCACACTGGAGAGCAATTCTCTTCATTGTTCCTATAGCTGCAGATCTATGCAAATTCATCTTATTTCACTACTGTCTAAGCCAACACATGCACAAACATGTGTAGACTAATTACCTTAGCTCGTAGTTCGTTGGAACAATTAGTGGGCATTCTGTCACTCACAAATCCCACTCAACTCTATCATTCTACTTCAGCAATGGCCATCTCTCCTTCTGTTTCTTTCTCCATGTGTTTTCTCCAACAAAGGCTGGATGGAGTGCTTAGTGGCTCTGCAGCAGCAGGTTCCTGCGTTCCTGCAGAATTTCCTGATATATGGGTTTACCAGTTGTGTAACAACTTTTTTTTTTCATACCAGCCCTGGTGTTTTGTTCAGGCTCTTATTCAGCTGGGCTTTCAGCAGCCGTATTGAAAAGTGCCAAAGGCAGAAAATGCAAAATAAATCCATAATATCAGACACTGAAATGTCACTGATGGATTTGTGTAACCTTCGTAATATGTATCCTTCTATTTATGAATTAAAATCAATCAGAGGTGAGTAACAATACTGATCAGTGGGCAGAACCCAACACTGAATGTAAATAATGTCATTCTCCAACACGACATCTTAAAGAATGAGTTCAATAAAATTATAGTTGCTTTAAAAGAAATTATACAAATAAATGTATTTTCCCTCAAATGAAATACACTGGTCTCATACAATTACAACAGTATCAAGACTATGACAAGTTCCTTTTGCAGTGTTTGCTCTCTATAAGTTTAGACAGTGGCTCATGAAGTCCATTTACAGTAGGGCAAAACAATGGCCTAGGTTTGTTTTTAAAATTGCTGGGGACAATAACCATAAACATGAGTGTGGTTTGAAGATTGGTGGGGACAACAAATAATCATTCATATATAGGTATTTATCCTTATGACGTTTTATTATAATGCACACTGTGGTGTAATAACAGGTGTAAAAATTGAAAGCCCGTTGTGTTTTATTTTGTTTGTCAAACGGCGCTGAAGACCATCATTAGGCTGCTATCTGGGAAAGATCATGTTTATCCACATGGTAGCACAAAGAATAATGTTGGCTACGTTAATAATATATTCGCCCCAGAAGAATGTGCAACAAACAAAACAAACGCATTTCCCTTACAACCATCGCCGTTCTGTGCGCAGAAACGTCAACTGTAACTTCACTACAGTTCTGCATAAAATAAGAATGAGCTTTGCAACATTCCAGAGAAATAAAAAGGGAAATCATTTATTGTAATACGGGGTCAAGTTATTTTTATTTTTTGAACAGAAGCAGTTTACAATTCACATCCCTGACCACTTGTTGCAGACGCGCAGACATTTTTAACTTTACGCACAGAGTTCAGATAACTGAATCAATCAAAAAAAGATTTCTATGAGAGCATCTGACTGATTATCATCTCAGACTTGGACACGTATTCAAAGTATCACTATCTGAGAGCTCAGCTGACAGCACCATGGAGAGTTACAGAGGGATTGGAGCGCGTAGCTGCGGCGGACACAGACCAATGCAGGTTTTAAATCAATGGGCGGTAGAGAGAACAATAATTTACTGCCGCTAAGTCTTCAAGGAATCGACTTGTTCTTCCAAGAACTGTTTGACAAAATCACGTGGGAAGTATGAAATCTGTGGCATTTACATTAGTCTGTCATACAGTAATTATGGGGTGAATGAAGGGTCAAAGTACCAACTCAGAGATCTTTCCTAAAGCGTTGCACAGTGGGTTTTAATTGGTGCTCCAGTGAGCTGTTGAAGCTCTCTTTCTGCAGAGTACTCTGAAAAAGCAGAGTTAATCTCTCCTCTTTTTCTTTTTCCCCATCTTTTTCTAAATTGATGTGCACTTAGAGACATTTTTTGTTGGATAATAAAACGATGAAGACAGTTTAGGTTGCTTGAGAAAGGTTAGGGTCAGTTTGGAGATTCTTCTGTTCTTATTAAGGATACTGGTCAGAGTTTCTAATTCTCAGTAAATTTTGCTATCTAATTAATATGGAAATAATTATCCTTTTAGGTATCATATGAAACCACAAGTCAAGTTGTTTGCCTCAGAAATATTATAGGCTTTAAAATGTGTGATCTTGACAATATTTGGTTTGAAAAACTAACACTGAAAAACCAACACTGAAGGTGTTAGTTTTAAGGTTTGTGGAAATAATACCCCTTGTATTAAAAATGAAAATTTCCATGAAACATTTTAAGATGTGGCCTGTGGGCATTTCTCTGACCACAGTGGCTTCGTGTTTGATGATATTGCAGAAAATGATTGCTGGGGGACGCTGCAGCTGGTGCTTCAGCAGGGCCAAACCTAGCTTTTAATATGACACTGAGCTCAATGACTGTCTAAGCAGAGTCAATTTTAAATTATTCATGAAAATTATTGCCTTTTTAAAAACACTAATAAATACAAAACATAAACTTTAAAAATATTCTATATGTGTATATTCCAATCTCATCTGACTTTGCTGTTAAGTAATTAAAAGACAGCATATACACCTTTTACTTTTTTTTTCTTACCTTCTATCATTTGCACAGATGGGGACACTGTCTGGATAACTCTTTTCCACTACTTACTTTGTATTGTATACATTTACCCAAGGCTGGCTTTGGTATCTGTGATTCATAGATTTTTTAGATATTACATAGAGACAAAGCTGGATTTGGGGATGGTGGGATGAAAAGAGATAAAGTAACTGCATGTTAATCAGGGACAGAGTTGTGTAACACACCATAGTCTACACAGAAGGCATTAAAACACAATTTAGACAAGGCAATTTTATTTGTATAGCACACTTTCAACAGCAGGGTAATTCAAGGGGCTTTACATGATTTGGAGATTCAAAAAACAAAACAAACAGTCATGGAATATAACATTGGAAATGAAAAGTAAAAGAAACACACATTACACATGATACAAAATGAAGCAAGGGAAAGATCAATAAAGCAAGAGAGCATGAACACATTTCATACATATGACATCAATCATTTACTCGAAGGCAATTCTAAACAGATGGGTTTTTAGTCTCGATTTAAAGCAGTTCAGAGTTTCAGCAGCTCTACACTCGTCAGGAAGTCTGTTCCAGATAAGGGGACCATAGAAACTTAAAGCTGCTTCTCCATGTTTAGTTCTGAGTCTAGGGATGTTTAGTAGGCTATAGTTGGAGGACCTGAGTGGTCTGGGTGGTCGGCACCGTGACAACAGGTCTTCAACATATTTTGGTGCTAAGCCATGTAATGATTTATAAACTAGTAGAAGTATTTTGATGTCTATTCTCTGAGCTACAGGGAGCCAATGTAAGGACTTTAGAACTGGGGTGATGTGCTCTACTTTCCTGGTTCTAGTGAGGACACGGGCAGCAGAGTTCTGGATCAGCTGTAGCGGCTGCAGCTGTCTGATTGACTTTTTAGGCAGACCTGTGAAGATGCTGTTGCAGTAATCAATCAGACTAAAGATAAACGCATGGATGAGTTTTTCGAGGTCCTGTTGCAACATCAGTCGTTTAATCCTAGAAATGTTCTTCAGGTGATAGAAGGCTGACCTTGTTATTGCCTTTATGTGACCCTGGAGGTTCAGGTCTGAGTCCATTACAACACCTAGGTTTCATGCCTGATCAGTAGTTCCTAGCTGTATTAATTGAAGCTGTGTGCTGACTCTTGATTGTTCCTCTTTGGGTCCAAAAATAATTACTTCAGTTTTGTTTCTATTCAGCTGGAGAAAGTAATGGCACATCCATCCATTTATTTGGTCAATCCATTGATTTAGGGTTTGAATGGGTTCAGAGTCACCTGGTGACATTGTAATGTAAGGCTTAGTGTCATCCGCGTAGTTATGGTAGCTAATGTTATTGGTTGCTATAATCTTGCTTAGTGGGAGCATGTAGATATTAAATAAGAGGGACCCCAGGATGGAGCCCTGGGGCACCCCACATGTGATTTCTGTTCGTTCTGATGAAAAGTTTTCTATTGAAACAAGTCCCTGTTCTTTAGGTAAGACTCAAACCAGCCAAGTACTGTACCAGAGAGTCCGACCCAGCTCTCCAGTCGTTCCAATAATAAATCCTGATCAACAGTGTGTAGACTGATTGCGTTGTTAATTTAAATCTCAATATCTGAGTTCATCAATGCAGAATGCAAAGAGCCTGATAGTATGTAGGTACAGTAGATACTGGCTCAGAAATTCAACATTCAAACTCCCTTGGAGATCCTGGAGACCATGAAGCGAAATTTAACTGGTGTGAAGGAGAAGTTGATGGTTTAATGGTATAAAAACTCTAAGAAGGATTTTGATGGTGAACTTGGAAACCTGGAAATTAATTTCAGCTCAGGCTCAGTCTTTTCTCTGTATTAAGTCAGTCAGTTAATAATCACCTTAGCTTTATTGTTAATTGTTAACACTTCTCCCTTCTACATTTCCACCTTCTTTCTGTACATTTCCTGGTCTCAATAAATGATCCAAATATTTCTGAACACGACTCACAATTCACTTTGTACAGATGAAAGATTTCTCAGTTAATTTTCTTTTTAATTTTAATTGACAAAGCTATCAGAAAAGTGACCTGTCTTTCTTTCCTAATCTCCAAACTCTTCTAACACACTGCTATGTCCAACCTGCATTTTGCACTTATGTCTCAATGCACACATGCAAAGCTTTGGTAGAAACATAACTAATAAAGAAAGTTTGAGAGGTTTAAGCCTGTAATCAAACATATCTGATTATTCTAACAAGGGTTTTGCAGGATAAAAAATGTGTAATGATGCTACAGCAGGTTTCCTATTTAGGTCTGCATTTCTGTTTGAAAACCTGACTGCTGAAATAAAAACAAAAGGGAAGGGAAAAAAGAAGGATTTTGCACAAAGAAGAAAACATGTTTCCCAGACTATATGAAGAAGCCAGTTAGTCATGCTTGCTGGAGTTTGTTTTTCAACACAAAGAACCAAAACCAGAAAAGCAACATGCAGGAAATTGAGGTGTTAAAGTGGACTGCATGTAAATGTTATCTTGCTCCTCTGCCTGCGAATTGAGTGATGCTTCTGGACATGTGTAGTAAAAAACCTCTTGTTTTCTAATCTAGCTGTCCGCTATAAAAAATGTGTGACATATAATTATCTAAATATTGTTGATAATTTGTCCAAGAGTAAATTAAAGACAACTTTCATTGAGGTAGATTTAGATTTTAATATATTTTAAATAATTCGAATAGACCAGGTAAAAATAGACTTAGGTCATGTACACAGGTAGCCAGATTTACAAAAAAACGAATATCCTCACCACCTCGTTTAAAAAATAAAAAAAATCTGTCCAAGCCTAACTTCCTGAGTGCGTTGTTAATCACATTCATAGACATTTCAAACTTGTTGGGGGCTGTAGTTCCCACAAATCCTATCCACTCAGAGTAACTGTGTTCTAACTTCTAAAAACAAGCAAGCAAAAAGCGATTTGACAATCATGATGATGCCAACATAGCTCTGAGGGCATAAATGCTGTTTCTGAGTGGAAACACAAGTCGCACAAGTGATGTTGGAGCATTTTTGTGCGGAAAAAGACGTTGCGAAGCCTAAAATTCCGGTTATTTCTGTCCACACACAAACGCTTAAAATGGAGAAAACGCAAATCTTCACTGGCTGGAGTTTTTAGAAAGATTTGTTTTCGGTGCAATAAATCTCCGTTTTCGTGTGGATGGCAGGCCAAATCTTAGAAGATATCTTCGTTTTGTGAGATACCCAGCTATGTGTGGACAAGGGATCAGTGGTTGCCACTCCTGAAAAAAGTTCACACCTGCTCTGTGTTTTATCCATTTGTGGATAATGGCTCTTTTTTTTTTTTTCTTTAATTTTTGCTGTTGTCCCAAACCTGAGAAATGGCTTCACAACCTTTTCTAAACTGACAGATTGTTTTGAGATTGTTTTCCATATTTTCTTGAGTTTCTTTGGATCAGGGCATGAGGTATAACTTTGTGACATCTATTAAGCCTATTTTGTGTTGCCAGATAGGTCAAATAACATGGTTAATCACAGGTAATGCACCATTCGACATGAGAGTTGATTACATTTTGAATATGCACTCTTCAGAGTTGTCTGGTTTGTATCTTTACCTTGTTACCATCTTGTCAGATTTATTGGATTAGATTAATTGGTATGTAGGGGTTGCATGGTGCCACAAGCGGTAGCACTGTTGCCTTGCCTGGGATCTATCTCCATGGAGTTTGCGTGTTCTTCATGTGGATGTGTGGGTTCTCTCTGGAATACCCTGGATGAGCGAGTATAGATAATGGATGGATGGATGGATGGGAATAGCATGTAGCTGAGGGTTTGCTTGCAAACAAGTTTAGGTTAGTGTAAATGCAGTTGGACTCCTACTGAAAAATTTAGTAGAGTGAGTGTTAATAGGTTAACTTAGCAAATGCTGCAGCAACAAGTTACAGTTGTTGGTCTCTCATTGGTTTGGTTTCAGTCCTAGACTTTTCTCAACTTTACAGTTTTGACTATTTTATATCAGATTAGCGATATTAGATGCATAATCTTTGTCACTCTTTTTTTATCTGCTCATGAATTAAAGTAGAAAATGTTAAGGTATTTATCTAAAAGATCAGGTTTTGCATTAAACACGAGCAAGTTCACTCTTCAAACTGCATTGTGGTGTGGTGTTTAGCTCCAGGCCTCACTGTGTGGAGATTATAAGGCTCCCATGTTCATACACAGGTTTTCTGTAGGTAGTTTGCTCCCGTAGTCTTAAAACATTCAGGGATTTGAATTTACCCTTAGGTATGAGGACATGTGCGCATTGTCTGTCTCTACCACTGACTGGTAAGTTACCCAGTGCCCTGCCTCTCACTTTCGAATTGCTGGAATAGACTCCCAGGGACTCTAGGCTAAAAATGAATGAGTGAGTGAGTCAATCAATATAAAACCGCATCATCATTAACCAGAATATGAACAGCTTTACTACATTTACAACACAAGATCAATAGTCTTTACTGAAATTTATGGACTGTTGCACATATCTTATACCAGTATTCATTATGAGGTCAGACTTTGGGGGACCTCATTTTAATTGATAAGAATTTCATTTTAGATTAGCTTTCTCATTAAGTTGATGCACTAGAGAAGATTACTTCTCTTCTGCTGCTATAGAATTGAGCCCTGACTCCTTTTCTCACAAGTACTGAATGAGGTGCCATGCAGTTAAATTACCTGTTCCTTCCAGCCCTTTTATTTTAAGCTGCTTAACTTGATATTATTTGATCCAGTTCTACCTTAATAAAATTATGCTCATTGACCCTGTTTGCCACTGATGTATTTGTGTCACATAAATTAGCTTTTAGCTGGAGTCCAACAACAAATAAAGAAAAACTGCAGCATACTATAGCTCAGTAAACACTCATGAAACCCTGACAGTCCTTATTATGTAAGATAGGTTTACATGAACACATTATTTATTCTGTATAAAGTTCTGAACACTGTGGGCTGGCCTGTTTAATGTTATAAAATGGTTGTAATAGCACTTTTTGTGGAATCTTTGTCTCTTCTCTGCACTTTATTTGACTCCCCAGGCAGGATTTTACAAGGTTAGACTATGCTAAATGTATCTAAAAGGAAAGTTTTAGGCCTCGCCTGAGAAGTAGACAGGTGTCTGCCACATGGAATAAAGCTGGGAGATGGTCTTACAGGAAAAGAGCCTGATAACTGAAGATCTGCCTTTCTACTTGTAGAAAACCTAAGAACCACCAGTAAATCTGCAGTCTGAGAGCAAAAAAATTTGAACATCATGCAAAAGTTAATTTATTTCAGTAATTCAACTTAAAAGGTTAAACCAATACATGAGATAGACTCATTACATGCAAAGCGAGATATTTCAAGCCTTTATTTGTTTAATTTTGATGATTATGGCTTACAGCTTATGAAAACCCCAAATTTAAAATCTCAGAAAATTTGAATATTTTATGGAATCAATAAAACAAGGATTTTAACTAGAGCAATGTTGGCCCTCTGAAAAGTATAATCAAACATATGTACTCAGTACTTGGTTTGGGCCCCTTTTGCATCAATTACTGCCTCAATGTGGCGTAGCATGGATGCTATCAGCCTGTGGCACTGCTGAGGTGCTATGGAAGATCAGGATGCTTCAATGGCGGCCTTCAGCTCTTCTTCATTGTTCAGTCTCATGTCTCTCATCTTTCTTTTGGCAATGCCCCATAGATTCTCTATGGGGTTCAGGTCAGGCGGGTATGCTGGCCACTCAAACACAGTAATCCCATGGTCCTTGAACCAGGTCTTGGTACTTTTGGCAGTATCCTGCTGAAAAATGAAGTCAGCCTCTCCATAAAACTAGTCTGCGGAAGGAAGCACGAAGTGCTCCAAAATGTCCTGGTAGATGGCTGCGTTGATTCTGGACTTAATAAAGCCTTTATATAACAAATAAAAGCTTGAAATATCTTATTTTTATCAATTTACAAAATTCAAAGTGAGCAAAAATAAATATAAATCGAATCAATATTTGGTGTTTTTGCTTTCAAACCAGCATCAATTCTTATAGGTACACTTGCACAAAGTCAGGGATTTTGTAGGATTATAGTCCAGTGCATGATCAACCAATTATACCAAACAACTACTAATGGTCATCGATGTAGGTTGAAGCACACTCATTACCTGCAACATAAACAGCTCTGTAGGAAGCTTAAAAACTGGGTGAGGAACAGCCAAACTCTGGTAAAGGGTGGTCACACCAAAGATTGATTTGATTTAGATTTTTAGATTTCTCCTTTGTTCATTCACTGCATTTTATTGATTGATGAAAATAACTGATTAACACTTCTATTTTTGAAAGGGTTCTTTGTTTACAGCATTTTTTAAAACCTGCCTAAAACTTTTGCACAGTACTGCACATTGTCACTTATAGTGGAAAATCTTTGAGAAAAATTTCCGCAGAATTTATCCTGTACCAAAAGAGACACTGATCACTCCATTTGTCTCTGTAATAAGTTTAACATTAGAAACCAACATTAATTGCATTTAGAATCTCATAATCTCAAAAAATATCCTAGTGATTTATAGTGTTTGAGTGTCATACTCTCCAAACTGTCTGAAATTAATGTTTATACATGAAATTATTTCTCATGAAAAACTTTAAAATCCCAAATTAAATTTTTGTTTTTGTTTATTGACTTAGCGAGATGATAACCACCTACATCGTGTAACGTTATTATTATTCCTTTACTCCTTTAGACCTCATTGAGATATCAAATCTAATTTCCAAGAGGGACCTGGTCCAAGAAGGCAGCACAAGAACAATAAAGTTACACATACATGTTACAATAACAAAACAATGACAGAAGAAAAAAGTTGCAAAATCTTTAAAACATAAGTTCCGGGTAATTCAATGTGTTAAGCAGTTACATTTGCCCAGAGAGTAATTTTCTCAATCTTTTAAAAGTGCTTTGAATTGACCTAAAGAAATTAAACTTTGAATCTTTCATTCCTTTTGAAGGCTATCCCATGAAAAATTAAAAGCTTCTTTACCCAATTCTGTTCTGATTCTAGGGATTGACAATTGGAGGGCAGCACTAGAAAGCAGGCCATGATGCTTTTGACCATTTTGCAGATGGACACACAGATAAGGAGTCAGACCAAGGATATATTTGTAGACAAAAGACATCCTCAGAGAAAATTTGTATACAGAGTAAACATAAATGTAATCTTTATAGTTAAGTTCTCCCTTTGCAAATAAGCAATGAGAGATGGTGAATAAGAAGCTACATTTGGAAAGATGTCCACATATATAAAGATTTCTACTGATGTCTTCATGTAGTCAAAAGATTAGCAACATTGATGGAATGAACTAACCAAGCCTCAAGTTAAGTGTCTTTGTTTAGAATAAATTCGTAAAGGACCTATTGGCTAAAAAAGTCAAATAACATTTAAAAAAAGATCTGGGCCAAATAAAGAGAGGTACTGGCCAAGCTGCCCAGGGACATTCTGTGTTTGGAGGGATTAGTTAGGCAGAATGTCTCAGGCTAGGCCTAGATAACCTCTGAATCTTCAACTCTCTTTTGTTCACACACATCTCACAGGTCAATAAATACCTTTCATCACTGAGTTTTATCGATTGTGATGATAGGAGTGACTTTGTGTGTCATTCCAAAGAGCACACAATTTATGTTAATGTCTCGTTTTTCTAAGTTAAACCTGGTGAAGTTATTAAAAAAGGGAAAGAGACAAACATTGTTGCTGTTAAATAATATTCTCTCTTTCCAGCTTCATGTGGATGGAGGAACCCTAACCTTCATGTGCCTTAGCTTTTTTTAAATGAGACCATTATTTCCCTAGCATTAATGGTGTCTCACAACATGTTCATGTTTCACAGCGATTTGGTGAACTTTGATCTGGGATATTACAAGAACAGCCTCTTCAGGAACTGGTCTAACCCTCACACACAGCAAGCTTTGTGCCAGTGTTATTCAAGACTGTAACAGATCACAGAGATATCATTAGTAAAAACAAGCTTGGGTTACTGTGCCTTTGCAAAAATGAATATTTTACCACTATCCAACTACAAGCATACTCTGTTTACAAAGCACTCTGAATGAGTATCTTTTTTTATTTTTATTTCAAACTTGTCAGTTTTGTTATCCACAATAAACATTTTACAATCAAAATACAAAAACACTAAAGATTTTCGGGGTGCACAGAAGCTCTGAAAGGCAAGGAGGATTGCATGTGCAATCAGCAAAATGTATAGATTAACACATTTTTAGGCTTTTGTTTTTTCGTCGTGGAACTTTTTTTTCCCCTGAAGGGGAGCAAAGAAAGAAATGCGATGTGCAAAACTTGACGAGTTGTGTTTTTACATTAACTATTTCTGACTATAAAAAAATATTTTTCATTCATTTCTACAGCAAACAAGTGAAAAGGAAGAAAAAAAAGTCTTGAATGCAACATTAGTGAGGTTTACAGCACCTTTTAAAATAACAAGCTCAGAAAAAAGGAGCTAGAAGAAAAAAATAAATAAAAATAACAAGCTCAGCCTTTGTGCTGCTAAAAATAGCTGATGGTCAGTGGACATTAATTGTTTGGTTTTATTGTGCTCTTTGTGCTGAGTGGACCAGAGGGGAAGCTGAGGTGCTTGTACCCTCTGGCCTGTTTTGAGAAATCTAATCTAAGAAATTAGAATAGAAGGTGCAGAGCTAAATTTAACTGCAACCTAAAAATAAACACATGCACAAAAACAAGAGGAGAGGGAGTAACAGGAAGGACAATCTTTTCCCGTTTGTTCAAACCTGTATTGCACTAAGGCTACTGAAAGAAGATAAGTAAATTCCCTGAAATTACTTCTTAAATTAAGTAGGTGGCAAGAACCCACAAATAAAAATATGAAAAGAATTTGAAATGGCCTTCTCAAATTTATCTCAGTCTGTCAACAGCTGAAACCAGATATTTACATACTCTAAAAAGGAGAACATATGTTCTCATTTATAGTAAATCTGTAAAAAAAAAACATAAAATGCCAAAATAATGATAGAGAAAAGGTTTTTCAATGACTTTAAAATACTTTCTACAAATTCAGTAGTTCAATTATTAGCCACAGTTTTTAGATGTCTGAAAAATATATGCAAATGTAAACACCATGGCGATGTCCATCCATCATACTGTTAGGGAAAAGAGATGGATTTTGAGTCTTTGCAAAATGTCCCAATCAACTCTAGAACAAAAGCAAGACACCTTGAGAATATGCTGCCTGAATCTTGGTGTATTACCATCCACAGTTCTGAATGAAATATGGACCGAATGAACAATCCTCAGTGCAGTTGTCTTTCCATTCCCAGCCTCAGGCCATTTACTGCATGTCTACTCTTCTTCCTGTCCAGGTGCTGAAACCTTAAAGCATTTTAAAAGCCTGACCTCAAAAGTGTGAAACACATCAGCTCTTGAACTCCTTAAAGTCTTAAACATAAGCCCCAGTGAACAGGTTGTCATTTTCACTAAGCCTGCAGTCCACACATGTATACTAATACAAATCAACAGGGGTAGATGTACCTGGCTATATTTAGATGTTCATGAATATTTGACAGCATCTTTTGTCTCGACATTCAGTGTCTTGCTCAGCTGCAAGTTGCAGACAATCTGTCTTCCTAGTGCCATCAGATACATGATCTGATACTCTATCATGCCACTCAGTGAAATAGATGCTCATCACCCAATAAAATATTTTCCCGCAACAGCATGTGTTAAAAAAGGGTACAGAACAGTCATTATGTAAGGTATTGCATTAATTATCAAGGCTGATCTGTTAGTCTATAGGCAATGAGAAAATTGCAAGCTTACAGTTAGTTTGTTAAGTACAGGTATTGCACAAATATATTTTAAAACAACTTGACAACAAATGCAGTTCTCAATAGTTATGTACAACTTTCTAGCTTTACAATTGGTATTGTCATATCTACATCACAGGTTTATTTATGATTCGGATAGGATAGGTGGAGGAGCTCCATTAAGCCATGTGACAACTGATGCTGAAGTTTTTTTTTGGCAGGGGGGGTCACTAGGGTGTTCTTTCTCCTGATTTTTATTGTACAAAGCTGGACTTCAGTGCCCAGACTGAGAAGCAGGTTGAGATCCTGACAACCAGTATGGGAGTTGGTGTGCTCTTTGTTTTATATTTGTTGAGTAGTAACACCCAACAGTAAAGAAAAGTCTAAATTTTCAGTGGAACTTTTTATTAAGTAGTACATTGATAAAACTGTTATATTTTTTTTTCTTGAAGAACAAATACAGAATAACAAGTTTGATTTATTGATGCAATGAGTGTTGGTTCAAATAATACAGACTTTGAACTAAAAGAATAATTCTCAAGAAATGTGCCTTGTAGTATCCCTAACCTGCAAATGTTCTACATTTTGTAGCTTTATACATCTAAAGACCTTCACTCTTGTTTCCACTATTGATCAAGCTCAGTCAGATCAAATGGAGATCATCTGTGAACAGCGATTTTCAACTATTGTCCAAAATTTAGAATATGATTCAAGTCTGAACTTTGACAAGGCCATCCACGTCACTCAATCAAAACTATTCCATTATACCTCTGGTTGTGTGTTCAGGGTTGTTCTACTGCTGGAAGGTGAACATGTACCTCAGTCTCAAGTCTTAACAGGTCTTATCTGAGGAATGACTGATATTTAGCTCCATCTATTTCTCCATGAGCTTTGACCAGCTTCCCTGTTCCTGCTGGAGAGATGCATTCCCATAGCATGATGCTGCCACCCCACCATGTGACATGTTCATGTTGACGTTCTAGTTTTCCTTCCCACATAGAACTTTACATGTTGGGCAAAGATACATTTTGGTCTCGTAAGACTACAGAACCTTCTTCAATTGCTGTTTTACTTACATGGCCTCATAAGGCTTTATTCTAACATTGGCTCTCTTCTTGCCACTCATCCATAAAGGCCAGATTTGAAGAGTGCACAACCGATAGTTGACAGATTATGCTGCATGAACAACCGCTCGTGCTTCAAGCAAATAAGGTTGTGGCTATATTGACTTGATTTCATATCCATTGAATAGAAAAGCAAAACTGAATTATTGCTACATGCATGCTTAAAGTATGTGGAAAAATATTGAGCTTGCAATACGTTTTTCAAAAAAAATCATTTAAATAAAGTATAGGAAGTAGCAAACTATTCAAAGGCAAATATCTCTGTAAAATGCACTAAAGGCTTTTGAGTCACCAGCTTATTCGTAAGGATAGCAAAGCAAGCATACAGACACAAGAATGCAGCAGCCATCCAGCAAACAGCATTATGTGGGCCTCATTCCTAATAGGGTCATTAATAATGAAAGGGGCAATGCTGTGCCAGGCTTTCACAGAGCATAAAGGTTGGGCACGCATCAAAAACAGCCAGCCAAATCCAATTGGGGTTACGTAACTCCCAAAATCAGCCAGGGCCATGCCCTTGAGTGTTTTTGGATGTGACGTAATAGATAAGTGGCTACAAAACCTTTTTGATATCTTTTCTGGTGGCCTCTTGAGAGAGTCTCTGAGGTCCAGCTGCATTAGACTGGTAACGCTATCAGAGCTAAGTCACAGCTGGATTGACCTCTCGGAAACTGGAGGTTCTGAGCAGCCGTAATCCTTGGAGAACTCATATCACACGAGCAGGAGCAGCAGGCCGAGGGTCGACGTTCAGCCCCTGTACCCTAATCTGTTTTTCACGTTACCTATCGCCGTTCTTAAACTGCATTATTACCAACACTGTTTATTACTCTCCTCTGGAGCTATTATAACAATTCAAACAAAAAAGGGCCTACGAAATACCAAAGAAAAAAGCAAGAAATTAAAAAGATTGAAGCTAAAAATTTGGCTTTCCTTACATTCTTCCTGGATACCCCCCCCCCCATGTTATGCATGGCTGAGTGAGTTTATACTTAGTGCCATCACTCAACAACTTTCAACTTCATTCACAACTGTTTTGTACTATTTCCGTTCTTTTTACATATTTTTTTATTCAAATGTGGAAATGAATCCAGATCTTAACTAGTCGCCTGAAATCTGTGAAAGTAAAGCTGCAAATGTTATAATGTATTTAACCTTAGTTTAACCTTATAGACTGTAGACTTTGTTCACTCAAGTGAATCACAAATGTTGTAAGTGGCTGTGATAAACCTGCATGCATTTGCAACATTTTCAACTAAATTCTCTTTCTGAGGGAAAAAAAAGTATTTGTGCCCAGGACTGATTCTCAGGAATGCTTGTCTGTGGTGTTAGTTACATCATAATACAAGGAACCCATTGAGAGAGATTTAACACTGACGGTCCATCACAAATCCTGAGGAATATACACCAATAGGTACTTAAATCAATCAACACAATATCAGCCATAATCTGCAAAGCCCCTCCACTCTGAGGAAAGCCTACATTAACATACTTTTTACAGAGCACTAATGCACATATGTATTTATGCATATACATGTGTTAAGGCTTGAACATGGGCTGCTTTTACCGGCACTTGACTAATTTAATCACTAAAAGCTGTTGATCAAAGTTTATATCAGAATATAAGACATAAGGACCTCTTCATTGGGAAGAAGGATTAAGAAACCTCAGATGAAATGGTACTTTTCTCCTGTAATATATTAGGAAATGGAGAGGGTTTTCTGTGCCCAGTGAAACAATTAACCAATGCTAACCCATGACTGTTCGACAACATATCTTTTTCCAAATATAGCTGCATTTTAGGAAATTTTATTAAACTGCAAAACAGTTTGCACCCAATAATACACACCTGTGGTACACTGATGATTTGGCATTACAGTATATTATGACCACCGATAGGTGAAATGAATAAAATAAATTTTAAACTACAGCTGTTAGAGGAAGAGATACATGAGGCAGCAAGTGCTCAAAGATGATATGAAGCACGAAAAAAACGGTAAGCTTTTGAGCTACTATGACTCAAATTGCCAAAGCGATTAAAGACAGTTGCCAGAATATACAGTATATTGCTGTTTGCTGCATGGTGCTGCATAGTGGCAGACCAAACAGGATGCCAATGTTGGGTTGATGAATCAAATTTGCTTTATCATCACATGAATGGCTGGGTGCGTGTGTGTGCGTGCGTGTGTAGGTGAGTGAGTGTGTGTGTCACTCACCTGGAGAACACATGGGGACAGGTTGTTCCTTGCAGCTGAAGAAAACTAGCTTTGTTCAAACATTTTGCCAAAATTGTGAAGGTGAATAAACCCCCATTCACAAAAATTTCATTTTATTCCTTTGACAAAAACACATCTAGTTTATTGTGAATTATTTTATTTTGCCCGCAAAACAATACACTATGAAATACTTTGAGAGAAACCAAGATTTTTGTAGAAAAAAATACATCTATCCATTCATCCCTTTAAAAAGAGCCATTAACCTTATATTTTATTTGGACTGTGGGAAGAACCCATTGTACCCAGAGAGAACCCACACATGTATTGAACCAACATGTAAAATCCATGATGAAAGGGTCTCAAAATTCAAACTCCTTCTTGTTTGAAGCCTTTTTCTAGAAAACAGCTTTATAAATCACTTTATACCGAAAATATAAAAGGGTCCTGCATGATAATTACATAAAAAAGGTTTACTGTTTACTAAATTTGTTGTGTTTATAGTTACCTTTATTTTTGGTCTAATCTCATCAACAACATTGTCACTCTTTCTTGGAAAATGCTTTCTAAGTTTAATAATTGAGTGCACCACAGTCTGCATTTGAGCCCGTGAATGTTTATGCTTACGATCTGTCACGATTTGTAGTATTAGTAGTAGAACTATGTTATGTTAATAACTATTAGCCGTGTACTCTGGTTTACCCATTGCCTTCCTTCAGTTCCCTTTTCAGGTGTCTCTCATCTGCTCATTTACAGACCTGTTTGGAATGCCAGGAATCAGGCTTTCTCAATTTGTGTCAAATTCTCTGTTATTGCCATGAGTTCATTTCCTATTAAAGCAGCTGTTAGTGTGAAATCATCATACAAAATAGAACTTACATGGTTTGTAAGACAAGATTTGGTGTGCAATTTTAAATTAGTTGCATATTTTCTCTATTTTACATCGGCTGAACAGTCAATAATAGAAATTCAAATATATTCAGGTATCCCAAATTATATTTGAACAAAAGTATTTTAGCAAGTTGCAAATAAACTAAACTTTTTACAACCTACATCAACCTTCTGGCACCATGCTGACTGGGTGTTTGACCACTCTTCTTATCAGAAATGGTAAAGCTCATTTAAATTTGTTTGTTTCCTGATACAGACACTGCCTTTAAACATAGTCCTTAAAGTGTAACTAAACCCCAAAACAACTTTTTTTTGCTTCTAAACTGTATAAATGGGTCTTTACCAATGCAATCTTTCAGTTTCTGGGGATTTCTTTACATTTTGGTGTAAACTTGTTTAATTCTACTCTTTTTGGACTAAAAACGTCTTAGTTCTGGCCCCTTAGGGTTGAACGGTCGCTACTACATTTGAATTTTGTGATTGGTGGAGAGCGGTACATCTTTACGTCACAGGCATTGACTGTGTCACAGCAGCCATGGTCTCACAGACACGCCCCGTGGGTTTGGGTATAAAACTATCAGACATACCGGGCCGGACCTGTGGCGAGTTTGGAGTTGGATTGTTTTTTTTCAGGTTACCATTATTATCACATTAGGACTTAGTTAGCATAGCCAACATACTGTTTTGAACGTTACCCTACGGGTTAGGGGTAACGTTAGCCTATGTTAGCATTACCACTCAGAGACTGGACCCATCCTGTCTCTCTCTCCCTCAGCAGCAGCAGCAGCCTCGGGTAGTGCTGACTCACCGCCCCGAGCCAGCGGCTTGAATTGATACGGCTCGCGGCCGCTGGGCTTCATAAAGCCTCCCTCTATCTCCGATATCGGCGGAGGAGATTCCCTGGCTCAGGGCGCCGAGCCAGCGCCGCCCGAGCTCAGTGATGCTGAGGCAGAGGGAGACAGGAGGAGTCCAGTCTCTGAGTGGTAATGCTCACATAGGCTAACGTTCAAAACAGATGAATGTTGAACAGATCGATCAGTCCCAAAACTGCCAACAGTCACTGTCCATGTTTCAGTGTCACCGTAAGCGAGCTGTCGCTGCCGTCCTGAACACACCCCCACGTCCCCCCCTCCGCTTTTCCCCCACACTTGGCCATACCCCTCCGTTCTTCCTGGCACCGCCCACTTTGTAGAATTTTTCAAATGTTGTCTGGGGGCGGGGTTATGATTTTTCAGGGGGTTCAGTTACACTTTAAGTTTTTGTTAGAGCTGTGATTAGGACCTTTTCTGAAGGTTAATGTTACCTTGCTTTATCTAGTTAACTCCAGTTTTGATGTTTGTGTGGGATCCTTGTCCTGTTTATTATGTTAATTATGTTCAAGCTTCAACCCTCCAGCACATGGGTGTCAAACTCAAAGGTATTTTGGGCCAAATCAAGATCATGAATGTCCTTAAAAGGGCCGGTTGTGGCAGAAAGTGTTGATAAAACAATTTTTAACAAACTTTTAAAATATTAATAAATATCTGTCTCCGCATTTGACGAGAACTTCTTAAAACGAAATAATACTGAACATCTTTTCACAATGATGTGATTTAGGACTATTCAGATAAACACTGACTTGATTTGACCGATAAAATAGTATTTAGGTGCGCATAAATAGAACTGAAAGGTTCTATTTATAAGGTACTTCAGAGCTTAGAGGGCCACATAAATGGCTATGGCGAGCCGGATTTGGCCCCTGGGCCTTGAGTTTGACACATGTGATCTAGCATTTAAAAGCATTGAGGTAGTCCTCTATCTTCGTTATTTCCCTTACTTTTTATAATACATTAGTACCAATGGGACCAAAAAGGCCCTCACCATGATGCTGACACAGTGTGTTTAGGCTTGAAAGCCTCATCTTGAATTCTCCCTGCCTGTTGTTGCATATTTTGCACATAAGGATTGCAAGCCTATTGAAAGAACTTGATTCCCATCTCGCAGTCAGTTTTATGCCCATTTATACCAAACTTTTTAATCTGCATGCCAAACACCTACATTTTTATTTTATTTGTTCTATATTCATATCACTAAACTCAATTTGGAATCTGTTTACCACCACCAACACAAATAATGAATGTATTTGTTTATAAATGTAAATAAATTTAGGAAGCACATGAGTGCTATTAAGATCAGCCTTTTACCAGCATAACAGTGGAGTCCGCACCAGGGGTGTCTTGACAACAAAAGGGGGTTGTGTTTTAATCAGGGTGAAATAGCATATTAATCAAAAATGCATTTGTCCTTCTAAAATACATACTGATAAGCTAGATATGTTGAATCTGACTTTGCAGACTGCATGTATGGAGCATCTACAACCAACATCATGAACTTCTTTCCTCCCCATGACTTTAAATACATTGTGCATAAAGGTCACCTTTTTATTCTTATGCTTAGGTGTTTCTGTAACTTCTAGGAATTGCCAAACATTTTTTTTTATTCTGTAGAAGTTATGTACCTTCCAAGAACCACTAACCTGCTGAAACTTCTCAGGTAGAACGAGGTTATTTTCTGAAAACAAATTTGACCTGAAACCTATGTAAGAGAAAGTGTGTTTTTCTTTTAACTCTTACCCTCATGATTACATATCTCTTTTAGGATGTTGCCCTGTGTCATCATAACCCTGAAGCTGATGTGGGAAGATGAGGGCAATACGTTAACACTGATATAGCTTTATCCATGACAACACATGCCAAACCTGCAAAAACTTTAAGTACAGGAAGTGAAATTTTTATCTTGAAAGAACTGGAGGACAAATGCATATGAGGGGCTGGGGGTCTTCTGTGGATATTATGTATGTAGGGCAGAAATATGTCTGCAGAGTTATGTGCCAGATTTAGTAGATTCCTGCTATTGTCTGTGTCTACAGCGAGAGTAAAAGTGATTGAGTGAGGCTTGTTGTGACACTTCAGCAGAGTCCATTGTAAGTCAGCGAGGAGCTGTAGGAGGAAGTGGTGTTCATCTCTATTGTTCAAGGATGTTGGGGAAGGGTAGGTTACCGCTCTTCAGTAATTTATTGGACCCATCATAATTTAGTAAGATTTCTATGGGGACCAGATTAACACAGGCCAGCTACCATTTCTAATTACTGTCTCAGCAGCCCTTTGTTAGCAAGCTAATGAGTCTGAATGAACACAGGACTAAATTAAATAGCTCTCACGGCAATAAACAGAGGGGAAATAAAGTTTAGACTAAAATAACAGTTGCATGGATGGATAACTAAGCTAGGCATGATGAATCTCCTCCATTCAGCGAAGCTGGCATTTAAAAGCAGTGTTTATCATTTCCAAAGATCTGCTCAAGAATTAATAATTCGAATTACACTAGAAACTTGTTGACGACTTTATAGCACCTGGTAGATCTGCAACTCACCAAGACATTTATCTAAATATTGGCAGGGTTATAAGTAAATATTGAAATTATCCAATATATATTATCAGTAAGGTGATTAATTCTTCCATCTATCCATTATCTGTGCCCGTCCATCCAATGCAGGGTTGTGGGCGGGTGGTGCCTACAGGCGGGGTACACCCTGGACAGGTTGCCAGTCTATTGCAGGGCAACACAGAGACATACAGACAAATGCACGCACATACTCACACCTAACAGTCATGTTTTTGGACTGTGGGAGGAAGCCAAAGTATCCGGAGAGAACCCACGCATGCAGAGGGAGAACATGCAAACTCCATGCAGAAAGACCTTGGGCCGGGATTCAAACCCAGGCCTTCTTGCTACCAACAGTGCTACCAACTGCGCCACTGTGCAGGCCTGAGTAATTCTTCCACAGCTCAAAATCATCATGAGTTTCATGCCAATTATGAGTGTACAGACTGCAGCTTGTGTGCTGTTACCCACCACTTACCCCTTTGAGATAATGTCTTACCCATGGCCAAAATCAAATGGATTAAAGGTTAAGCTAATAAGTGGAAATCATGAAAATAACAATAGGTACAACTTTGACTGACTGAACAGAAAAATTAAACAATTAAATGTGGTTTACTGAACATAAGATCTCTCTTAAAATACTTTTTTAGTTAATGACTTGATTTGTGATAATCAAATTGATTTGTTTTGTCTCAGAAACCTGGCTGCAGCAGGAGGATTATGTCAGTATAAATGAGTCAACTCCTTACAATTATTAACATTTTCACATTCCTCTAAGTACTGGTTGAGGAGGACGAGTAGCAACCATTTTTCATTCAGATTTGTTAGTCCCAGACCAATTAAAGCTACAGTTCTTTTGAACATCTAATTCTTTGTTTTCCTCATCCAAGTTGCAAAGCACTAAAACCACTTTTGTTTGTGGTTTTGTATCGTCCACCAGGCCTTTCCTCTCAATTTTTAGATATGATCTCATATTTTTTTATCTGATTTACTGCTACATTCTGATAAGGTCATTATAGAGGGGGATTTCAATATTCACGTTGACACTGTGAGTGATAGTCTAAATGCAGCATTTAATGCTATATTAGACTCAACTGGCTTTACTCAAAAAGCAAATGAACCCACCCAATCTGGTCATCACACTTTGGACCTTGTACTGACATACGACATTGATTGTGAAGGAATAATAGTCCTTCCACATAACCCTGTCCTGTCTGAACATTCTTTGATAACTTTTGAAATAATTTTAACTGAACATCCCAAACCTGAAAGAAAATGTCATTAAAGAAGAGCTTTATACGACAATGCTGTAAGAAGTTTTAAAGAATCTGTTCCATTCTTAATTCCCTCAGGATCTCAGAGTAACACAACGGAAGGCAGCAATTTAATCCCAAGCCCTTCACAAATTGTTTAAGATCCTCTTTCTTACATACACTGCCTGGCCCCCAAAAAAGTCGCCACCTGGATTTAACTAAACAAATAAACATTGATTCAATTGTGAGAATGGATTCTTCTCTTCTGCAACTAGGAAATGACCAAGGACGACTCGCAGCCCACTAATAAGTGGCACCAAGAAAAAGAAGTATGTTACTGTGAAGAGGTATGTTTTTTTTTGTGAAGCGTTTGTGCGCGCTCCCGTGCGGCTAGCTGCAGTTACTTGCAGCGCCGGCCGCGTCGCTCAGGAGTTTTGTTTCTTCATTCTGCCCCATGCTCTTTTAATAATCAAGCTCAATCATACATTAGAGATCTGATTGTTCCATATGTTCCTTTTTTTCCATATGTTCCTAACAGAGCACTTCACTCTCAAACTGCATGTTCACTCGTTGTTCCTAAGATTTTTAAAAGTAGAATGGGAGGCAGATCTTTTCGTTATCAGGCTCCAGTCTTGTGGAACCAGCTCCCAGTTTTAGTCAGACACCCTGTCTAGTTTTAAGACCAGGCTTAAACATTAACTTTTTGATAAAACTAATAGAGTGGTTTAGGTCTTACTGAACTATTGCTGTAGTTTTGCTGCTATTGGCTTAGACTGTTGGAGGACAGACTGACCACTTTTCTTCACTCTGCTTTTTTCTCTTCTACTATTCTCCAGTTGCATTATTTGCTGATATTTATACTGTTAACTTCGTTTTCTCTGTGTTTTTCTCTCCAAAAAAGCTACACAGGGGGGACTATGGCTCAGGAGGTAGGAGTTCGTGCTGCTTTGAGACCCCGCTCCGTCCGTCTCAGTTGAACACTTTACCCTTCTGCCTACTGGTGGTGGTCAGAGGGCACGGTGGTGCCAGTGTTCGGCAGCCTCTCTTCTGTCAGTGTGCCCCAGGGCAGCTGGGGCTACAATGTAGCTTGCCATCACCAGTGTGTGAATATGTGGGTGAATGGGTGAATGACTGAATGTATTGTGAAGCACTTTGCGGTCATCAGGGACTAAATAAAGCGCTATACAAGTACAGGTCATTTACTATTTACACCTGGTCTGGCGCTATGTTAGGCTGTGATGCCTTGTGGGAGGGGGGCATCAGCTGGGATGATGCTCCCAGTTACTGAACATGTATCCTGTTATCAACTTTTTAATATCTTTATCATAGAAAGTTCTCTTACATCAGTTATTTTGCTATTTTGTGTCTCTGCTCTGTCTTTTCAAACCCTTAGTTGGTCATGGCAGATGGCCGCTTGTACTGAGGCCTTTCTTTCCTGTCGGAAATAAATGGAAAAATGGTTCGATATCAAAATGAATACAATAAAATGTCCCTCAGCACCCAGCTGGGCCAGATCTTCTAACGGTGGTCCACAGATCACCTCAGAGCTGACCACATTTGACATGCGTATGACCAGCGTTATTGGAGACACCAGGCATCAGTAAGCATGGAGACCGTGACAACCTGCTGCATCGATAAGCAGGACCATCCAGTTTCCACAGTACAGTTTGCAAACCTTTTATTTATCAGTGTAACAACATCCTTTTAAACTGAAGTGCTTGATTTGACAAGGAAACAAAAATCACACACAAACCTCCGCGAAGCACCTTGCTCCACAACCCTCCCAGATTGCAATTCAAAGGATCTCTTGACCATGCATGATCACCCCCAAAGTTTAATAATTTATTCCTTTAGCAAACTTCTAGCATTTCCTTAAAAGTTAATCCAAAGCCATCAATAACGTTTTGAGTTATTTTGTTAAAAGACAGACAGACACCAACATGAGCTCCTTGGCGGAGGTGATAAACTGATGAGATAAATGTTTCGTCAAAGTAACACTGTTTCCGTGTTACAGTTCCCCCGTTCTACCACTAGATTCTGTGTGTACGCATGGTCAGAGTTGTTCTTATATTTATAAGTACAAGATGGTAAATACCACACTATGCGTAAAATTGTTCCTACACATGTAACGTACAGATCTGTCCATAAATACGTTTGATAAATGAGGGACCAGGATTTTAAAGAGACACTTTTTTTCTGGATGGTGTTTAAACATGGAAAATAGCTTTATGTAGGAGTTAATTCTTGAAGTGAGACATCTGAATGAAGAAAGTGCCTTATGATATAACATTTAAAAATATCAGACAAGAGGTAAAGGGGCAATATTTATTGTATTTTTTTTTAAGTTTGATGCTTCAGAAATCCAAATAAATGAATTTATAGGGTATAAAACACATCTCAAAGCAAGTGGATCCTTGTGTTTGGTTTAACATGCCATCTCTGTAGTTTTGTAATCTTATTTAAAGTTTAAAACAGAGCCATGAGATTAATACCTGCTGTGAGATTGTCTGCACAGCCAACTGTTGGCTTTACCAGGATTAACATAATTTACTGTTATTTACACTAGAATATTTGGAGCAAAAACATCTCTTGTGTAATGAGGGAAGCCCTGGATGCTTACTGAATATTGTAGTATATATTCAGTTGAAACCAGATATATACATATACTGTTTTTCACTGTCTGATGCTAAATTTATAAAAATGACTTCGATTTGCTAACTCAAAACAAAGATAGAAAATAGAGAATTATTTAAGACTTTGTTCAAATTCAAAAGTCTACATGCATTTGACAGACAATTTTCCACTGTTCAAGTCCAAGCGTAAAACGTATGTTGATCTGCAATTTCCGCCCTACATTTTTAAAAACGCATACCCAAATAAATTACGATTAAAGCTGTTTTTGAACCATTTTGAATAGAAACATAGTTGAAGTCTCTTTGGAAAGAAAACTCTCTGAAATTTCTCCCAGACAGTGATAATATGTCTAAGTGCTATTGTTACTAAGTAATATGATTTTTAATACAATGGAAAATATGAAATTATTTAGAATTGTATCCTTTATTTTCAGCCATTCCTTCAGACAGACCTTATCTAAGTCAGAATTGTAGGCCACAATTTTTTTATGGGAATAAGATCAAACCTGTGCAATGGCCATTCCAAGACAATGACTTTTTCATCTTAAGACCACTTTGTAACAAATTTTACAGTATGCCAAGAGTCATTGTCCATTGGAAAGATCATTTTGTGTATAAGTTTTAACTTCCTTGCTGATATTTTGAGATGTTGCATCAATTTTCCAAAATGTTCTTTCTCTGTGATGACATCTGTTTTGTGCCACAACGTGATCCAGCCACCTGCATGCTTCACAGTTAGGAGGATTTTCTCTGGCTAAAAAGCGTTCCCCTTTTCCTTCAGATGTAACAATGGTCATTGTGGCAATACACTTCAATTTGAATTTTCTCAAACCACAGGACATGTCTTCAAAAATTAAAGTCTTTGTTCCTGAGTGCATATACGAACTGTAATCTGGCTTTTTAAATTGATTTTGGAGTAATGTCTTTTTCTCCTATGAGTGGCCTTTCAGCCCATGTACAGAACTATGAAAAAAATTATCTGGGTTTTATTAAGAATGCATTGTAATATTTGTGTATGTAAACCTCTGAACTTAAATTAATAAAAGAAAATGTTTTGAAAACCATCCCTATTTATTCTTGAATTTTGCTAATGACTAGTTTTGATCATCTTAATCTCAGAGAGTGAGGGAAAAAATTTTATGTGTCTTTTTAACAAGGTATGCAAGTATTTGGTTTCAACTTTACATAGTTATTTTGCATCTTTTGATGTAGTCCCATGTTGGCCTCTGCAAACCATCTGATTTATCTCAAACCAATCTGTCTAATTCGGTCCTAAGATCAACAATACATTTTTGTTCGCACAGCTGCCACTCACCAGATATTTTCTCTTTTTCTGACCAATCTCTGTAAACCAGAAAGATGGTTGTGAGTGTAAATCTCATCAGATCAGCAATTTCTGAACTAGTTTTAGATCAGCCTGTCACCAACTACTATGCCACAGTCAAAGTAGTTTTAACCTCTTTTCTTCCCTGTTCTGTTAAGTTTGAACATCAGTTCATGTGATTGGCTGATTGACTGTTTGTAATAACAACTAATTGAACATATGTACCTAATAAAGTGGCCACTGAGAGTAGATTTCCTACAGTTTTTGCAAGTCACACAGCTCTCACTTCATTCTCCATAGCAGCAGAATATCTGCCCTGATCTACACTTGCTAGATCATTTGTCAGCCTTCAGTTGCAGAAATGAGCAGGACCAATGAGCAGAAAAAAGAGGAAGCTCAGACAGAGATTTAAAGATGAGCAGCAAAAGTAAATGAGGTGGATGAGCAGTGCTGCTAACATCTGATGGTGTCCTCCAGGACATATTGTTGTTAATTCTATTGCTGTTTTATTGTCTCTGCTGCCTGGATATTGTGCTGCTAGCATGTCATGACAGTCATGAAACCTTCTTCAGTCAGAAGCCTCATCAGATCTGTGGCAAGGCTGAATGCTACTGGAGGTCCTTCCTGCCCACAGCATCACCATGCACAAATGGCCTGTACTTGTATAGCGCTTTATTTAGTCTGTGACACTACATTCAGTCATTCACACACTGGTGATGGCAAGCTACATTGTAGCCACAGCTGCCCTGGGGCACACTGACAGAGGCGAGGCTGCCAGACACTGGTGCCACCGGGCCCTCTGACCACCACCAGTAGGCAGAAGGGTAAAGTGTATGGCCCAAGGACACAACGACTGAGACGGACAGAGCGGGGGCTCAAACCGGCAACCCTCCGGTTACAAGACGGAACTCCTCACTCCTGAGCCACAGTCGCCCACAAGACCTGGATAATATGAGTTAGCACATTTCATTTCCATTTGGTATAAATAAAGTATTTTTAATTGAACTGAATTTCAAGATAGTTTATGTTGGATTTTTGATATTTGACCAAACACAAATCTGTTATTTAGACCCTTTTCTTAAACAGGCGGGAATCAAGTCAAGCCAGCATCTGCTTACCACATCTTTATTTGCAACTTTCAGAGTCTCCAAATAAATACGACTTCCATTTTCAGCCAGCATTACTTTCTTTATCTTTATATTATTGTCTGACTTATCATCTTGGAGCAAGTTATTTGTGTTAGGTTCCTTAGGTGTTTGGGTTTTGAGTTTTAGTTATTTCATTTCCTCCATGCTCCTAGATTATCTTTGGTTAGTATCTTAAGAGTTTTCTTTTGCCCTTGTCTGTAATCACCCTTAGTACTCATCTCTGTCTAGTCCTTATGTTTTGTATTCCTCCTCTGCGTCACTCCTGGTCTTCCCGTGTTTGTCCTTCCCTGTTCTCAGCTGTTTCTGGTCTCTTTGGTCCTTCCTGCTTCCCTAGCCATTCTGCCTTCCATCCCAGCTGCTAATGATTTTCAGCTGCTCACTCCCTCTCAGCTGCAACCGCTTCTCCTAATTGGTCTCCTGCTCCTTCTCTGTTCACATCCTCACACTCCTCAGTAAATATTCGGTTCTCACTCAGTCACAACTCGCTGGTTTGTCGTCTTTTCCTGCCTGGTTCCCGTCTTCCTTGTTGCCTGTCTGGTTCCTGTTTCCCCTTTTGCTTCCTGTTACCCTCCCGAGCTCTGTAAGTCCTTGTTCATTATTTTCATTAAATCATTTTGTTTTGAACCTCTCTGCGTGTGGGTCCTTTCCACAAAAAACATGACAATTTGGAGCATTATCAAACATTTCTGTGTGGTTTAAAACGGAAATGATAGATACCTTTGGTTAATGAGCTTTTGTTTACAAACAATGCTTTACAAAAATGAATTTAACCGTAAGTCCTAACCCTATTTGTTATAGTTATCTAACAAAATCATGTAAACAGTTATATCCACACTCTATCCAAATCAGTAACGAGGGCCTTTCCTGTTTTTAAACGCCCACGAGTACTTGTTGTTAACCTACATAAAGCATGATTGAAACCTATGTATAGGTGAATAGGGTTAAAATGGTTCAGTGTCACGCTGTGTGCAGGCCAAGGCCATCAGGAGATCTCCATACATCTTAATGTTCAAAGGACTTCAGGATCAGTTGAGCTCATTATCTCAGCTGGTGATTCTGGTTGTGCAGTTTGACAGATAAAGTGCAACAATGAAAATATGTCAGAAGCTCTGAATATGCAGCCATCAGCACACAATATTTCTTCTTGCTCTTTTTTTCATTTTTACATAGCAAACTGATTTTCAACAGCAGTTAATAGAAAATACAGTGTAAATCAGCTGTGGAGGAATGGTTCACATGTGACGCAAGTTCTGGGAAGTCAGGCAGTGTGACATTTTGAGTAAGTGTGTGATGTTGACTGTGACGGGGGGCAGATGATGTCACGCTTTTCCCCGGGAAGCCTTTATCAGTGAGGTCAGACCAGAATATCATGTATGTTCTCTGATCCAGCTGACGTTTTTCACACAGACCTGCTTGAAAAAGAAAATAAATAAAATGGCACAAAGTGGCTGACAACCATAAGCCTGCATGTATTTTATATGGATTTTACATTATAGACTGAGACAAAGTAGTACTTAATTGTGAGGTAGAAGGAAAACAATAAACAGCTTTTAACACTGATCTAAGATTGAATTGTAAGCATCTGTGAACATTAGTTTTAAAGTTTTGTTTCAGATTCGTAGTTATATTCAACCCTGAACCCTAAAACACCCTAAAAAGTAACAAAATGTGAAAATGAACCCTGTTAGGGACAGTGGAGGTAAGGCAAGTCGAGGCAATTTTATTGGTATAGCACACTTTCAACAACAAGGTCATTCAAGGTGCTTTACATGATTAGGGGATACAGTAAAAACAGCAATAAAGCATAAAACACACACATACCATATGATACATGAAAACGTAACTCAAAGGCAGCTTTAAACAGATACATTTTTAGTTGTGATTTAAAAGAACTCAGTGTTTCAGCAGCTTTGCCGTTATCTGGAAGTCTGTTCCAGATTAGAGGACCATAGAAACTGAAAGTTGCTTCTCCATGTTTGGTTCTAATTCTAGGGATGTTGAGTAGACTGGAATTAGAGGACCTGAGTGGTCTGGGGGGGTTGGTATAATTACAGTAGATCTTCAACATACTATGGCGCTAGGCCATTCAATGATTTATAAACTAGTAAAAGTACTTTGAGGAAAGGGAAAAAGGTGAGAGATTGGAAGAGTTTAGGAGAGGCTGCTCCTCCTTCAGCAGCCACACACCAAAGACTATGTATGTGTATGTTATGTCCTCCTGTTTCATTGCTCCTCTGAAAGTCCAAAGAAATGAAGAAAAAAACTGAGGTAAGAGAACTATGGTTTGTGATTTTAAAGTTTTCATAAAGTGATCACACTCCAGTCTACACTTTTGAGAGATGAAACCTTCTCTCCACATACAGTCTCCTTTACTCAGCTTCCCATCCTCACAGAGGTTATCTGTATCTCACAGCAAAGGAAAGTGAAGCACTTTGGTGGCTAAGTTTCCTGTGGCCTGAAGCTAAACTGCTATTGTATGAAATGATCAGTCCCCAGTATGATGTTTGCCTCTGTCTGAAGTTAGCCAATCCTCTGTATCACAGTTCCTCAAGCAGTCCACTCAAGTTATTTCCACTTTTTAAAGTCTCTTCTTGGGAATTTAGTTCTCAATAGATGGCAGAGGGGTGGTCTGGCACAGACAGATATAATTTTTTATGCTAATATTTCTTTAACAGTTTTTTTAAGACTATATTGAAAGGCCCTGATATGATAAATGCTCTTACTAAGATGACATAAGATCAAAGAACTCCATATGTCAGTGTAATTCTTAGCACAGTAATTAGCAAATACACAGAACTAATTGTTAAAGTTTAAAAATTTGTATCTATCTGTTTGGCAAATATGCATTTAAAAATGTCTGTTTAGAACACGGCTATGTCACTTTTTAATATTTCTTCTCAGAAAATTACTAATAGGCCAAATAATTGTTATGCATTCAATCTGCAAACCTATTGCATATAATTGTAAATGTTTTTTTCTTTTACAAATACAAATTTAAAAAATGTGCCATGCATACGTATTTAGCCCCATTTTTAATAGATGCCCATAAATAAATTACAGCCCATATTTCTTTGCAATTTATCTTAAACTCAGTCAGTCATTGGATTTGGAGGTCTGGACTTTCACTGGAATATTCCAACACATGAATGTACTTTGATTTAGCTATTGTTGTAGCTCAAGTTGTGGGGTTAGTGTCATTGTCCTGATGTAACGTGAACCTCCACCCCCAATTTCAATTCTTCTGCAGCCCCTAACAGCTTCAGGACCTTCCTATGATTAGCTCCACCCATCTTTCCATCAATTTTGACCAGAACAATGGGAATGCATCCCACAGCTTGATGCTACCAGGACAATTATTTAATGCTGGCTATAGTGTCTTCAAGATGTTGTGAATTGTGGGTTTTCATTCAGACATAGTTTTCCATATACAGACCCATTCCAAAAAAATATAATATTATGGAAAGGTTTATTTATTTCCCTAATTCCATTTAAAACGTTAAACTTTCATAGATTATAGATTCAGGGCTAAACTAAACTAAACTAAAATGATTTGAAGTATTTAGTTGTTTATTTGTACATAATTTGGGCATCCAGCTCATAAAACCCACGAAAGCAGGATTTCCAAAAAAATTAGAATACTGTGAAGAAATCAGCCCAAATTGGGCATGAATGTTTTAAACTGAGTGTCACACACTATTCATCTACTAAACTCAAAGCACCTGCACAGGTTTTCCCAGGTGTCATTAAATTGCTGTCACAAAAGTTCATAGCTAAGGAGGCTGGCTGTTCACAGAGTGCTGTGTCCAAGGATATCAATGGAAAGTCTAGTGGAAGGGCAAAGTGTGGCAGTAGAAGATGCACCAGCAGAAGAGCTGACCGTGGGCTTCAGCAGATTATCAAACAGAGAAGATTCGTGAATCTGACAGAGATCCAGAAAGAGGGGAATGAGGCGGGAGTCACAGCTTCAAAAACCACCACATTCAGACGCGTCTCAACTGGGCCAAGGAGAAGAAGGACTGGACTGTTGGCCAGTGGTCCAAGAAATTCTTTTCCGATGAAAGTAAAGTGTGCCTTTCATTCAAGAATCAAGGTCCAAGGGTTTGGAGGAAGACAGAAACAGAACCCAAGCTGCTTGAGGTCCAGTGTGAAATATATTGATGTTGTCCTAATTTCTTTCTTTTTTTTCTGCAAAAACTGAGAAGTAAATGGTGATTTCTTCACAGTATTCTATTTTTTTGAAATAATTGTTTTTGTGGGTTTTATGAGCTGGAAACCCAAATTATGTACAGATAAACAACTAAATGCAAAGTTCAGTTTTGGCCTCATCTAAGCAGAGGATTTTTTTCCACAAGATCACCGTGTCCCCAACATGGCTTGGAGCTGCAAACAAGATATCGTATGGCTTTCCCTTAGCAATTGTTGTCTTCTTGCCACTCCTACATAAGTGTCTGCTGTATTCCTTGGTCTTCATGATGTTGTTTGTTCATTAATGTTCTCTGCAACAGTGTTCCCAAAACTTTTTTTCACCATGGACCAGTTTAATATCAAACAATATTCGCACAGACCGGCGGCTAAATGCAACAAAATAAAAAGAAACAACCGGCTTAAAAAGGGGGTTATTTTTAAATATAATACATATAAATTCAATGTGTGCTCGTAACTTTATTAGCGTTTCCGTAACATAGAGCCAACAACATAATGTAAGTAACATCCTCTCTGCCACAAACCCTCTCTGGTTGCTATGTTTAAACATGCCCTTAAAATTAGATTTACCTCAAAAACAAATGCACTGATAAAGTGCATTTAAAGAACAGCCTACCACAATGCTGAATCAGTGGGAGCACAGTGGCTGTTTCTCTGTAACCAGACGGTACCATCTGGGGCATTGTTTCAATTCCACATTAGGAAGCCGGTTGCCGCATATTATAAAGTGTGGGGGCCTTTTGTTTGCAAATCGCCTGTAATGATAAATCCATATTTTAGGTAATACTCCTGGTATTGTCTGCTTTAAGTAGCTATCTTTTTCTTGGAAGTTGTAGACTCTGCTGTCTCCTCACTGGACCTTTTGCTTTTCACAAAGAAAAATTTCATAAACATTTTCTGTTTTTCAATCATTTTCTTTGCAGTGAAATATCACGTGACCGACGCAAGCGTCTTGACATGCGTCAAGAGTGAGTTAACTGGACATAACAGAGAGAATCTGGTAATTTTTCAAAATAAAACATCGTTTAGACTCTGATAAGAAATATTACGCAAATATTGTATCTGTGTGGCTCTGTACCACCCAGAATACTAAGCTTAATATGTCTTGTATTGTTTACCTTTTGATCTTTGTTTATTGTTTTGTATTGTAAAGCACTTGCGATTGTTTCTTGAAAGGTGCTATATAAATAAAGTGTTACTTATTAACTTACTTACAAATGACCCACGGCCTGGTACCGGTCCCTGAAGAACCTCTGGTGGCTTCAAAGAACAACTTACCATGTGAATTCTGAGGGCAGATGCTTACGTTGATTTTTATTTACGGGTGTTGTACTCAGTAGTCTTCCATTTCACAATTATGCATTACTTTCTTTTGGTTTATTACATAAAACCCTCCAAAAATGTATTAAAGTTTGTGGTTGTAATGCAATAAAATATGGAAAGGTTTAAGGAGTATGAACACTTTTGCAAAGAACTGTAGCATAAGTTGTAAAATTTCAGGCAGCAATATTTATTTAATCTTTCCATCAGACCATGGATGATGCTTACAGAGCAAAGCGGATGTTACTGGGGCTTCTGCCTGTGTAATCTGTTTGCAGAGTATTGTCTTCCCAGCTGTCTCATTAACTCCTGAAATATCAGGACCTGCCACGTGAAAATGCCATCAGTGACACGAAAGGCGGGCACTGACTGCAACGTGCATCCTCTGAAAGTCTGCTAATACCGCTTTCTGCTGCTGTGGCTCATCATGTTATCACATGTTTAGGCGTAAAGATTTGATCCTCTTGGAGATGCTTTATCAGAGAAATGGACTGAGATGGGGTGTTAATATTTCTGAGAGACATCACATTACAAAAAAACTGAGGCGGGAACATCAAAAGAAGCACATTAACATTTCTACCCTGTAGCAGCTTCCGTGTCGTAAATGTGGCCACAATTTCTTTGGTTAAGGAGATGAGCTAAAAAATTAATTTATTAAACTAAATGTTCACAATTTGGTGACTGCTTCTATATTTTATTCATGCCCCACGTGACCATAAACTGCATTTTTGCATCTGTCTTGCGCTGAGATGCTTGAAAGACAACAAAGTCTAAATCTGAATGAAAGGTAATAAACTGGTTTTGGTCTTATTTGCAAAGATTCTCTTTTCTTAATTTTATTATGTGCAAGGTTACCTCGTCCACCCCTGCCATCCTGCAGCAGTTGATCATTCTCTGTTCTGTCCAGATCTCAGTGTTCGTTCAATGTGAGCCATTCGAAACAGGATTATGACCCAAAGTTAAGGGCTTTTTTTCAGGTCTAATTTAGTTTTATCCTTCACCTCACCCATGGACTCTTCTAATTCCACAAGTTTGACTTCAACCAAGTCAGGAAATGCTGCTACCCCCTTTGCCTCCCCCTCCCACTTGTCTGTCTCCAAAAGTCAGGTGAAGAGGCAGCTGGAGAAACTGAACCAGAACAAGGCTGCAGGTCCAGATGGTGTCAGCCCCAGAGTCCTGAAGGCCTATGCAGAGCAGCTCTGTGGGATTCTGCAGCACCTCTTCAACCTTAGCCTAACTCAGGAGAAGGTTCCAGTGTTGTGGAAGACATCATGCCCTGTTCCAGTATCAAAAAGAACTCACCCATCAGTCATCAATGACTATAGACCCGTTGCCCCGACATCCCACATCATGAAGGTCCTGGAGAGACTCCTGTTGGCACCCCTGAGTAAGCAAACAAGAACGTATCAGGACCCGCTGCAGTTTGCTTATCGCTGTGGAGTTGGAGTTGAAGATGCCATCATCCACCTGCTTCAACCAACCCACTGTCATCTGGACAAAGCAGGCACCACTGTGAGGATTATGTTATTTGATTTCTCCAGTGCATTTAACACAATTCAGCCTAATTTGCTTTGTCAGAAACTCCTGAAGACACAAGTGGAGCCCTCAACAATCGCCTGGATCAATGACTACCTGACAAACAGACCACAATTTGTGAGACTGAAGAATTGTGTGTCAAACCAGGTGGTCAGCAGCACAGGAGCACCACAGGGGACCGTACTCTCACCATTCCTTTTCATTCTGTACACCTCAGACTTCCAGTACAAATCAGAGACCTGTCATCTGCAGAAATACTCAGATGACTCTGCAATTGTCGGGTGTATCAGAGATGGACAAGAATCTGAATACAGAGAGCTGGTGGACCGCTTTGTGACATGGTGTGGAAACAATAGTCTCACCTTGAATGTGAACAAAACAAAGGAGATGATTGTAGATTTCAGAAGAAACAGGGATAAGTCAAAAACTGTTTCCATCATGGGAGAAGAAGTGGAGGTGGTTGAGGAGTATAAATACCTCGGTGTTCACCTTGACAACAGACTGGACTAGAGGCGCAACAGTGAAACCGTCTACAAGAAGGGACAGAGCAGACTGTACTTCTTGAGGAAGCTTAAGTCCTTCAAGGTTTGCAGCAAGATGCTGGAGATCTTCCACAAGTCTGTTGTGGAGAGTGTAATCTCTTCAGCCGTCATCTGTTGGGGTAGCAGCATCAGAGCTAGGGATTTAAATAGGCTAAACAACCTAATAAAGAAGGCTGGTTCTGTTCTTGGGACAACTGTGGAACATCTGGAGATGATGATGCAAAGAAGGATTCTTCATAAAATTTAAAAAAATTATGGACATTCCTGAGCATCCTCTTCATGAGACTATCATACAACAACAGAGCGTCTTCAGTCGGAGGCTTCTTCAGTTTCGCTGCAATACAGACCGCTACAGGAAATCCTTCCTGCCCACAGCCATCATCATCCACAACAACTCCTTAAAGAATTAATTATATGAGCTATACCAACACTTAATTTCCCTCTGGGATCAATAAAGTATTTTTGAATTGAATTGAATTGAAAAGGCTGATGGAGCCTAGTGCTGGTGCTTTTAAACCAAACGGACGTTTTTTCACAGTAAAAAACAGTAAAAAGCTAAAATCATTTAATGACTATCATATATTTTTGAATTCTTAACATAATAAATCTTATTTATAGAGCCATTCCAAGACCCTCGGCAACACTATTTAAATAAAAGTTATACATAATAATAATTTATTAATATTCATTTGGTGAGAAGCGGGGTACACCCTGGATGTGCCTGATTTTTGACATGGGAAGAAAGCCAAAATACCTGGAGAGAACCCACACATGCACAGAGAGAACATGCAAACTCCATGAAGTAAGACCTCCAGTGCTGTTTTTGAAATAAATGCTAAAAGGTACCAGTGCTGACAATGACCCCACCATGCAGCACACATAAAATACCAAAGTTATTCACACGTACCCTAGATTAATATTTACACTGATATACAGCTGCACTTTAGGGTTGTTGTTTGGTTTTTCTGTTTGTTTAATAGGAACTAAAAATTCTTTAGTTTTCAACTGCTAAACCTATAACAAGTTTTAACGGGAGGTTACCAAGCATGTGCAGCCACATTGAAAGAAAACGAAAATCTCATTCTAAATGCGACAAATAAAGAAAAAATGTAGTGAACTATTGCCACAATCTGTCACACTTTTTTTTAAAGTCTCGTCAGTGAGAAACGTGTAATACTTGTTCTTTTTGAAATATGATCGGTCAATCTGGGTTGCATACAGTACTCATGCTGCACATGAAAATGTTCTTCAACCCCGATTGCCTACATTAGCAGCACAAAGGAAAAAGGGCAAAAGTGCGAGTCAAAAAAAGCCAGTCTCTTATACGTCACATCATCATCCCTATATAAGCATAGACTCCACCCACGCTCTTTCTCTTTTACCCGTGAGTCTGCTAGGCTCACATCAGGAGAGAAATCAATGTTTTAACTTCCATCCTCACTGGCGAGGGGGGAAAGCAAGAGTACGACATTGTTCTGAACTAACGGTGGCTCACTAGTCACACACCCATGAGGACGGACTGCAGGCAGCGCCACATTTAACTGCTGCTAACTGTCTAGCTAACGGCTGGGTTTTTTCCTTCAATGTTGATCCCCCCAGACAACAGAGCCACCCTTCAATGGAGATCTAAGAATTGTTCAAGTAAGCTTGTGTCTGGGCAGAGATGAATTAGCTTAGGATAAACAGGTTTGTTTTGATTGTCTATTTCACTGTGTTTTTGCTGCAATTGTAAGATTTCATTCTTTAATTGTTTTGGTATAAACAGTGTTTTGAATGTTTCTGACTGTCGTTTTAAATCATGCAACATGAGTTACTCCTTTCCACTGGAGTTTTTTCTTTGTTCTTTGGTGCTAAGCTAAACAGAGTGGCCCTTAGCTACATACCGTATTTTTTCAGACTGTAAGGCGCACCGGACTATAAGGCACAATATGAATGAACGGGTCTATTTTCATACATCAGGTGCACCAGATTATAAGGCACTTCAAGTGAAACAAAACAGATAATTCAAAGTTTATTCAACTAATTCACAACAAGTTTCAACATTGTTCAGTTTTAACACTTAAATAACAGACAAAACAATACACTCACTTTTTCAGTTCATTCGTCTTCCACAAATCCATCAAATTCTTCATCTTCAGTGTCTGAGTTTAATAGTTCAAGCATGCCCGGATCCTTCTCGTCTTTATCCGAGGCAGTCTCTTGCTGGTACTTAACTGTTTAGTGATGATTCCGGCCTCCGTTAAAGCTCGGACGACCCTTTTGACTGATGCCTTAGCCCAGGCATCCATGATCCATAGAGACGCTTTTACCTGCTGTTCTCTGTTAGCCCACTGTTCAATTTTGTCCTCTAACTGTGGACATCTCACTTTGTTCCCTCGGAAACTCCATTTGGTCTTCTTTACTTGGTGCAGTTCATCTTCTTGCTTCCTCCACTTCCGTACCATTGATTCATTAATGTTGAAGTCTCTCCCAGCTGCGCTATTCCCTTGTTCTACTGTGTAACTGATAGCCTTGAGTTTGAAATCCACTTCGTAAGCATGTCTTAACAGGTGCCATTTTGGGATCTTCATACACAGTATATTGAAGCACGGTACTACTCCGCGAGGCTCCTGACTACCGTAGCTGTAATGCTCCGACATTCCATCAAGCGATGTGGTTTTGTAGCTTACCAAAGTTGTACTAAAACATTTTGACAGACTTTTGTGCTCTGTGTACCACATAAAATCGGTTTGAGGTCAGTAAGCACAACCATAATTCATACATAAGGCGCACCAGATATAAAGAGCTTTGTTAAATTTTTTAGAAAATTAAAGGATTTTAAGTGCGTCTTATAGTCGGAAAAGTACAGTACATTAGCTCCCCACGCTTGTTCTGATTAGTGCGGCCTGCAGAACCACTAGCGTTCGTAAACAATAAGGATTGCTATTATGGTATTCAAAATACAGATCGCCTTTAAAATAGTTAAACACCAAAAACTAATTGTATAAGTCGTTTTAAGCCTTCTTAATATGTCAAAATACTCAATTAGATCAATCACTGCGGCGACCAATCCATAAAATAGAATCAATTCTCCAAAAGTTATTGATTTCTAATTCAGCAAAGGATTTATTGAAACAGTACTTCCTCCAAAGAATGCTTTTTGTCTTTGTATAATGATGACACGGGACACGATCGTTTTGCTTGCACACACATATTTAGTCTTAACCCGACACCCGTTCCAAAACACTGCAAAGCATGCTGGGACGCGTAGTCCACCACAGCTATTACTACATCTCCTTTTACCTGAAGTCATACTTCTTCAAGTAAACCGATACAGAAACACAAAGTGACAGCCGAAACATTAAAGTGCTGTATACCCCTTTTTTTTTTTCAACATAAACATTTTTGTTAACATGAACGCTTTTGTTTTTCTTTAACTTTTTGTTTTTCCAACTGCTTTAACCGAATATCAAACCCTCTGACACCCAGGCATCATTTACAAATCCATTCTATGAGGTGGTCTGACAACCCGACCAGATCTGGTAGTTGTCCCTGTAGGTTTAAGGTGCCTATTTCTCCCTAGAAAACCTGTGTCAGTCTCCAGCACATAGGATCTGGGAGTGTTAGCGGGTCTAACCTCTTCTCCTGCAGTCCCTTCAGTTGTAATCCAAACTTTCTGTCCAGGTGTTAGTTTTGGTAGTGGTCTGGCACGGTGTCTGCGGTTGTAATGTTTTGCCTGCTCCCACCACCCTTCCTCGTCCTTCTTCCGAAGGCTCAGCAGATCCGGCCACGAAGGCTCCAGTTTGGCTGTGTTTTGAGGTAAGGTGATTTCTTCCCATTAACAGCTGAGCTGGTGAGAACCCGTGTTCCAGTGGGATGGCTCTGTACACCTGCAACGCCCTGGGTAAGTCATTGTCCTTTTTCCACAGATCCTTGACTGTGCGAACAGCATGCTCAGCCTCCCTGTTAGCCTGAGGATACTTGGGGCTGCTAGTGACATGTGTGAACTGGTACTCTTTTGCAAACTGCTTGAACTGCTCTGATGAAAACTGCGGCCCATTATCAGATACCACAGTCTCTGGAGTTCCATTTCTAACAAAGGTTTCTTTCACTGCTCTAATAGTGACCTCTGCTGACGTGTATTTGAGTTGTGTCACTTCGATGTATCTCGAGAAAAAGTCGACTATGAGGATAAACTATTTCTTAGACCACTTGAAAAGGTCCATGCCAACCTTTTGCCATGGGCTTTCTGGAAGTGGAGTAGGCAATAGCGGTTCGTGGTTCTGTTTCCTGTATTTCTGACATATTTCACAATTGCCCACCATTTGAGCAGAGATGCAGGGCCACCAGACTGATTCTTTAGCTCTGCCCCTGCACTTGGAAATCCCTTGATGGCCTTCATGCAGACGTTGTGACATGTCTGCTCTATGAAGTCGTGGGATTACAAGTCTTTCTCCTTTCATGAGAAGGCCATGGCCTACATGTAGGTCCATCCTGTGCTGCCAGTACGCTTTCATGTCCGGATCCAGCTTGCACTTCTCTGGCCAACCTGTGAGACAATAGTCCTTCACTTTCCTACACAGTTCATCGTTGTCTTGTGCTAACTTTATCTCCTCCAGCCTTTTGTCTGTGGCAGGAAGGCAGGATACAACAGTGTCCACAAAAACCTTTACCTCTCACTCCAGCTGTAGATCTCCGGGAGATGGCGGCCCTCCCACCGGGGCGCGTAATAGGGCATCAGCTGTGACGAGGTTTTAGGCGACGATACTCCTAAATGCTCCTTAATCCGCGAGAGAGCACACAGATTCTGCAAGCAGAGAAGACAGGTTCGCAAGTGCAGTTTTGATCCGTGCAGAGAGACAGTTTGCACGGGAGGAGAAAATTTGTGAGCAAGAATCATAAAATCTGAGCGGAAAAACAACGATTTTAGGGAGAACCCCAAATATTACAGGATTTGAGAGCAAAGAGACATAATCCTGCACTGAAGTTGTAAATGTATGCTCTTGAATAATGGCAGTAAAATTCCCCCATAAATTACCACCTTATGGTTTGTGTTCAAACAACCAATTCATAAGCAGACGCTCTGTTGCATGACAGTCTGATGTAGAGGATGCTCTGGATGAAAGTTTAATTCTTTTTTTAATAAACTTGTATTTAGCAAAGTTGTAGTTCCACATACATTTGTAGAAACTTGCTGTTCAAAGAACACCAAGAACTTATTCCTTTATATATTGTTTAATTTTGATATAAAATTATTAATCTTATTATTAATTGCCCTGAGCACTTATTCCAAACCTACCTATTGTGTCACAACATCAGCGTTGCATTTTTTTACCCAAGCAAGAAGAGTTGAGGAAGAAATTGGTGGAATTTGTCTTTGGAGCACGACCAACGAAGTATAAGTTGGTTTCTTTTTTGAAGGCAGCATAAGCTGGTGCAGTTAGCCAGTCAGAAGCGAGACATTTCCATATCATGAATATTAATGAATAAGACTCGTAATCCTGTCGTTTCCCCCCACCCACTTCTCCGACAAACTTTATCCTTTGGAAACAGGCGCACAAGAGCATTTTATCCACATAAAACAACTTAAAGGCCATTCATTCATATTGGAAACCACAGCAAATTTATTTAAAAGAAATTGTGCAAATTAGACTTTTAACAGAACTCTCAAGCCTCCTGCAATGAGCTTGAGACACACATATTTTCCTGACATCACACGCATACACACCATGCATGACGTTCCTCATGCTGGAAAATAACAAAAGCCACATTGAACGGGCTATGAGTGATCCGTTCACTGCACTGTCTGTTCAGAGCTGAGGGTTCATCCTAACCCCCTCCTACTGCCCTGTTGCTTTGGCCTTTATGGATTATCCGTCTGCGTTCCTCCCTGCTCTACTGCGCATGTCGGGTGCAGAAAGAGACGCAATCATATCTTGTTGTGCTGTTGGTTGCACAAATCGCTCTGATAAAAACAACAAAATATATAAGTTTTATAGAATTCCATTGACTCACACCCCTTTCAAGGCAAACAACAGACGTCTTTGGTTGCAAGCGATCAGAAAAAGGGATTGGAACAAGCAGATGATTAAAAAGCAGTGATCGCTTCATATTGCATATTAGGTTGCGTTACAATGTTTTGTTGTCCTTTATTATGACTTACAGGGTAAAAAAAATCTGGACATAATCTATTTTTACCCGTCACTCTTTAAAATTATAATAATTACATATTCAGTCGTATTTAATTGTCATTCATTTTAATTCATATTCAATCTGAACTAACTGAATGGAAAATCCATATTGTGCCATCACACATTGAGCAGATTATTAAATTAATGAACATTTCACCTACTGTGTCCTGAACTCTCGGCATGGAGCGCTGAACTGCGCTCCCACTTACATATGGAGGACTATGGGGGTCACTGGAAAAGCAATACAGCATTTTGACGATGAGTGCTTAATTGTGAATTAAAAATATAGATTGCTAAATATAATTTCAAATTCAACAATTAATCCATACCAAAAAGAGACAAATTTAAAAAGCATTTTGTAATTACACATTTTAAATTGAAATTCTAAAGAGGAATTGCAAATTGTATTTATTATTTGAATATTAAATACTAGGATTTGAAAAAAAAAATTCAAATTTAGGCAATTGCATTTCCTAAATGGTTTCCCCTTTCCTTTTAGCATTTGAGTGACCCTCCTGGTCCCTGATCACGCTGAAAACCAAGTTCAACCAATCACAGCTGCTCCTCGAATGTAAGCAGCTCTCTCGTTGGTTAGACAGCCAGATTTGGGTGGACCTTGCCAAGCTGCACAGCTCGTGTCTAACCAATGAGAGAGCTGGTTACACTCGAGGAGCAGCTGTGATTGGTTGAACTTGGTTTTCAGTGTGCTCAGGGACCAGAAGGGTCACTCAAATGCTAAAAGGAAAGGGGAAACCATTTAGGAAATGCAATTGCAAAAAGGATTTGAAAATGAGAGTTGGAAAGAGAAAACAAATGTAGAAAAGGGAATAACTTTTTCAAATGTATGAAAAGGAAAGATATTTACAATGTCATTTATTACTTGTGTTATTTAATTCTCCATTTTCAAATAGGATTTGTAAAGAAAATTCATATCACAGTATTTAATAATCAAATAATAAATACAATTAGCTATTCCTCTTTAGTATTTCAATTTAAAATGTTTAATTACAAAATGCTTTTCAAATGTGTCTTTTTTTGTATGGATTAATTGTTGAATTTGAAATTATATTTAGCAATCTATATTTTTTATTCACAAGTAAGCACTCGTCGTCAAAATGCTGTATTGCTTTTCCAATGACCCCCGTAGTCCTCCATACTTACAGTGGCTTGCAAAAGTATTCGGCCCCCTTGAACTTTTCCACATTTTTTCACATTACAGCCACAAACATGAATCAATTTTATTGGAATTCCACGTGAAAGACCAATACAAAGTGGTGTACACGTGAGAAGTGGAACGTAAATCATACATGATTCCAAACATTTTTTACAAATAAATAACTGAAAAGTGGAGTGTGCGTAATTATTCAGCCCCCTTTGGTCTGAGTATAGTCAGTTGCCCATAGACATTGCCTGATGAGTGCTAATGACTAAATAGAGTGCACCTGTGTGTAATCTAATGTCAGTACAAATACAGCTGCCCTGTGACGGCCTCAGAGGTTGTCTAAGAGAACGTTGGGAGCAACAACACCATGAAGTCCAAAGAACACACCAGACAGGTCAGGGATAAAGTTATTGAGAAATTTAAAGCAGGCTTAGGCTACAAAAAGATTTCCCAAGCCTTGAACATCCCACGGAGCGCTGTTCAAGTTATCATTCAGAAATGGAAGGAGTATGGCACAACTGTAAACCTACCAAGACAAGGCCGTCCACCTAAACTCACAGGCCGAACAAGGAGAGCGCTGATCAGAAATGTAGCCAAGAGGCCCATGGTGACTCTGGACGAGCTGCAGAGATCTACAGCTCAGGTGGGGGAATCTGTCCATAGGACAACCATTAGTGTTGCACTGCACAAAGTTGGCCTTTATGGAAGAGTGGCAAGAAGAAAGCCATTGTTAAAAGAAAACCATAAGAAGTCCCATTTGCAGTTTGCCACAAGCCATGTGGGGGACACAGCAAACATGTGGAAGAAGGTGCTCTGGTCAGATGAGACCAAAATTGAACTTTTTGGCCAAAATGCAAAACGCTATGTGTGGCGGAAAACTAACACTGCACATCACTCTGAACACACCATCCCCACTGTCAAATATGGTGGTGGCAGCATCATGCTCTGGGGGTGCTTCTCTTCAGCGGGACAGGGAAGCTGGTCAGAGTTGATGGGAAGATGGATGGAGCGAAATACAGGGTAATCTTGGAAGAAAACCTCTTGGAGTCTGCACAAGACTTGAGACTGAGGCGAAGGTTCACCTTCCAGCAGGACAACGACCCTAAACATAAAGCCAGGGCAACAATGGAATGGTTTAAAACAAAACATATCCATGTGTTAGAATGGCCCAGTCAAAGTCCAGATCTAAATCCAATCGAGAATCTGTGGCAAGATCTGAAAACTGCTGTTCACAAACACTGTCCATCTAATCTGACTGAGCTGGAGCTGTTTTGCAAAGAAGAATGGGCAAGACTTTCAGTCTCTAGATGTGCAAAGCTGGTAGAGACATACCCTAAAAGACTGGCAGCTGGAATTGCAGCAAAAGGTGGTTCTACAAAGTATTGACTCAGATTGCTAAATAATTATGCACATCCCACTTTTCAGTTATTTTTTTGCAAAAAATGTTTGGAATCATACATGATTTTCGTTCCACTTCTCACGTGTACACCACTTTGTATTGGTCTTTCCCGTGGAATTCCAATGAAATTGATTCATGTTTGTGGCTGTAATGTGACAAAATGTGGAAAAGTTCAAGGGGGCCAAATACTTTTGCAAGCCACTGTATAGAGGCAGAATCTGCTCTGTTGCCACATTGCTGTTGAACATTTTTCTAATTGAAGTGATAAGAATTTGGCAAAACATAGGTGAATGGCAGTTTTTCTGATCACTTCAGCAGGAGGAAATCCTCGCATGTACTCCTTCTGCATCAGTGGTTAAGTTCAGCTGTAGCGACCTGTCACCCATGTACAGTGCAGTCACAGATGCGCGCAGAGCCTCCGTAACTTTTCAACGTGCTGTCTGCTCCCAAATAGAGAGATGCATTGGTCTTAGTGTCCAGGTCTGAGATGATGCTCAGATGCTCTCATGGGAATGTTTTTTTGATTGGTTAGTTTTGTAAAAATGTCTGCACATCTGCACCAAGTGATAAGGGGTGGCAATTGCAATCTGTTTAAATGACTGATGGTCTTCAGATTTTTCCGTCACCATTTTAAAAAAACGGTCAATTGAAAATATTTGGTGAGAAGTTCCTGGAGTACCAACTCATGGACATCCCCCGACTTCAAGGTTCCAACCACTTGACTTGGAAGCTTTCTGAGGAAACCTTTCTTCAATGAAGAACAGAGTAAGATACAGTTTCTACACACTCACTGACACCATCAACTTGAAAACTATAACATATAACATATTTAGGGGAGTATTTACATGTTCTTGGTTCACGTGTGGCTATTTACACATACTGTAGAAAAAAGACTCTTAACCTTTTTTTCACTGACATTAAATCAGACCAATCTTTTGTTGTTTTAGATGAGTAAAGATTGCCTAAATTAATTCTACATGCTAAATGACAGAAAATAGGTTCAGTGAATTAGGCAATAAACCTAATGTGTGGGATAATTTCTCTCAAGTGCTGTGTATATGTGGTTTAATTGGGTTGTTACCCACATATGGTGTGGATTTCTTCTCCAAACACTCAGAAATATATTTATTGAGAAAAAGGTTTATGTGTTCAGTACTTTCATCCCTGCTACATGCTACCAAGTTTATTTATTCCAACTCCCTCCTTCCCTTAATTTTTCTCTCACAGGATCCATCCGTTTGCGATTACCCTGTTTTATCATCCTTCACATAGTAAACCTTTGTGCTGTTATGGATTTGTCTTTTCTATTTTGTTTAGTTTTCTTCATTGGATAAAAGCATGTCTCCTTTGCTTATGTCCAAGTGGGTCCTCACTAACATCATCACTATCACAGGTGTAGAATTAATTGAATGATAATCAGTTTATTTGTTATTTGTTTGAGTAGAATGGGGAGACTGATGGAGTCAATCACTGTACCTGTTGTCATGTTAAATTTTATACTATACTGACAGACTGACTTTCACTGAATCAGAAATTACTAATCTAAGGAACCAAAGTGATATAAAGCTTTATAATAGAAAAGCAGTAGGGGTAGCATCACCAGTTTAATTTGAGAATGCTTCACAAAGTTTCCGTCGAAGTCACTTTTGAGCCAAAATGATGATTTGAAAAACAATACTCAGTCTAAACAGAGAGGAAATATGGCATCACGATGTCTGAGCTCATATTTTTCCCCTCTGCAACTGGGAAGCGAAAACAATGAAATCCTTCATAGAAAATCACATTATTCACAGGGGCTTTGGCCAGCTGTTGTGTTGAATCTGCAGTTGACAGCAACGACTGCCTGAGTCTTTTTCCAAACAAAGATAAATACCCTGGATAAAGTTCTCCAAAATATGGTAAAACCATGTGATGAGACATGACAGCGACACATGACAGGTATGGCAACAAAATCAGATTTTATGCTCATTTGTGCAAAGATTAAACTCAGCAGTAAGCACAAATGAGAATGAGACACAAATGAGAGTGCAGCAGGAAAAAGGAGGGAAAAATGGAAGAAATAAAATAGATAATGTTAATGCAGTGCAGTTCTGAGCTTTATTTTTAAAGTAAAGTAGGTCCAGAACAGATCTATTTATTGTGCAATCCAAAACAGAAACAATCACAACATGAAGTGAAGCCGTAGAATGCACAAGGACCTGTCAAATCTTTAGATTTTACACAGTCTAAATAGGTTCTATCTATCTATCTATCTATCTATCTATCTATCTATCTATCTATCTATCTATCTATCTATCTATCTATCTATCTATCTATCTATCTATCTATCTATCTATCTATCTATCTATCTATCTATCTATCTATCTATCTATCTATCTATCTATCTATCTATCTATCTATCTATCTATCTATCTATCTATCTATTATTCAGTGGCCAAATAATTCCAGGTATCAGCCAGGTTGAGTTGCTGTGATAGGAATGCAAACAATCCATGTGTAAAAAAAATGCCTGCAATCCTCAATGAACTGCAGTAACAAAGATTGAACAAAAAACCTCCACAACAACAACATCAACATTGTGAGGAACTGATGATTTCAGACACAAAACAACAGAGTTACGCCTTGTGATGGTTTTTAAAAAATGTCTACAAGCTAGTTCAGCCAGACGCTACAAGCTGCAGAGTATGTCAAGCATGCCCTAATAATTGTTGCATTTTGTTTAAGGTGCAAAACATTCTGCCGCACTCTACTTTTCATGCTCTGCTGGTTCCTGCCCGCTTCTGCTTGTAGTGTGGTTCTCTCCTGCCCCGACACCACCCTTGCACCCCGCTTGTGTTCCGAGGTCAGAGATCCTCTCTTGGCTCCCTGACGTGTGAAAAACATGTTTAGGAGGTAGAGATGATCTCATGTTGAGCAGTGTGGCTATGGGGTGATGAGACTCTAGCCTTGACGCCAAACTCAAATTTAGAGCTAGTAAAAATGTGTCTAAACATTTGCAGCTACGTTGCTTTAATGTAACTTAACTGACTTTGAGCTACAGTTCAGATGACTGGTCTATAGTAGCAATGCTGTGTGGAAACATCGGTTTTGTTCTTAAAACCCTGGCTTGGGACACAACGAAATTTCAATCACATCATTTAAATACGTTTTTTTTATTTTTGCTTCTATAATCTTGGTTTGCATGGAGAAAAAGCCAATCATTTTCTCTCTATTGTAAATGTTAAGCCTCCACTCATTCAAAGCATATTATTCCACCTGCGTAGAAGTCTTATGAAAAGAAAATTCTGAATGGGGAAGTTTTTATTTCTTTAGCACAAAAACTAAAATGTGCACTGGAATTCTTTCACCCGATTTCAATTTTGAGCTTTGCTTGAAGATCCAGGACGTATTCAATGTGAATTTCGTATGAAAATAGTAGAGGTCGGGAGAATGAGTGAAGTGCATTGTCACAGTACTGTAGGCGCAAAATGAGGCTGAACTCGTGTTATTCTCATCCTCTAAATAGGAAAGAAATGTGGGTCACAGAAGGCAGAGAGCGTGGGAACAGTTGTGAATGAATGGGATGTGTTGCTCCATGCACACCTCTGTTAAAATCTATAATAATAAACAGAAAGAAAAAAACAGGAACGGGAAAAAGAAGTCATTTTTCTGTAATTGTGATTTTTTTTTTATAGTTTAGTTGAGCTTTGTCATGATTACCCATGCAATATAATTAATTGTGTCAGTATCCCTCCAACCCAACCACTTTTCAAAGATGGCTTCCTACCAGCATTCATTCATCATAACTACAGGAACATGCAACATGTTGCATGAACCACCCACCAGCGAAATCATAAACTTTATCAGGATTATACAGTCAGCATCACCTATTTATGTTTAATCTTAAGAAGATTGTAATATAAATTTAAAAAGCTTACAGATGATGCTGCATTTAGGTAACATTGTGCACTCTGAAGTCCTTATTTTCAACACATTTGAATCAAGTTCACTAGCAAGGACCACGCTACAGATTCAGAATTTAACAGTTTATTAAAGGCATGTAGAATTGAATGGTCTGGGGAGAGGCGACGCTAAACCAGGCTGCCACAGATTTTTCAGGACATGTCAAATATTTAGTGGTATGTACACTGCAAGTTTGAGATGCAACATTTTTGCTGCATATGCACCACCGCTTTGAAATGTATTCTAGTTCTACTTAAAGGAGCTGTCTGTAATGATAAAATGGCCCTGATATGTCACTAGACATTAATGAAATCAGGCTCATTTCAAACAATTATATCACTGACAACAGTAGTACGGCCAGGATATTGTCATTTAAAAAGTGAAGTTGCAGCCCTCAACTGATGTTGTTGTCATCTTGTGTTTTGGCCTGAAGCTCCACCCTCTGCCTATCTACCCATCGCGAAGTCATTGTTTCAGCATTTGGGTTGCCAGCTCTGCTCTAGTTACTACTGATGCAGCTACAAAAGTGTTTCAGATAAAAAATGTCTAACATTACTACACCTAAAAGACCTCGTTATCATTCAGAAATACGTTGTGACAAAGTCGGAAATAAAACAAGGATGCCTTTGCCAGACGGAGACGGCTGAAAACATAGAAGAATTTGAAGACGGACGCTAACGTTGCAAATTTTCTCCTGGACAGGTAAGATTCATCTATGTTTGGCTAACTTGTACTTAATGTAAATGGACATTTCAAATATTCATGACAGTCGAAGAAACTTATGCATGTTCGTGCAAAGTGACGTTACCGAATATGGAGGAGGAGGGTCATCGAATTGTAAAGGTAAGGAATTGTTTGGGAAATAAAAACGGCGAGTCGTCACTGCTAACATTAGCGATGCATTATCAGAGCACGTTTCTCTGCCTTTTATAATTAAACATAGTTAACAGGAAAAAAAACTTACTGTGTAGGACTCGTCACTTGCCTTTGAAAGCTCTTTGTAGGAGCCTACGATCCTGCAGCCTATCTGGCAACCTCGAGTTGGGAAGATATGCATCGCTCTACAGTAATATGAAAGTGATTGCAGTACCAGTTTTGGCCACAGTCTTACATACGGCTCCTTTAATTGTTATGCAGGAACAACCCAGAAATATTACTGTCATGCTCTAACTGATGTGTAATTTTAAATTCACCTCTGGAGGATGATGTAAATGTAACAACATCTATTCTTGAGGGATTATCAAGAGGAAGTGTGTAAGTTTGGTGTTCTATTCTTACCGATTCTGCTATTGACACAGATTTCTAAAAGCAACACTTCTGTTGTTGTTTTGAACACCCGGAGGTTTTCTTAAGAGTCTTGTTCTAGGAAAACAGATCATTTAAGCTCTTTAACTTGTGTGATGAGCTTTCTGTGGATTGGGCTTTTTGTTCCACACTGACAAAATTAGATCAGCTTGGTGTTTAGTGACCTTGGAGGCAGGATGACCACATCAGTCACTCTTTCACTTTATTTGCCAAAACAGTTTCTGCTAGGCCTCATACAGAGTTTTCATCATGGAATAATCTCATGAATGATCAGTAAATATGTAATTATTATCACACATATTATAATTTTTATGATTACTTTTGCAAGAGATTTTATCTCAGTAACATCCATGGTATGATAGGTATATAGGATAGTACACTGGACTGTAAGAGGATGAGCAGTTTTCTTAAATTCATAATGTTGCTACTGATCGGTTCAACTAGACTTTAAAATGGTTAAGATTTTTTTTAAATCAGGGTTTTGTTTCATACACACAAATCACATTATATTAAAACCCTTCCAGTGTTAAATGAGATTTTGCCCTCCAAGTCATTCTATTAAAGCAGAAATGCTTGCCTAAGCCCTTGATGAGTCTTTTGGTGCTTTGTGTGTCATAAATTTAATAACATTTACCCTCAGACACAATGTTTATCCCCTCGGCACTCACACTGAGCCCAAACCACTGTTAGTAAATGATCGGTGCTGCTAAAGTGGGTCAGCCTGACATTAGCTCAGCAGACATAGTGACTGACCCAAGAGTGACCGATTTGGTGACGTCTGTCTGGTTGCGGCTGGAGATGTGTGTCCACTTTGAAGATGGAGACAAACTTTATATTTGGCAGAGAAACAAAAGCTACTTTAGCCATTCATGCTGATTAACACTGGCTTAACATAAAAACACTGGGTTAGCATAAAAAAAGTGAGATTACTGTATTTTTATATAATATTTAACATTAATAATTTTGTACAAAATAATAACATTTTCCAAGCTTAATATCATAAAATGAAAAATCTTGATGATTGCTGAGGGATTTTTTCCCCCATTAACATAACCTAATCCTTAAAATGAGATACTCGTCTTTTAAAAGTTGTTTTTTTCAGGTTTCATATTTATCAATACATTTTAAAGAGCTTACATTGTGATTTTATTTTCTGACAAGGAAGGGGGGAAACAGCACATGTCGTTTTTCACGTGCGGAAATTCTTCTTTGTTCATCTGACCCCCTCTGCAGATGTTTCCTCTGTCTGTTGTTGTTGTTCTCCCGCAGCACTCAGGGTTCCCTACACTGCAGGGTCTGGCCAGGCCACCATCGTTTTAAGGGAACACAGGTGGTTATGACAAATCATACGAACATATATAGTTGTTCCCTGATGCCTTATTAGACAATCTCCTTCTGCAGTACAGGAAGTTACAACCTCCACACTACTCCTGGTTTCATGAAGTCCATTAGGACATTTTGCTGCTCTAAAGTTCAGGAGGTCCTATTGTGGAAAGAGACTGTTTGCAGGTTATGGTGTAAAGGGCTTTGAGTAGTGTAAATTACAGTTATATAGTGACAAGAAGTATTCCTCAAAATTAAACCAATGAATTAAGATTTAATTGAACATACTGTTAAAAAAAACAATGTGGCAGCATATGATCCTTTTACAGTTTGTTGTATGTTTGTTAGGCCACTTAACTGTAATCTATTAATTTAGACAAAAAAGGCGTAACAAATAATACATCATGTCTATTATTCTTCCCTTTCTCTTTATTTTCACACATATTTCACAACATGATGTCATTGTCAGGTTTAAGGACTGAACTGAAAAAGTAGTCAATATCCAAGGAAAAAAACGTTTCAATTTTTAATATAGACAAAATATTTAACCAAACTAACTTGCCTCCTAAATCTAATAACTGGTTGTGCCACCCTTGGTGGCACCTGTTAAGTGCCAGTGACAACTGACAATGAGTCCTTTACATCATCCTTAAGGAAATTGGGTCCACTCTTCTTTTAAATTAGCCACATTGGAGAGTTTATGAGCGTCAACGGCCCAGACATTGACTAGGACACTCCAATATTATTCTTACTTTTTTTTTTTTTTGCCATTTACAGGTGGACTTGCTAGTGTGCTTGGACTCGCCATTGGGCTGCTCCATAAACCAAGTATGCTTGAATTTGTGAACTCATGGCATTCTCCTTTAGAATGTTCTGGTAAAAAGTATAATTCACTGTTTCATGAATTATGGCACTCCTCCTGAAACAGTAAAGCAGCCCCAGGCCATGATACTACCACTACCATGTTTAGCTGTAGACAAGATGTTCTTTTTTTACACCCGACAGACCACACCTTACAAAAGTTTTGGTTTACAGAAAATAAATAGTGGTTTTCATCTTGGAACTCCCCCCACGGATGCCATCTTTGCCCAGTCTCGAAAATACCAGATTATGAGCTTCCATTCTTTATCTGTGTCATCTTCCGTCTCCTGGGATATATCCACAGGAATGTTGTTGTGAAGTGAGAGCCTGGGTGCACATGTGCTTCTTAGTCTACAAATTTAATTAAAAACAAATATGTTTTAGATGTGAGTAAAGAAGACATGTTGCCCTTTTCCTGCCTCATCCTTCTCTAATTCATCAAATCATGTGGATGAAACACGCAAAGGGAGGGTGGTCTTGTGGCAAACTAGGCTACAGCAGGACCCAGAGTTTTTATTCTAAGAATTCACATCTGCCTCTGTGGAGGTAAATATAAACTTTCTTTAAGTATTTATAGGAGCCATGAAGGATTTTCTTTTGCAGCTGCTGGGGTGCTTCAGGAGCGAGTGTTCTATAGATAGGCTTCTCCAGCTGTGTGTAACAAGGTGGCCTGATTTTTGCCCACAAACGGGGTCACTCAGGTGAGGCCACAAATGTGAGTCTTATTCAAAAGTTTGTTGTTCGTCATTCAGTATAATTGATCATCTTCAATTTGTTACAAATAGGGGAAAAAACACAATTATCTATTTAATAAATTCAACCTGATAACATTTTAAGCAATCACTTATTGTTTATTTCATAAACTCATAATTACTGAGTCTGATGAATATGTAAAATGATAAAATTACAGCAAATAAAAGGGAAAACACATGCAACTAATATTTCTAAATATTTTAAGGTAGCATCTTTGGCTGCAATTACAGGTCCTTCTCAAAAATTTAGCATATTGTGATAAAGTTCATTCTTTTCCATAATGTAATGATAAAAATTTAACTTTCATATATTTCAGATTCATTGCACACCAACTGAAATATTTCAGGTCTTTTATTGTTTTAAAACTGATGATTTTGGCATACAGGTCATGAAAACCCAAAATTCCTATCTCAAAAAAATTTGCATATTTCATCCGACCAATAAAAGAAAAGTGTTTTTAATACAAAAAAAGTCAACCTTCAAATAATTATGTTCAGTTATGCACTCAATACTTGGTCGGGAATCCTTTTGCAGAAATGACTGCTTCAGTGCGGCGTGGCATGGAGGCAATCAGCCTGTGGCACTGCTGAGGTGTTATGGAGGCCCAGGATGCTTCGATAGCGGCCTTAAGCTCATCCAGAGTGTTGGGTCTTGCGTCTCTCAACTTCCTCTTCACAATATCCCACAGATTCTCTATGGGGTTCAGGTCAGGAGAGTTGGCAGGCCAATTGAGCACAGTAATACCATGGTCAGTAAACCATTTACCAGTGGTTTTGGCACTGTGAGCAAGTGCCAGGTCGTGCTGAAAAATGAAATCTTCATCTCCATAAAGCTTTTCAGCAGATGGAAGCATGAAGTGCTCCAAAATCTCCTGATAGCTAGCTGCATTGACCCTGCCCTTGATAAAACACAGTGGACCAACACCAGCAGCTGACATGGCACCCCAGACCATCACTGACTGTGGGTACTTGACACTGGACTTCAGGCATTTTGGCATTTCCTTCTCCACAGTCTTCCTCCAGACTCTGGCACCTTGATTTCTGAATGACATGCAAAATTTGCTTTCATCCGAAAAAAGTACTTTGGACCACTGAGCAACAGTCCAGTGCTGCTTCTCTGTAGCCCAGGTCAGGCGCTTCTGCCGCTGTTTCTGGTTCAAAAGTGGCTTGTTTAAAACAATAAAAGACCTTAAATATTTCAGTTGGTGTGCAATGAATCTGAAATATATGAAAGTTAAATTTTTATCATTACATTATGGAAATAATTAACTTTATCACAATATGTTAATTTTTTGAGAAGGACCTGTACTGCCCACCAGCAATTCCTGTACTTTTCAATTAGATGTCCGCTTTTTCCAAAGTACCAGCTCAGTTTAGTGATCTGTTCGACTTCAGTTTGACTGTTTTGACTTGTGGTGTACTTGTGTTTTATTTCAGCACATTCTTGTGATGAATGTTTACTCATGTTCCTGTATTTCCCCATGTTTATCTGGTTCAGTTTTTTCACCTCTATTTCTTTGTAGCGTTTTAGTTTTTTTTCTGTTATTTGTTAGCTATCCTTAATTGGTTCATGAAGAGCAGCAGCACATTTAATTAATTAGACCCACCTGGTCCTCCGACCAATAATCACTTTTCACTGAATCCATAGATGTATTCACATAAATCAGAATATCATTAAAAAGTTCATTTATGTGTGCTGTCTTTAATACAAAATTAGTAACTTGCCAGATTGACAAACTGATCACATACATCTTATGCTAATTTAAAAATGTCATGCGGTACATTCAAATGAAATCACTCATTCGGGTTTAAAAAACGTAAACGACTCTCCAGTTTGCCAATGTTGTGGGACCTTGTTTTCTCCCTCTTCTTGGAAGCGGCAGTCATTGAAAACATGCAGGAATGAACAGATCAATAAAAAACTCATCAGTAGATTTTTAAGACGTCTGACTCATGCAGTAAGAAACATTTTCAAGCCGCAGGATTTCTGAAAGAGATGCATCTCAGCTTGAATCAGACCTTGTTCACATTCAGAGTAAAAAGCAACAATTTCTTTTTTAAGGAATATCTTTAATAAAAGGCAGCACAGAACTGCAAATGTTAGACTGATATACTGTCAGTATTTTTATTGTCATTGTGAGATTTTTTAGCCATAACTGAAGGCAACAATAAAAGTGGGAAAAAGTGCCGCATTGTTGTTCATCTGACAATTTTTCTATATGTTATCTCAAAAAGAAAACAAAAAACATGTTAATCTGATCTATTTATTTGCTTTGTTATAGTTAGCATATAGCTGGTCAATGTTATGGTAGAATAATTTCAAACCTTTTAAATAACGTAACTTTAATAGACTGTAAAAGACATGATGTTCCTTTAAAAACAATTAAAATATTCTGTATCTTAAAATAATAATAAAAAAATATCTATAAAATACCTGCAATGGACTGGCGACCTGTCCAGGGTGTACCTTGCCTCTCTCTGAATACTGGAGATTCTTTATATTCTTTGTTTAATGATTAACCAAATGAAAAAACGAAGACAATTGTGGTTGAATGCAGTAAGATGAAAAAACTGGACAGAGACGATCATCAAAAATGCTCGGGTTCGCAGCGCGCACTCCATATTAGGTAAGAGATAAATAAAACGTTTGGTCCAAATTAACTGAATTGTAACTGACCCAACTCGGACACAGCTGGCTCAAAACTAGGAAGGAAGATGTCCGGGAAATGTCTTTATCAACGCATTAGCTAACGTGTAAATGCTAACCAGGCGTTTCATCTAGTGTTACTACAATACAACTAACCTAGAGCAAGTATTTGTTAGCTTAAACTTACCCAGCCATGCCAGTGCAGTTTGCTGTCAAAACTGTTTTGTTGTCCCGATTTACGATGGCCCAGGCGTTGTACATAACACTCTTCTTGCCTTGGTGTTGGCAAGGCAAAAATTGGGACCTCAGCACACACAGATCCGGACGCAAGTTGTTGTAGAGTATTGTTTAAACACGACCATTAATAACATAGTTGTAGGCATCCAGTGATTTATAAGCTTTGAGTTTTTCTTTGCTGTAGACACATGGTGTCTCGATTAGGTACATGTAGATGTCTAGCCACTCCACCCTCAGCAGCCCCATCAAGTCTTCATGCCACTCCCGCAAGGTGTATGGGTCAGCCAGCCTGCTACCATCCATAGCGTTAATTTAGTAAAATAGCTGTCCCTGTCCTGCAGAGAAAGTGTCCGTACATAGTCCGACATAGCCGAGACCGAACCACTCTTCAAATTCCTCCATTACCAAAAAATACCACACCAAACTTGTTAGCTTCTCGCTCCGGCTTTTGCCTCCAGGCTAAGCCCCGCCCACCAAAATACGTCACAATGTTTACAAACAAAGGGTCTATAAAATGTCTGTTAATGAGATGCATGGCTGTGTTCATGCTGGCACTGTGTTATTCCAGCAGAGTGGGGAGATTCGTGAATCCGTGATTAATTTGCTGTTCATATGCTCTAACCGTAGTGAAGCTGCTGCGCAAGCTCAGTCGTCTGTGAGCTTTCTGAGAAGGGAAAGGGGTCCATGATAGCACTGCTGGTCGGTGGGTGGATACGCGCTTCATGTCGGATCAACCTAAAAATGTAATCAGTTGTTGCTTGTCCCATTGCGGATATTTCCTAAAAATCGCATCGAAATCCGTCTTTAACTTTTTGAGTTTTCTTGCAAACAGACATACAGACAGACGAGCACAAAAACATACCACCTGACCGAAGTCAAAAATAGATTGGTATTAATACGTGTGTATTTGTAGATTTTTTTAATTTTGTTTTACATAAGTGGATGCATGAATGCACCTTTTTTTATGCACTTTGTTTCATATTTGATTTCCGTGCACTGCTGAACTCTGGATGTGTGTATTTGTAGGAAAGTATTTGTGTATCAGTTACACTCATAAGATGTCTGTTTGAGTTTCTGAGCTTCTCTGTAAGTTCGGATTATGTAACTGTGGTATTTAGCAGAAAATGGCTTCAGGTCCCTCTGGTTCAACCTACAGCACAGATCTACTGAGACCAACCAGTGTGACACTTTGTGTTCTCTCACTGGACGGCAGTGACAGTTTGCATTAGACAGAGTCATGTTCATCCAGCTGGACTTCCTCCTTCCTGAATATAACCTGCACCGGCGGAGGGGCGGAAGCAGCTGTAAGTTTGGAGAGATGACTTATTATTACAGGAACTACTGTTAAAAGTATCTCTCTGCAAAGTTTATCTGATAAATGATAATTATATAATAATATTGTATCATTCCATAAGGATGTTAAGCCATCTTTTTTTGTCTTATCTTTGCCCAGGAAACAGATGTAAGGACATTTAAATCAGCTGTTTACAGGCTTGCTTTTATTGTGAAATGGACATTAATGATCCAAAATACATGCAGTGACTGACAAAATAACCAAACATATCTGAATTTAGTCCTTTTGAGCACCCTAGCTTGTTCTCAAACAATCCAGTTTCCCCCTGGAGATATTTGTCTTAATAGGACAGGCCTGCAGTGGTCAACAAATAATGCAATGTTAATTTGCATTCAAATTTGAAGATGGTGCTAGTTAAAATTAAAAAAGAAAGTAGAG